>JAQOOD010000038.1:0-480859 GCA_029633175.1 Citrus glauca | reverse complement strand
ACTTCGTCCGCCGGACTCGGAATGGGCCTAGACATTGACTACCCCCTCCCCGCGAAAAAAATAGGCCGCGGGCACAGCCGCGCCCAAAAAAGAGCAGCCGAACCCCTTGGCGCCAAGTTCGTCCTGCGGAAAAATTCCCAAAAAGGGGGTGGGCTATAGCCTTGGGGCGTGGGGCTGGCGCACTTCGTCCGCCGGACTCGGAATGGGCCGAGACATTGACCACCCCCCTCCCCCCCCCCCCCCCCCCCCCCGCGAAAAAAATGGGCCGCGGGCACAGCCGCGACCAAAAAAGAGCAGCCGAACCCCTTGGCGCCAAGTTCGTCCTGCTGAAAAATGCCCAAAAAGGGGGTGGGCTATAGCCTTGGGATGTGGGGCAGGCGAACTTCGTACGCGGGACTCGGAATGGACCGAGACTTTGCCCACCCCCTCCACGTGACAAAAATAGGCCGTGGGCACAGCCGCGCGCAAAAATTAGCAGCCGAGCCCCTTGGCTCCCAGTTCGTCCTGCGGAAAGATGCCCAAAATAGGGGTCGGCTATAGCCTTGGGGCGTGGGGCTGGCGAACTTCGTCCGCCGGACTCGGAATGGGCCGAGACATTGCCCACCCCCCTCCCCACGACAAAAATATGCCGCGGGCACTGCCGCGCCCAAAAAAGAGCAGCCGAACCCCGTTGCGCCAAGTTCGTACTGTGGAAAAAAGCCCAAAAAGGGGGTCGGCTATAGCCTTGGGGCGTGGGGCGGGCGAGCTTCGTCCGCCGGACTCGGAATGGGCCGAGACATTGCCCACCCCCTCCCCACGACAAAAATATGCCGCGGGCACTGCCGCGCCCTCAAAAGAGCAGCCAAACATCCTGGCGCCAAGTTCGTCCTGCGGAAAAATGCCCAAAAAGGGGGTGGGCTATAGCCTTGGGGCGTGGGGCTGGCGCACTTCGTCCGCCGGACTCGGAATGGGCCTAGACATTGACTACCCCCCTCCCCGCGAAAAAAATAGGCCGCGGGCACAGCCGCGCCCAAAAAAGAGCAGCCGAACCCCTTGGCGCCAAGTTCGTCCTGCGGAAAAATTCCCAAAAAGGGGGTGGGCTATAGCCTTGGGGCGTGGGGCTGGCGCACTTCGTCCGCCGGACTCGGAATGGGCCGAGCCATTGACCACCCCCTCCCCGCGAAAAAAATGGGCCGCGGGCACAGCCGCGCCCAAAAAAGAGCAGCCGAACCCCTTGGCGCCAAGTTCGTCCTGCTGAAAAATGCCCAAAAAGGGGGTGGGCTATAGCCTTCGGGGCGTGGGTCAGGCAGACTTCGTCCGCCGGACTCGAAATGGGCCAAGACTTTTCCCACCCCCTCCCCGCGACAAAAATAGGCGGCAGGCGCAGCCACTCCCAAAAAAGAGCAGCCGAACCCCTTGGCGCCAAGTTCGTCCTGCGGAAAAGATGCCCAAAATAGGGGTCGGCTATAGCCTTGGGGCGTGGGGCTGGCGAACTTCGTCCGCCGGACTCGGAATGGGCCGAGACATTGCCCACCCTCTCCCCACGACAAAAAATATGCCGCGGGCACTGCCGCGCCCAAAAAAGAGCTGCCGAACCCCGTTGCCCCAACTTCGTACTGCAGAAAAATGCCCAAAAAGGGGGTCGGCTATAGCCTTGGAGCGTGGGGCGGGGCGAACTTCGTCCGCCGGACTCGGAATGGGCCGAGACATTGCCCCCCCCTCTCCCCATGACAAAAATATGCCGCGGGCACTGCCGTGCCCACAAAAGAGCAGCCAAACATCCTGGCGCCAAGTTCGTCCTGCGGAAAAATGCCCAAAAAGGGGGTGGGCTATAGCCTTGGGGCATGGGGCTGGCGCACTTCGTCCGCCGGACTCGGAATGAGCCGAGACATTGACCACCCCCTCCCCGCGAAAAAAATAGGCCGCGGGCACAGCCGCGCCCAAAAAAGAGCAGCCAAACCCCTTGGCACCAAGTTCGTCCTGCGGAAAAATTCCCAAAAAGGGGGTGGGCTATAGCCTTGGGGCGTGGGGCTGGCGCACTTCGTCCGCCGGACTCGGAATGGGCCGAGACATTGACCACCCCCTCCCCGCGAAAACAATAGGCCGCGGGCACAGCCGTGCCCAAAAACGAGCAGCCGAACCCCTTGGCGCCAAGTTCGTCCTGCTGAAAAATGCCCAAAAAGGGGGTGGGCTATAGCCTTGGGATGTGGGGCAGGCGAACTTCGTACGCGGGACTCGAAATGGACCAAGACTTTGCCCACCCCCTCTCCGCGACAAAAATAGGCCGTGGGTACAGCCGCGCGCAAAAATTAGCAGCCGAGCCCCTTGGCTCCAAGTTCGTCCTGCGGAAAAATGCCCAAAAAGGGGTGGGCTATAGCCTTGGGATGTGGGGCCGGCGAACTTCGTACGCGGGACTCGGAATGGACCGCGACTTTGCCCACCCCCATCCCCGCTACAAAAATAGGCCGCGAGCACAGCCGCGGCCAAAAAAGAGCAGTCGAACCCCTTGGCACCAAGTTCGTCCTGCGGAAAAATGCCCAAAATAGGGGTGGGCTATAGTCTTGGGGCGTGGGGCTGGCAAACTTCGTCCGCCGGACTCGGAATGGGCCGAGACTTTGGCCACCCCCTCCCCACGACAAAAATAGGCCCCGGGCACAGCCGCACTCAAAAAAGAGCAGCCGAACCCCATGGCGCCAAGTTCGTCCTGCGGAAAAATGCCCAAAAAGGGGGTGGGCCATAGCCTTGGGGCGTGGGGCTGGCGAACTTCGTACACGGGACTCGGAATGGACCGAGAATTTGCCCACCCCCTCCCCGCACCAAAAATAGGCCGCGGGCACAGCCGCGCCCAATAAAGAGCAATCGAACCCCTTGGCACCAAGTTCGTCCTGCGGAAAAATGCCCAAAATAGGGGTGGGCTATAGCCTTGGGGCATGGGGCTGGCAAAGTTCATCCGCCTTCCTCGGAATGGGCCGAGACATTGACCACCCCCCTTCCCGCGACAAAAATAGGCCGCGGGCACAGCCGTGCCCAAAAAAGAGCAGCCGAAGCCCTTGGCGCCAAGTTCGTCCTGCGGAAAAATGCCCAAAAAAGGGGTGTTCTATAGCCTTTGGGCGTGGGGCCGGCGAACTTCGTTTGCCTTCCTCGGAATTGGCCGAGACTTTGGCCACCCCCTCCCCGTGACAAAAATAGGCCGCGGACACAGTAGCGCCCAAGAAAGGGCAGCCAAACCCCTTGGCGCCATGTTCATCCTGCAGCAAAATTCCCAAAAAATGGGTGTGCTATAGCCTTTGGGCCTGGGGCCGGCAAAGTTCATCCACCTTCCTCGGAATGGGCCGAGACTTTGCCCACCCCCTCCCCGTGCCAAAAATAGGTCGCGGGCACAGCCGCGCTCAAGAAAGAGCAGCCGAACCCCTTGGCGCCAAGTTCATCCTGCGGAAAAATGCCCAAAAAGTGGGTGGGCTATAGCCTTGGGGCGTGGGGCTGGCAAACTTCATCCGCTGGACTCGGAATGGGCCGAGACTTTGCCCACCACCTCCCCACGAAACAAATAGGCTGCGGGCACAGCCGCGCTGAAAAAAGAGCAGCCGAACCCCTTGGCGCCAAGTTCGTCCTGCGTAAAAATGCCCAAAAAGGGGGTGCGCTATAGCCTTGGGGCGTGGGGCGGGCGCACTTCGTCCGCCGGACTACAAATGCGCCGAGACTTTTCCAACCCCCTACCCGCGACAAAAATAGGCCGTGGGCACAGCCGCGCCCAAAAAAGAGCAGCCGAACCCCTTGGCGCCAAGTTTATCCTGCAAAAAAATCCCCAAAAAATGGGTGCGCTATAGCCTTTGGGCGTGGGGCCGGCAAAGTTCATCCGCCTTCCTCGGA
Source organism: Citrus glauca (assembly GCA_029633175.1). Taxonomy (NCBI): domain Eukaryota; kingdom Viridiplantae; phylum Streptophyta; class Magnoliopsida; order Sapindales; family Rutaceae; genus Citrus; species Citrus glauca. The sequence goes on along the minus strand of JAQOOD010000038.1, from coordinate 477,010 downwards.
AGAGGCCGAGACTTTGCTCGCCCCCTACCCACGACAAAAATAGGCCGCAGGCACAGCCGCGCCGAAAAAAGAGCAGCCGAACCCCTTGGCGCCATGTTCGTCCTGCGGGAAAATGCCCAAAAAAGGGGTGGGCTATAGCCTAAGGGCGTGGGGCTGGCGCACTTCGTCTGCCGGACTCGGAATGGGCCGAGACTTTGCCCACCCCCCTCCCCACGACAAAAATAGGCCCCGGGCACAGCCGCACTCAAAAAAGAGCAGCCGAACCCCATGGCGCCAAGTTCGTCCTGCGGATAAATGCCCAAAAAGGGGGGTGGGCTATAGCCTTGGGGCATGGGGCTGGCGCACTTCGTCCCGCCGGACTCGGAATGGGCTGAGACTTTTCCCACCCCCCCCCTCCCCGTGACAAAAATAGGCCGCGGGCACAGCCACGCCCAATAAAGAGCAGCCGAACCCCCCACCCCCTTGGCGCGAAGTTCGTCCTGCGGAAAAATGCCCAAAAAAGGGGTGTGCGATAGCCTTTTGCAGTGGGGCCGGCAAAGTTCATCCGCCTTCCTCGGAATGGGCCGAGACTTTGTCCACCCCCTCCCCGCAACAAAAATAGGCCGCGGGCACAGCCGCGCCCAAAAAAGATATTCCGAACCCCGTGGCGCCAATTTCATCCTGCGGAAAAATGCGCAAAAAAGGTGTGTGCTATAGCCCTTGGGCGTGGGGCCGGCAAAGTTCTTCCGCCTTCCTTGGAATGGGCCGGGACTTTGCCCACCCCCTCCCCGCGACAAAAATAGGCCGCGCCCCACGTCCGCTTTTCCCACCCCCTCCCCGCCCAAAAAAGAGCAGCCGAACCCCCTGGGCCAAGTTCGTCCTGCGGAAAAATGCCCAAAAAATGGGGTGGGCTATGGCCTTGGGGCGTGGGGAGGGTGAACTTCGTCCGCCGTACTCGGAAAGGGGCCGAGATTTTGCCCACCCCCCTCCCAGTGATAAAAATAGGCCGCGGGCACAGCCGCGCCCAAAAAAGAGCGGCCGAACCCCTTGGCTCCAAGTTCGTCCTGCGGAAAAATGCCCAATAAAGGGGTGGGCTATAGCCTTGGGGCGTGGGGCTCGCGGACTTCGTCCGCCTTCTCCGGAATGGGCCGATACTGTACCCCCCTCGTCCCCACGAGAACCATAGGCCGCGGGCACAGCCGGACCCGAGAAAGAGCTGCCGATCCCCATGGCGCCAAGTTCGTCCTGCGGAAAAATGCCCAAAAAGGGGGTGGGCTATAGCCTTGGGGCGTGGGGCAGGCGCACTTCGTCCGCCGGACTCCGAATGGGCTGAGACTTTTCCCACCCCCTCCCAATGACAAAAATAGGCCGCGGGCACAGCCACGCTCACAAAAGAGCAGCCGAACCCCTTGGCGCCAAGTTCGTCCTGCGGAAAAATGCCCAAAAAGGGGGTGGGCTATAGCCTTGGGGCGTGGGGCTAGCGAACTTCGTCTGCCGAACTCGGAATGGGCCGAGACATTTCCCACCCCCTCCCCGCGACAAAAATAGGACGCGGGCACAGCCGCGCCCAAAAAAGAGCAGCCGAAACCCTTGGCGCCTAGTTCACCCTGCGGAAAAATGCCCAAAAAGGGGGTGCGCTACAGCCTTGGGGTGCGGGGGCGGGCGAACTTCGTGCGCCGGACTCCGAATGGGTCGAGACTTTTCCAACCCCCTCCCTGCGACAAAAATAGGCCGCGGGCACAGCCGCGCCCAAAAAAGAGCAGCCGAACCCCTTGGCGCCAGGTTCGTCCTCCGGAAAAATGCACAAAAAGGGGGTGGGCTATAGCCTTGGGGCGTGGGGCGGGCGAACTTCGTCCGCCGGACTCGGAATGGGCCGAGACTTTTCCCACCCCCTCCCCGCGACAAAAATAGGCCGCGGACACAGCCGCGCTCAAAAAAGAGCAGCCGAACCCCTTGGCGCCAAGTTCGTCCTGCGGAAAAATGCCCAAAAAAGGGGTGTGCTATAGCCTTCGGGGGCGTGGGTCAGGCAGACTTCGTCCGCCGGACTCGAAATGGGCCAAGACTTTTCCCACCCCCTCCCCGCGACAAAAATAGGCGGCAGGCACAGCCACTCCCAAAAAAGAGCAGCCGAACCCCTTGGCGCCAAGTTCGTCCTGCGGAAAAATGCCCAAAAAAGGGGTGGGCTATAGCCTTGGGGCGTGGGGCGGGCGCACTTCGTCCGCCGGATTCGGAATGGGCTGAGACTTTGCCCACCCCCTCCCCGCGACACAATTAGGCAGCGGGCACAGCCGCGCCCAAAAAAGAGAGCCGAACCCCTTGGCGCCAAGTTAGTCCTCCGGAAAAAAGCCCAAAAAGGGGGTGGGCTATAGCCTTGGGGCGTGGGGCTGGCGAACTTCGTCCGCCGGACTCGGAATGGGCCGAGACTTTACCCACCCCCTCCCCATGACAAAAATAGGCCGCGGGCAAAGCCACTCCAAAAACAGAGCAGCCGAACCCCTTGGCGCCAAGTTCGTCCGGCGGAAAAATGCCCAAAATGGGGGTGCGCTATAGCCTTGGGGAGTGGTGCGGGCGAACATCGTCCGCCGGACTCGGAATGGGCCGAGACTTTTCCCACCCCCTCCCCGCGACAAAAATAGGCCGCGGGCGCAGCCGCGCCCAAAAAAGAGCAGCCGAACCCCTTGGTGGCAAGTTCGTCCTGCGGAAAAATGCCCAAAAAACGGGTGGGCTATAGCCTTGGGGCGTGGGGCGGGCGAACTTCATCCGCCGGACCCAGAATAGGCCGAGACTTTGCCCACCCCCTCCCCGCGACAAAAATAGGCCGCGGGCACAGCCGCGCCCAAAAAAGAGAGCCGAACCCCTTGGCGCCAAGTTCGTCCTGCGGAAAAATGCCCAAAAAGGGGGTGGGCTATAGCCTTGGGGCGTGGGGCTGGCGAACTTCGTCCGCCGGATTCGGAATGGGCTGAGACTTTGCCCACCCACTCCCCGCGACAAAATTAGGCCGCGGGCACAGCCGCGCCCAAAAAAGAGAGCCGAACCCCTTGGCGCCAAGTTCGTCCTGCGGAAAAATGCCCAAAAAGGGGGTGGGACATAGCCTTGGGGCGCGGGGCTGGCGAACTTCGTCCGCCGGACTAGGAATGGGCCGAGAGTTTTCCCACCCCCTCCCCACAACAAAAATACGCCACGGGCATAGCCGCACCCAAAAAAGAGCAGCCGAACCCCTTGGCGCCAAGTTCGTCCTGCGGAAAAATGCCCAAAAAAGGGGTGTGCTATAGCCCTTGTGCGTGGGGCCGGCGTACTTCATCCGCCTTCCCCGGATTGGGCCGAGACTTTGGCCACCCCCTCCCTGTGACAAAAATAGGCCGCGGTCGCAGCCGCGCCCAAAAAACAGCGGCCGAACCCCTTGGCGGCAAGTTCGTCCTGCGGCAAAATCCCCAAAAAAGGGGTGTGCTATAGCCCTTGGGCGTGGGGCCGGCGTACTTCGTCCGCCTCCCCCGGAATGGGCCGAGACTTTGGCCACCCGCTCCCTGCGACAAAAATAGGCCGCGGTCACAGCCGCGCCCAAAAAATAGCAGCCGAACCCCTTGGCGGCAAGTTCGTCCTGCGGTAAAATCCCCAAAAAAGGGGTGTGCTATAGCCTTGGGGCGTGGGCCGGCAAAGTTCATCCGCCATCCTCGGAATGGGCCGAGACTTTTCTCACCCCCTCCCCGCGACAAAAATAGGCCGCGCGCACAGCCGCGTCCAAAAAAGAGCAGCCGAACCCCTCGGCGCCAAGTTCGTCCTGCGGCAAAATGCCCAAAAAAGGGGTGTGCTATAGCCTTTGGACGTGGGGCCAGCGAACTTCATCCGCCTTCCTCGGAATGGGCCGAGACTTTGGCTACCCCCTCCCCGCGACAAAAATAGGCCGCGGGCGCAGCCTCGCCCAAAAAAGAGCAGCCGAACCCCTTGGCGCCAAGTTCATCCTGCGGCAAAATGCCCATAAAATGGGTGTGCTACAGCTTTTGGGCGTGCGGCCGGCAAAGTTCATCCCCCTTCCCCGGAACGGGCCGAGACTTTGCCCACCCCTCCCCGCGACAACAATAGGCCGCGGGCACAGCCGCGCCCAAAAAATAGCAGCCGAACCCCTCGGCGTCAAGTTCATCCTGCGGAAAAAGGCCCAAAAAAGGGGTGCGCTATAGCCTTGGGGCGTGGGGCGGGCACTCTTCGTCCGCCGGACTCGGAATGGGCCGAGCCTTTGCCCACCCCCTCCCCGTGACAAAAATAGGCGGCGGGCACAGCCACGCCCAAAAAAGACCGAACCCCTCGGCGCCAAGTTCGTCCTGCGGAAAAATGCCCAAAAAAGGGGTGGGCTATAGCCTTGGGGCGTGGGGCTGGCACTCTTCGTCCGCTGGACTCGGAATGGGCCGAGGCTTTGCCCACCCCCCTCCCCGTGTCAAAAATAGGCGGCGGGCACAGCCACGCCCAAAAAACAGCAGCCGAACCCCTCGGCGCCAAGTTCGTCCTGCGGAAAAATGCCCAAAAAAGGGGTGTGCTATAGCCTTGGGGCGTGGTCCGGGCGAATTTCGTGCCCCGGACACGGAATGGGCCGAGACTTTGGCCACCCCCTCCCCGCGACAAAAATAGGCCGTGGGCACGTCCGCGCCAAAAAAAGAGCAGCCGAACCCCTTGGCGCCAAGTTCGTCCTGCAGAAAAATGCCCAAAAAAGGGGTGGGCTATAGCCTTGGGGCATGGGAATGGCACACTTCGGCCGCCGGACCCGGAATGGGCCGAAGCTTTGCCCACCCCCTCCCCGTGACAAAAATAGGTGGCGGGCACAGCCACGCCCAAAAAAGAGCAGCCGAACCCCTCGTCGCCAAGTTCGTCCTGCGGAAAATGCCCAAAAAAGGGGTGTGCTATAGCCTTTGGGCGTGGGGCCGGTGAACTTCGTCCGCCTTCCTCGGAATGGACCGTGACATTGACCACCGCCTCCCCGCGACAAAAATAAGCTGCGGGCACAGCCGCGCCCAAAAAAGAGCAGCCGAAGCCCTTGGCGCCAAGTTCGTCCTGCGGCAAAATGCCCAGAAAAGGGGTGTGCTACAGCCTTAGGGCGTGGGGCCGGCAAAGTTCGACCGCCGGACTCGGAATGGGCCAAGACATTGCCCACCCCCTCCCCGCGACAAAAATAGGCCGCGGGCACAGCCGCGCCGAAAGAAGAGCAGCCGAACCCCTTGGCGCCTAGTTCTTCCTGCGGAAAAATGCCCAAAAGGGGGGTTGGCTATAGCCTTGGGGCGTGGGGCGGGCGAACATCGTCCGCCGGACTCGGAATGGGCCGAGACATTCCCCCCCCCCCCTCCCTGCGACGAAAATAGTCTACGGGCACAGCCGCGCCAAAAAAAGAGCAGCCGAACCCCTTGGCGCCAAGTTCGTCCGGCGGAAAAATGCCCAAAAAGGGGGTGGGGTATAGCCTTGGGGCGTGGGGCTGGCGAACTTCATCCGCCATCCTCGGAATGGGTCGAGAATTTGCCCACCCCCTCCGCGCACAAAAAATAGGCTGCGGGCATAGCCGCACCCAAAAAAGAGCAGCCGAACCCCTTGGCGCCAAGTTCGTCCTACGCAAAATGCCCAAAAAAGGGGTGTGTTATAGCCTTTGGGCGTGGAGCAGGCGAACTTCGCCCGCCGGAGTCGGAATGGACCGAGACTTTGCCCACCCCCTCCCCGCGACAAACATAGGCCACGGGCACAGCTGCGCCCAAAAAAGAGCAGCTGAACCCCTTGGCGCCAAGTTCGTCCTGCGGAAAAATGCCCAAAAAAGGGGTGGGCTATAGCCTTGGGGCGTGGGGCTGGCACTCTTCGTCTGCCGGACTCGGAATGGGCCGAGGCTTTGCCCACCCCCTCCCTGTGACAAAAATAGGTGGCGGGCATAGCCACACCCAAAAAAGAGCAGCCGAACCCCTCGGCGCCAAGTTCGTCCTGCAGAAAATGCCCAAAAAAGGGGTGTGCTATAGCCTTTGGGCGTGGGGCCGGCGCACTTCGTCCGCCTTCCTTGGAATGGACCGAGACATTGACCACCCCCTCCCCACGACAAAAATAGGCTGCGGGCACAGCCGCACCCAAAAAAGAGCAACCAAAGCCCTTGGCGCCAAGTTCGTCCTGCGGCAAAATGCCCAGAAAAGGGGTGTGCTATAGCCTTTAGGCGTGGGGCTGGCGAACTTCGTCCGCCGGGCTCGGAATGGGCCGAGACTTTGCCCACCCCCTCCCCGCGACAAAAATAGGCCGCGGGCACAGCCGTGCCAAAAAAAGAGCAGCCGAACCCTTGGCCCCAAGTTCGTCCTGCGGAAAAATGCCCAGCAGGGGGTTGGCTATAGCCTTGGGGCGTGGGGCTGGCAAACTTCGTCCGCTGGACTCGGAATGGGCCGAGACTTCCCCCCCCCCCCTCCCTGCGATGAAAATTGTCCGCGGGCACAGCCGCACCACAAAAAGAGCAGCCGAACCCCTTGGCGCCAAGTTCGTCCTGGGGAAAAATTACCAAAAAAGGGGTGTGCTATAGCCTTGGGGCGTGGGGCGGGCGAACTTCGTCCGCCGGAGTCGGAATGGGCTGAGACTTTGCCCACCCCCTCCCCGTGACAAAAATATGCCCGGGCACAGTCTCACCCAAGAAATAGCAGCCGAACCCCTTGGCGCCAAGTTCGTCCTGCGGAAAAATGCCCAAAAAGGTGGTGGGCTATAGCCTTGAGGCGTGGGGCTGGCGAACTTCATCCGCCATCCTCAGAATGGGTCGAGACTTTGCCCACCCCCTCCCCGCACCAAAAATAGGCGGCGCGCATAGCCACACCCAAAAAAGAGCAGCCGAACCCCTTGGCGCCAAGTTCGTCCGACGGCAAAATGCCCAAAAAAGGGGTGTGGTATAGCCTTGGGGCGTGGGGCCGGCAAAGTTCGACCGCCGGACTCGGAATGGGCCGAGACTTTGGCCACCCCCTCCCCGCGACAAAAATAGGCTGCGGGCACAGCCGCGCCAAAAAAAGAACAGCCGAACCCCTTGGCGCCAAGTTCGTCCTGCGGAAAAGTGCCCAAAAAAGGGCTGGGCTATAGCCTTGGGGCGTGGGGCGGGCGAACTTCGTCTGCGGGACTCGGAATGGGCCGAGACTTTGGCCACCCCCTCCCCGCAACAAAAATATGCCGCGGGCACAGTCTCGCCCCAAAAATAGCAGCCGAACCCCTTGGCGCCAAGTTCGTCCTGCGGAAAAATGCCCAAAAAGGGGGTGGGCTATAGCCTTGGGGCGTGGGGCTGGCGAACATCATCCGCCATCCTCGGAATGGGTCGAGACTTTTCCCACCCCCTTCGCGCACTAAAAATATTCCGCGGGCATAGCCGCGCCCAATAAAGAGCAGCCGAACCCCTTGGCGCCAAGTTCGTCCAACGGCAAAATTCCCAAAAAAGGGGTGTGCTATAGCCTTTGGGCGTGGAGCTGGCGAACTTCGACCGCCGGACTCAGAATGGACCGAGACTTTGCCCACCCCCCTCCCCGCGACAAAAATAGGCCGCGGGCACAGCCGCGCCCAAATAAGAGCAGCCGAACCCCTTGGCGCCAAGTTCGTCCTGCGGAAAAATGCCCAAAAAAGGGATGTGCTATAGCCTTTGGGCGTGGGGCCGGCGAACTTCATCCGCCTTCCTCGGAATGGGCCGAGACTTTGGCCACCTCCTCCCCACGACAAAAATAGGCCGCGGGCACAGGCTCGCCGAAAAAAGAGCAGCCGAACCCCTTGGCGCCAAGTTCGTACTGGGGAAAAATGACCGAAAAAGGGGTGTGCAATAGCCTTGGGGCGTGGGGCTGGCGAACTTCGTCCGCTGGAATCGGAATTATCCGAGACTTTGCCCACCCCCTCCCCGCGACAAAAATAGGCCGCGGGCACAGCCGCACTGAAAGAAGAGCAGCCGAACCCCTTGGCGCCAGGTTCGTCCTGCGGAAAAATGCCCAAAAGGGGGGTTGGCTATAGCCTTGGCGCGTGGGGCCGGCGCACTTCGTCCGCCGGACTCGGAATGGGCCGAGACTTTCCCGCCCCCCTCCCTGCGACGAAAATAATCTGCAGGCACAGCCGCGCCAAAAAAAGAGCAGCCGAACCCCTTCGCGCCAAGTTCGTCCTGCGGAAAAATGCCCAACAGGGGGTTGGCTATAGCCTTGGGGCGTGGGGTGGGCGAACTTCGTCCGCCGGACTCGGAATGGGCCGAGACTTCCCCCCCCCCCCCCCTCCCAGCGATGAAAATAGTCCGCGGGCACAGCCGCGCCACAAAAAGAGCAGCCGAACCCCTTGGCGCCAAGTTCGTCCTCGGGAAAAATGCCCAAAAAAGGGGTGGGCTATAGCCTTGGGGCGTGGGGCCGGTGCAATTCGTCTGCCTTTCTCGGAATGGGCCGAGACATTGCCCACCCCCTCGCCGCGACAAAAATAGGCCGCGGGCACAGCCGCGCCAAAAAAAGAACAGCCGAACGCCTCGGCGCCAAGTTCGTCCTGCGGAAAATGCCCAAAAAAGGGGTGTGCTATAGCCTTTTGGCGTGGGGCCGGCGAACTGCGTCCGCCTTTCTCGGAATGGGCCGAGACATTGAGCACCCCCTCCCCGCGACAAAAATAGGCCGTGGGCACAGCCGCGCCCAAAAAAGAGCAGCCGAAGCCCTTGGCGCCAAGTTCGTCCTGCGGCAAAATGCCCAGAAAAGGGGTTTGCTATAGCCTTTGGGCGTGGGGCTGGCGAACTTAGTCCGCCGGGCTCGGAATGGGTCGAGACTTTGCCCACCCCCTCCCCGCGACAAAAATAGGCCGTGGGCACAGCCGCGCCCAAAAAAGAACAACCGAACCCCTTGGCACCAAGTTCATCCTGCGGAAAAGTGCCCAAAAAAGGGGTGTTCTATAGCATTTGGGCGTGGGGCCGGCGAACTTCGTTTGCCTTCCTCGGAATTGGCCGAGACTTTGGCCACCCCCTCCCCGTGACAAAAATAGGCCGCGGACACAGTCGCGCCCAAGGAAGAGCAGCCAAACGCCTTGGCGCCAAGTTCATCCTGCGGCAAAATTCCCAAAAAATGGGTGTGCTATAGCCTTTGGGCCTGGGGCCGACTAAGTTCATCCACGTTCCTCGGAATGGGCCGAGACTTTGGCCACCCCCTCCCTGCGACAAAAATAGGCCGCGGGCACAGCCGCGCCCAAAAAAGAGCAGCCGAACCCCTTGGCGCCAAGTTCGTCCTGCGGAAAAATGCCCAAAAAGGGGGTGGGCTATAGCCTTGGGGCGTGGGACAGGCGAACCCTCCCCGCGACAAAAATAGGCAGCGGGCATAGCCGCGCCCAAAAAGGAGCAGCCGATCCCTTGGCGCCAAGTTCGTCCTGCGGAAAAATGCCCAAAAAAGGGGTGCGCTATGGCCTTGGGGCGTGGGGCTTGCGAACTTCGTCCGCCGGACTCGGAATGGGCTGAGACTTTGGCCACCCCCTCCCCGCGACAAAAATAGGCCGCGGGCACAGCCGCGCCCAAAAAAGAGCAGCCGAACCCCTCGGCGCCAAGTTCGTCCTGCGGAAAAATGTCCAAAAAAGGGGTCTGCTATAGCCTTGGGGCGTGGGGCAGCTGAAGTTCGTCCGCCGGACTCGGAATGTGCTGAGACTTTGCTCACCGCATCCCCGTGACAAAAATTGGCCGAGGGCACAGCCGCGCACAAAAAAGAGCAGCCGAACCCCTTGGCGCCTAGTTCGTCCTGCGGAAAAATGCCTAAAAGGAGGGTGGGCTATAGCCATGGGGCATGGGGCTGGCGAACTTCGTCCGCCGGACTCGGAATGGGCCGAGACTTTGGCCACCCCCTCCCTGCGACAAAAATAGGCCGCGGGCACAGCCGCGCCCAAAAAAGAGCAGCCGAACCCCTTGGCGCCAAGTTCGTCCTGCGGAAAAATGCCCAAAAAGGGGGTGGGCTATAGCCTTGGGGCGTGGGACAGGCGAACCCTCCCCGCGACAAAAATAGGCAGCGGGCATAGCCGCGCCCAAAAAGGAGCAGCCGATCCCTTGGCGCCAAGTTCGTCCTGCGGAAAAATGCCCAAAAAAGGGGTGCGCTATGGCCTTGGGGTGTGGGGCTTGCGAACTTCGTCCGCCGGACTCGGAATGGGCCGAGACTTTTCCCACCCCCTCCCCACGACAACAATAGGCTGCGGGCACAGCCGCGCCCAAAAAAGAGCAGCCGAACCTCTTGGCGCCAAGTTCGGCTGCGGAAAAATTCCCAAAAAAATGGTGGGCTATAGCCTTGGGGCGTGGGGCAGGCGAACTTCGTCCGCCGGACTCGGAACGTGCCGAGGCTTTGCCCAACCCCTCCCCGTGACAAAAATAGGCCGCGGGCGCAGCCGTGCCAAAAAAAGAGCAGCCGAACCGCTTGGCGCCAGGTTCGTCCTCCAGAAAAATGCCCAAAAAGGGGGTGGGCTATAGCCTTGGGGCGTGGGGCTGGCGAACTTCTTCCGCCTTCCTCGGAATGGGCCGAGACTTTACCCACCCCCTCCCCGCGACAAATACAGGCCGTGACCACAGCCGCGCCCAAAAAAGAGCAGCCGAACCCCTTGGCGGCAAGTTCGTCCTGCGGAAAAATGCCCAAAAAAGGGGTGTGCTATAGCCTTTGCGCGTGTGGCCGGTAAAGTTCATTCGCCTTCCGCGGATTGGGCCGAGACTTTGGCCACCCCCTCCCTGCGCCAAAACTAGGCCGCGGCCACAGCCGCGCCCAAAAAAGAGCAGCCGAACCCCTTGGCGCTAAGTTCGTCCTGCGGAAAAATGCCCAAAAAAGGGGGTGGGCTATAGCCTTGGGGCGTGGGGCTGGCGAACTTCGTCTGCCGGACTCGGAATGGGCCGAGACACTGACCACCCCCTCCCCACGACAAAAATAGGCCACGGGCACAGCCGCGCCCAAAAAAGAGCCGCCGAACCCCTTGGCGCCAAGTTCGTCCGGCCGAAAAATGCCCAAAAAGGGGGTGGGCTATAGCCTTGGGGCATGGGGCAGGGGGGGAGGCGAACTTCGTCCGCCGGACTCCGATTGGGCCAAAACTTTTCCCACCCCCTCCCCACGCCAAAAGTAGGCCGCGGGCACAGCCGCGCCCTAAAAAGAGCAACCGAACCCCTTGGCGCCAAGTTCGTCCTGCGAAAAAATGCCCAAAAAAGGGGTGGGCTATAGCCTTGGGGCGTGGGGCTGGCAAACTTCGTCCGCCGGACTCGGAATGGGCCGAGGCGTTGCCCACCCCCTCCCCGCGACAAAAATAGGCCACGGGCACAGCCGCGCCCAAAAACGAGCAGCCGAACCCCATGGCGCCAAGTTCGTCCGGCCGAAAAATGCCTGAAAAGGGGGTGGGCTATAGCCTTGGGGCGTGGGGCAGGCGAACTTCGTCCGCGGGACTCCGAATGGGCCAAACCTTTTCCCACCCCCTCCCCGTCCAAAAAATAGGCCGCGGGCACAGCCATGCCCAAAAAAGAGCAGCCGAACCCCTTGGTGCCAAGTTCGTCCTATGGAAAAATGCCCAAAAAAGGGGTGGGCTATAGGCTTGGCGCATGGGGCGGCCGAACTTTGTCCGCCGGACTCGGAACGGGCCGAGACATTGATCACCCCCTCCCCGCGGCAAAAATAGGCCGCGGGCACAACCGCGCCCAAAAAAGAGTAGCCGAACCCCTTGGCACCATGTTCGTCCTGCGGAAAAATGCCCAAAAAGGGGGTGGGCTATAGCCATGGGGCGGGGGGCTGGCGAACTTCGTCCACCGGACTCGGAATGGGCCGAGACACTGACCAGCCCCTCCCCGCCACAAAAATAGGTCACGGGCACAGCCGCGCCCAAAAAACAGCGGCCGAACCCCTTGGCGCCAACTTCATCCTGCGGAAAAATGCCCAAAAAAGGGGTGGGCTATAGCCTTGGGGAGTGGGGCTGGCGAACTTTGTCCGCCGGACTCCGAATGGGCCGAGGCGTTGCCCACCCCCTGCCCACGACAAAAACAGGCTACGGGCACAGCCGCGCCCAAAAAAGAGCAGGCGAACCCCTTGGCGCCAAGTTCGTCCTGCGGAAATATGCCCAAAAAAGGGGTGGGCTATAGCCTTGGGGCGTGGGGCTGGCGAACTTCGTCCGCCGGGCTCGGAATGGGCCGAGACTTTGCCCACCCCCTCGCCGCGACAAAAATATGCCGCGGGCACAGCCGCACCCAAAAAAGAGCAGGCGAACCCCTTGGCGCCAAGTTCATCCTGCGGAAAAATGTCCAAAAAACGGGTGGGCTATAGCCTTGGGGCGTGGGGCTGGCGAACTTCGTCCGCCGGACTCCGAATGGGCCGAGGTGTTGCCCACCCCCTCCCCGTAACAAAAACAGGCCACGGGCACAGCCGCGCCGAAAAAAGAGCAGGCGAACCCCTTGGCGCTACGTTCGTCCTGCGGAAAAATGCCCAAAAAAGGGGTGTGCTATAGCCTCGGGGCGTGGGGCCGGCTAAGCTCATCCGCCGGGCTCGGAATGGGCCGAGACTTTGCCCACCCCCTCGCCGCGACAAAAATAGGCCGCGGACACAGCTGCGCCCAAAAAAGAGCAGCCGAACCCCTTGGCGCCAAGTTCGTCCTGCGGAAAAATGCCCAAAAAAGGGGTGTGCTATAGCCTTTGGGCGTGGGGCTGCCGAAGTTTGTCCGCTGGACTCGGAATGGGCCGAGACTTTTTCCACCCCTCCCCCCCCCCCCGTGAAACAAATAGGCCGTGGGCACAGCCGCGCCCAAAAAAGAGCAGCCGAACCCCTGGGCGCCATGTTCGTCCTGCAGAAAAATGCCCCAAAAAGGGGGTGGGCTATAGCCTTGGGGCGTGGGGCTGGCGAACTTCGTCCGCCGGACTCGGAATAGGCCGAGACTTTGACCACCCCCTCGCCGCAACAAAAATAGTCCGCGGGCACAGCTGCACCCAAAAAAGAGCAGCCGAGCCCCTTGGCGCCAAGTTCATCCTACGGAAAAATGCCCAAAAAGGGGGTGGGCTATAGCCTTGGGGCGTGGGGCTGACGAACTTCGTCCGCCGGACTCGGAATGGACCGAGACTTTTCCCACCCCCTCCCCGCGAAAAAAATAGGCCGCCGGCACAGCCGCGTCCAAAAAAGACCAGCCGAAGGCGTGGGCGCCATGTTCGTCCTGCGGAAAAATGCCCAAAAAAGGGGTGTGCTATAGCCTTGGGGCGTGGGGCTGGCGAAGTTCGTCCGCTGGACTCAGAATGGGCCGAGACTTTGCCCATCCCCTCCCCGTGCCAAAAATAGGCCGCGGACAAAGCTGCGCCCAAAAAAGACCAGCCGAAGGCGTGGGCGCCAAGTTCGTCCTGCGGAAAAATGCCCAAAAAACGGGTGTGCTATAGCCTTGGGGCGTGGGGCTGGCGATGTTCGTCCGCCGGACTCGGAATGGGCCGAGACTTTCCACCCCCTCCCCGTGCCAAAAATAGGACGCGGACACAGCCACGCCCAAAAAAGACCAGCCGAAGGCGTGGGGGCCAAGTTCGTCCTGCAGAAAAATGCCCAAAAAAGGGGTGTGCTATAGCCTTGGGGCATGGGGCGGTCGAAGTTAGTCCGCCGGACTCAGAATGGGCCGAGACTTTGCCCATCCCCTCCCCGTGCCAAAAATAGGCCGCGGACACAGCCGCACCCAAAAAAGATAAACCGAAAGCCTTGGCGCCAAGTTCGTCCTGCGGAAAAATGCCTAAAAAAGGGGTGTGCTATAGCCTTGGGGCGTGGGGCTGGCGAAGTTCGTCCCCCGGACTCGAAATGGCCCAACACTTTGACCACCCCCTACCCGCACCAAAAATAGGCCGCGGGCACCACCGCGCCCAAAAACGATCAGCCAAAGGCCTAGGCGCCAAGTTCGTCGTGGGGAAAAATGCCCAAAAAAGGGGTGTCCTATAGCCTAGGGGCGTGGGGCTGGCGATGTTCGTCCGCCGGACTCCGAATCGGCCGAGACATTGCCCACCCCCTCCCCGTGCCAAAAATAGGCTGCTGGCACAGCCACGCTCAAAAAAGAGCAGCCGAAAGCCTTGGCGCCAAGTTTGTCCTGCGGAAAAATGCCCAAAAAAGGGTTGTGCTATAGCATTGGGGCGTGGGGCTGGCGAAGTTCGTCCCCCGGACTCGGAATGGGCCGAGACTTTGCACAACCCCTCGCCGTCCAAAAAATAGGCCGATGGTACGGGCACGCCGAAAAAGAGCGGGCGAAAGCCTTTGTCGCCAAGTTCGTCCTGCGGAAAAATGGCCAAAAAAGGAATGTGCTATAGCCTTGGGGCATGGGGCTGGCAAAGCTTGTCCCCCGGAGTCGGAAGGGGCCGAGACTTTGCCCACCCCCTCCCCACGCCAAGAATAGACCAGCGGTCACAGTCGCGCCCAAAAAAGATCAACCGAAGGCCTAGGCGCGAAGTTCGTCCGGTGGAAAAATGCCCAAAAAGGGGGTGTGCTATAGCCTTGGGGCGTGGGGCTGGCGAAGTTTGTCCGCCTTCCTTGGAATGGGCCGAGACATTGCCCACCCCCTCCCCGTCCCAGAAATAGGCCGCGGGCACAGCAACGACCAAAAAAGAGCATCCGAACCCCTAGGAGCCAAGTTCGTCCTGCGAAAAAAATGTCCAAAAAAGGGGTGTGCTATAGCCTTGGGCTGTGGGGCTGGCGAACTTCGTCCGCTGGACTCGGAATGGGCCGAGACTTTGCCCACCCCCTCCCCGCCCCAATAATAGGCTGCGGGCACAGCCGCGCCCAAAAAAGAGCTGCTGAACCCCTCGGCACCAAGTTCGTCCTGCAGAAAAATGCCCAAAAAGGGGGTGGGCTATAGCCTTGGGACGTGGGGCTGGCGAACTTCGTCCGCCGGGCTCGGAATGGGCCGAGACTTTGCCCACCCCCTCGCCGTGACAAAAATACACCGCGGGCACAGCCGTACCCAAAAAAGAGCAGGCGAACCCCTTGGCGCCAAGTTCGTCCTGCTGAAAAATGCCCAAAAAAGGGCTATAGCCTTTGGGCGTGGGGCCGGCGCACTTCGTCCGCCGTCCTCGGAATGGGCTGAGACTTTGGCCACCCCCTCTCCATGACAGAAATAGGCCGCGGGCACAGCCTCGCCCAAAAAAGAGCATCCGAACCCCTTGGCGCCAAGTTCGTCCTGCGGAAAAATGCCTAAAAAAGAGGTGTGCTATAGCCTTCGGGCGTGGGGCTGCCGGAGTTCGTCCGCCGGACTCGGAATGGGCCGAGACTTTGACCACCCCTCCCCACGCCAAAAATAGGCCGCGGGCACAGCCGCGGCCAAAAAAGATCAGTCGAACCCCTTGGCGCCAAGTTCGTCCTGCAGAAAAATGCCCAAAAAAGGGGTGTACTATAGCCTTGGGGAGTGGGGCTGCCGAAGTTCGTCCGCTGGACTCAGAATGGACCGAGACTTTGCCCACCCCCTCCCCGCAACAAAAATAGGCCGCGGGCACAGCCGCGCCCAAAAAAGAGCAGCCGAACCCCTAGGCGCCAAGCTCGTCCTGCTGCAAAATGCACAAAAAATGGGTGTGCTATAGCCTTTGGGCGTGGGGCCGGCAAAGTTCATCCCCCTTCCTCGGAATGGGCCGAGACTTTGCCCACCCCCTCCCCACGACAAAAATAGGCCGTGGGCACAGCCGCACCCAAAAAAGAGCAGCCGAACCCCTTGGCGCGAAGTTCGTCCTGCAGAAAAATGCCCGAAATGGGGGTGCGCTATAGCCTTTGGGCGTGGGGCTGCCGAACTTCGTCCGCCGGACTCCGAATGGGCCGAGACTTTTCCAATCCCTCCCCGTGGCAAAAATAGGCCGCAGGCACAGCCGCAGGCACAAAAGAGCAGCCGAACCCCTTGGCGCCAAGTTCGTCCTCCGGAAAAATGCCCAAAAAGGGGGTGGGCTATAGCCTTGGGGCGTGGGGCTGGCGAACTTCGTCCGCCGGACTCTGAATGGGCCGAGACTTTTCCAACCCCCTCCCCGCGACAAAAATAGGCCACGGGCACAGCCGCTCCCAAAAAAGAGCAGCCGAACCCCTTGGCGCCAAGTTCGTCCTGCGGAAAAATGCCCGAAATGGGGGTGCGCTATAACCTTGGGGCGTGGGGCTGGCGAACTTCGTCCGCCGGACTCTGAATGGGCCGAGACTTGTCCAACCCCTCCCTGTGACAAAAATAGGCCGCGGGCACAGCCGCGCGCACAAAAGGGCAGCCGAACCCCTTGGCGCCAAGTTCGTCCTCCGGAAAAATGCCCAAAAAGGGGGTGGGCTATAGCCTTGGGGTGTGGGGCTGGCGAACTTCGTCCGCCGGACTCGGAATGGGCCGAGACTTTTCCCACCCCCTCCCCGCAACAAAAATAGGCCGCGGGCATAGCCGCGCCCAAAAACAAAGCAGCCGAACCCCCTGGCGCCAAGTTCGTCCTGCGGAAAAATGCCCAAAATGGGGGTGCGATATAGCCTTGGGGCGTGGGGCTGGCGAACTTCGTCCGCCTTCCTCGGAATGGGCTGAGACTTTTCCCACCCCCTCCCTGCGACAAAAATAGGCCGTGGGCACAGCCGCGCACAAAAAAGAGCAGCCGAACCCCTTGGCGCCAAGTTCGTCCTTCGGAAAAATGCCCAAAAAGGAGGTGGGCTATAGCCTTTGGGCGTGGGGCTGGCGAACTTCGTCCGCCTTCCTCGGAATGGGCCAAGACTTTGCCCACCCCCTCCCCGCGACAAAAATAGACCGCGGGCACAGCCGTGCCCAAAAAAGAGCAGCCGAACCCCTTGGCGCCAAGTTCGTCCTGCGGAAAAATGCCCAAAAAAGGGGTGTGTTATAGCCTTTGGGCGTGGGGCCGGCAAAGTTCATCCGCCTTCCTCGGAATGGGCCGAGACTTTGCCCACCCCCTCCCCACACCAAAAATAGGCCGCAGGCACAGTCGCGCCCAAAAAAGAGCAGCCGAACCCCTTGTCGCCAAGTTCGTCCTACGGAAAAATGCCCAAAAAGGGGGTGGGCTATAGCCTTGGGACGTGGGGCCGGCAAACTTCGTCCGCCGGACTCAGAATGGGCCAAGACTTTACCCATCCCCTCCCCGCGACAAAAATAGGCCGCAGGCACAGTTGCGCCCATAAAAGAGCAGCTGAACCCCTTGGCGCCAAGTTCGTCCTACGGAAAAATGTCCAAAAAGGGGGTGGGCTATAGCCTTGGGGCGTGGGGCCGGCGCACTTCGTCCGCCGGACTCAGAATGGGCTGAGACTTTTCCCACCCCCTCCCCATGACAAAAATAGGCCACGGGCACAGCCGTACCCAAAAAAGAGCAGCCGAACCCCTTAGCGCCATGTTCGTCCAGCGGCAAAATGCCCAAAAAAGGGGTGTGCTATCGACTTTGGGCGTGGGGCCGGAAAACTTCCTCCGCCTTCCTCGGAATGGGCCGAGACTTTGTCCACCCCCTCCCCACTCCAAAAATAGGCCGCGGGCACAGCCGCGCCCAAAAAAGTACAGCCGAACCCCTTGGCACCAAGTTCGTCCTGCGGAAAAATGCCCAAAAAAGGGGCGTGCTATAGCCTTTGGGCGTGGGGCCGGCGAACTTCGTCCGCCTTCCTCGGAATGGGCCGAGACTTTGGCCACCCCCTCCCCGTGACAAAAATAGGCCGCGGGCACAGCCGCGCATAAAAAAGAGCTGCCAAACCTCTTGGCGCCAAGTTCGTCCAGCGGAAAAATGCCCAAAAAGGGGGTGGGCCATAGCCTTTGGGCGTGGGGCCGGCAAACTTCGTCCGCCTTCCTCGGAATGGGCCGAGACTTTGGCCACCCCCTCCCCGCGACAAAAATAGGCCGCGGGAACAGCCGCGCCCAAAAAAGTGCAGCCGAACCCCTTGGCACCAAGTTCGTCCTGCGGCAAAATGCCCAAAAAAGGGGTGTGCTATCGACTTTGGGCGTGGGGCCGGAAAACTTCCTCCGCCTTCCTCGGAATGGGCCGAGACTTTGCCCACCCCCTCCCCGCGACAAAAATAGGCCGTGGGCACAGCCGCGCCCAAAAAAGAGCAGGCAAACCCCTTGGCCCCAAGTTCGTCCTGCGGCAAGAGGCCCAAAAAAGGGGTGTGCTATAGCCGTTGGTCGTGGGGCCGGTAAAGTTCATCCGCCTTCCTCGGAATGGGCCGAGACTTTTCCCACCCCCTCCCCGCGACAAAAATAGGCCGCGGGCACAGCCGCGCCCAAAAAAGAGCAGCCGAACCCCTAGGCGCCAAGTTCGTCCTGCGGAAAAATGCCCAAAAAAGGGGTGTGCTATAGCCTTTGGGCGTGGGGCCGGCAAACTTCGTCCGCCTTCCTCGGAATGGGCCGAGAGTTTGCCCACCGACTCCCCGTGAAAAAAATAGGCCGCGGGCACAGCCGCGCCCAAAAAAGAGCAGCCGAACCCCTAGGTGACAAGTTTGTGCTGCGGCAAAATGCCCAAAAAATGGGTGTGCTGTAGCCTTTGGGCGTGGAGCCGGCGCACTTCCTCCGCCTTCCTCGAAATGGGCCGAGACTTTGGCCACCCCCTCCCCGTGACAAAAATAGGCCACGGGCACAGCCGCGCATAAAAAGGAGCTGCCAAACCCCTTGGCGCCAACTTCGTCCAGCGGAAAAATGCCCAAAAAGGGGGTGGGCTATAGCCTTGGGGCGTGGGGCTGGAAAACTTCATCCGCCTTCCTCGGAATGGGCCGAGACTATGTCCACCCCCTCCCCGTACCAAAAATAGGCCGCGGGCACAGCCGCGCCCAAAAAAGAGCAGCCGAACCCCTTGGCGCCGTGTTCGTCCTGCGGAAAAATGCACAAAAACGGGTGTGCTACAGACTTTGGGCGTGGGGCCGGCGAACTTCGTCCGCCTTCCTCGGAATGGGCCGAGACTTTTCCCCCCCACTCCTCACAACAAAAATAGGCCGCGGGCACAGCCGCGCACAAAAAAGAGCAGCCGAACCCCTAGGCGCCAAGTTCGTCCTGCGGAAAAATGCCCAAAAAAGGGGTGTGCTATAGCCTTTGGGCGTGGGTCCGGCAAAGTTCATCCCCCTTCCTCGGAATGGGCCGAGACTTTGCCCACCCCCTCCCCGCACGAAACATAGGCCGCGGACACAGCCGCACCCAAAAAAGAGCAGCCGAACCCCTTGGCGCAAAGTTCCTCTTGCGGCAAAATGCCCAAAAAGGGGGTGGGCTATAGCCTTGGGGCGTGGAGCCGGCAAAGTTCATCCGCCTTCCTCGGAATGGGCTGAGACTTTGGCCGCCCGCTCTCCACAAAAAAAATAGGCCGCAGGCACAGTCGCGCCCAAAAAAGAGCAGCCGAACCCCTTGTCGCCAAGTTCGTCCTATGGAAAAATGCCCAAAAAGAGGGTGGGCTATAGACTTGGGGCGTGGGGGCGGCGAACTTCGTCCGCCGGACTCGGAATGGGCCGAGACTTTACCCACCCCCTCCCCACGGCAAAAAAAGGCCGCGGGCACAGCCGCGCCCAAAAATGAACAGCCGAACCCCTAAGCGCCAAGTTCGTCCTGCGGAAAAATGCCCAAAAAGGGGTGTGCTATAGCCTTTGGGCGTGAGGCCAGCGAACTTCGTCCGCCTTCCTCGGAATGGGCCGAGACTTTGGCCACCCGCTCCCCGCGACAGAAATAGGCTGCGGGAACAGCCTCGCCCAAAAAAGAGCAGCCGAACCCCTTGGAGCCAAATTCGTCTTGCGGAAAAATGCCCAAAAAAAGGGGTGGGCTATAGCCTTTGGGTGTGGGGCCAGCAAAGTTCATCCGCCTTCCTCGGAATGGGCCGAGACATTGCCCAGCCCCTCCCCGCGCCAAAAATAGGCCGCGGGCACAGCCGCGCCCAAAAAAGAGCAGCCGAACCCCTTGGCGCCAAGTTCGTCCTGCGGCAAAATGCCCAAAAAAGGGGTGTGCTATAGCCTTTGGCCGTGGGGCTAGCGAAATTCGTCCGCTGGACTCAGAATGGACCGAGACTTTGCCCACCCCCTCCCCGCAACAAAAATAGGCCGCGGGCCCAGCCGCGCCCAAAAAAGAGCAGCCGAACCCCTAGGCGCCAAGCTCGTCCTGCTGCAAAATGCACAAAAAATGGGTGTGCTATAGCCTTTGGGCGTGGGGCCGGCAAAGTTCATCCCCCTTCCTCGGAATGGGCCGAGACTTTGCCCACCCCCTCCCCGCGACAAAAATAGGCCGCGGGCACAGCCGCGCCCACAAAATAGCAGCCGAACCCCTTGGCGTCAAGTTCGTCCTGCGGAAAAATGCCCAAAAAAGGGGTGGGCTATAGCCTTTGGGCGTGGGGCCGGCAAAGTTCATCCGCCTTCCTCAGAATGGGCCGAGACTTTGCCCACCCCCTCCCTGCAACAAAAATAGGCCGCGGGCACAGTCTCGCCCAAAAAACAGCAGCCGAAACCCTTGTCGCCAAGTTCGTCCTGCGGCAAAATGCCCAAAAAAATGGGTGTGCTATAGCCTTTGGGCGTGGGGCCAGCAAAGTTCATCCCCCTTCCCCGGAATGGGCCGAAACTTTGGTCACCCCCTCCCCACGAAAAAAATAGGCCGCGGGCACAGCCGCACCCAAAAAATAGCCGCCGAACCCCTTGGCGTCAAGTTCGTCCTGCGGAAAAATGCCCTAAAAATGGGTGGGCTATAGCCTTGGGGCGTGGGGCAGGCGAACTTCGTCTGCCGGACTCGGAATGGGCGGAGACTTTGGCCACCCCCTCCCTGCGACAAAAATAGGCCGCGGGCACAGCCTCGCCCAAAAAAGAGCAGCCGAACCCCTTGGTACCAAGTTCGTCCGGCAGAAAAATGCCCAAAAAAGGGGTGTGCTATAGCCTTTGTGCGTGGGGCCGGCGAACTTCGTTTGCCTTCCTCGGAATGGGCCGAGACCTTGGCCACCCCCTCCCCATGACAAAAATAGGCCGCGGACACAGCCGCGCCCAAAAAAGAGCAGCCGAACCCCTTGGCGCCAAGTTCGTCCTGCGGCAAAATGCCCAAAAAAGGGGTGTGCTATAGCCTTTGGGCGTGGGGCTAGCGAAATTCGTCCGCTGGACTCAGAATGGACCGAGACTTTGCCCACCCCCTCCCCGCAACAAAAATAGGCCGCTGGCCCAGCCGCGCCCAAAAAAGAGCAGCCGAACCCCTAGGCGCCAAGCTCGTCCTGCTGCAAAATGCACAAAAAATGGGTGTGCTATAGCCTTTGGGCGTGGGGCCGGCAAAGTTCATCCCCCTTCCTCGGAATGGGCCGAGACTTTGCCCACCCCCTCCCCGCGACAAAAATAGGCCGCGGGCACAGCCGCGCCCACAAAATAGCAGCCGAACCCCTTGGCGTCAAGTTCGTCCTGCGGAAAAATGCCCAAAAAAGGGGTGGGCTATAGCCTTTGGGCGTGGGGCCGGCAAAGTTCATCCGCCTTCCTCGGAATGGGCCGAGACTTTGCCCACCCCCTCCCTGCAACAAAAATAGGCCGCGGGCACAGTCTCGCCCAAAAAAGAGCAGCCGAACCCCTTGGCGCCAAGTTCGTCCTGCGGCAAAATGCCCAAAAAAATGGGTGTGCTATAGCCTTTGGGCGTGGGGCCAGCAAAGTTCATCCCCCTTCCCCGGAATGGGCCGAAACTTTGGCCACCCCCTCCCCACGAAAAAAATAGGCCGCGGGCACAGCCGCACCCAAAAAATAGCCGCCGAACCCCTTGGCGTCAAGTTCGTCCTGCGGAAAAATGCCCTAAAAATGGGTGGGCTATAGCCTTGGGGCGTGGGGCAGGCGAACTTCGTCTGCCGGACTCGGAATGGGCGGAGACTTTGGCCACCCCCTCCCTGCGACAAAAATAGGCCGCGGGCACAGCCTCGCCCAAAAAAGAGCAGCCGAACCCCTTGGTACCAAGTTCGTCCGGCAGAAAAATGCCCAAAAAAGGGGTGTGCTATAGCCTTTGTGCGTGGGGCCGGCGAACTTCGTTTGCCTTCCTCGGAATGGGCCGAGACCTTGGCCACCCCCTCCCCATGACAAAAATAGGCCGCGGACACAGCCGCGCCCAAAAAAGAGCAGCCGAACCCCTTGGCGCCAAGTTCGTCCTGCAGCAAAATGCCCAAAAAAGGGGTGGGCTATGGCTTGGGGCGTGGGGCTGGCGAACTTCGTCCGCCGGACTCCGAATGGGCCGAGACTTTGCCCAACACCACCCCACGACAAAATAGGCCGCGGGCATTGCCGCGCCCAAAAAAGAGCAGCCGAACCAATTGGCGCCATGTTCGTCCTGCGGAAAAATGCCCAAAAGGGGTGTGGTATAGCCTTTGGGCGTGGGGCCGGCGCACTTCGTTTGCCTTTCTCGGAATGGGCCGAGACTTTGCCCACCCCCTCCCCGTGACAAAAATAGGCCGCGGGCACAGCCGCGCTCAAAAAATCGCAGCCGAACCCCTTGGCGTCAAGTTCGTCCTGCGGAAAAATGCCCAAAAAAGGGGTGGGCTATAGCCTTGGGGCGTGGGGCAGGCGAACTTCGTCTGCCGGACTCGTTATGGGCCGAGACTTTGGCCACCCCCTGCCCGCGACAAAAATAATCCGCGGGCAAAGCCTCGCCCAAAAAAGAGCAGCCGAACCCCTTGTCGCCAAGTTCGTCCTACGGAAAAATGCCCAAAAAGAGGGTGGGCTATAGCCTTGGGGCGTGGGGGAGGCGAACTTCATCTGCCGGACTCGGAATGGGCCGAGACTTCGGCCACCCCCTGCCCGCGATAAAAATAAGCAGCGGGCACAGCCTCGCCCAAAAAAGAGCAGCCGAACCCCTTGGCACCAAGTTCGTCCTGCAGAAAAATGCCCAAAAAAGGGGTGGGCTATAGCCTTGGGGCGTGGGGCGGGCGAACTTCGTCCGCCGGACTCGGAATGGGCCGAGACTTTTCCCACCCCCACCCTGTGACAAAAATAGGCCACGGGCACAGCCGCACCCAAAAAAGAGCAGCCGAACCCATTGGTGCCAAGCTCGTCCTGCGGCAAAATGCCCAAAAAACGGGTGTGCTATAGCCTTTGGGCGTGGGGACGGCAAAGTTCATCCGCCTTCCTCGGAATGGGCCGAGACTTTGCCCACCCCATCCCAGTGACAAAAAT
This sequence comes from Citrus glauca, assembly GCA_029633175.1. Classification (NCBI taxonomy): domain Eukaryota; kingdom Viridiplantae; phylum Streptophyta; class Magnoliopsida; order Sapindales; family Rutaceae; genus Citrus; species Citrus glauca. Next base: position 454,031 of record JAQOOD010000038.1, on the reverse strand, counting down.
AGCCCGCGGCACAGCCGCGCCCAAAAATAGCAGCCGAACCCCTTGGCGCCAAGTTCGTCCTGCGGAAAAATGCCCCAAAGGGGGGTTGGCTATAGCCTTGGGGAGTGGGGCTGGCGAACTTAGTCCGCCTGACTCGGAATGGGCCGAGACATTTACTACCCCCTGCCCGCGACAAAAATAGGCCGCGGACACAGCCGCGCCCAAAAAAGAGCAGGCGAACCCCTTGGCGCCAAGTTAGTCCTGCGGAAAAATGCCCAAAAAAGGGGTGGGCTATAGCCTTTGGGCGTGGGGCTGGCGAACTTCGTCCGCCTTCCTCGGAATGGGCCGAGATATTCCCCACCCCCTCCCCGCGACAAAAATAGGCCGCGGGCACAGCCGCGCCCAAAAAAAAGCAGCCGAACCCCTTGGCGCCAAGTTCGTCCAGAGGAAAAATGCCCAAAAAAGGGGTGGCCTATGGCCTTCGGGCGTGGGGCTGGCGAACTTCGTCCGCCGGACTCGGAATGGGCCGATACTTTTCCCACCCCCTCCCCGCAACAAAAATAGGCCGCGGGCACAGCCGCACCCAAGAAAGAGCAGCCGAACCCCTTAGCGCCATGTTCGTCCAGCGGCAAAATGCCCAAAAAAGGGGTGTGCTATCGACTTTGGGCGTGGGGCCGGAAAACTTCCTCCGCCTTCCTTGGAATGGGCCGAGACTTTGTCCACCCCCTCCCCACACCAAAAATAGGCCGCGGGCACAGCCGTGCCCAAAAAAGTACAGCCGAACCCCTTGGCACCAAGTTCGTCCTCCGGAAAAATGCCCAAAAAGGGGGTGGGCTATAGCCTTGGGGCGTGGGGCTGGCGAACTTCGTCTGCCTTCCTCGGAATGGGCCGAGACTTTGACCACCCCCTCCCCATGACAAAAATAGGCCGCAGGCACAGCCGCAGCCAAAAAAGACCAGCCGAACCCCTGGGCGCCAAGTTCGTCCTGCGGAAAAATGCCAAAAAAGGAGGTGGGCAATAGCCTTGGGGCGTGGGGCCGGCGCACTTCGTCTGCCTTCCTCGGAATGGGCCGAGGCTTTCGCCCCTGCCTCCCCGCGACAAAAATAGGCCGCGGGCGCAGCCGCGCCAAAAAAAGAACAGCCGAACCCCTTGGCACCAAGTTCGTCCTGCGGAAAAATGCCCAAAAAAGGGGTGGGCTATAGCCTTGGGGTGTGGGGCTGGCGAACTTCGTCCGCCGGACTCCGAATGGGCCGAGACTTTGCCCACCTCCTCCCCACAAAAAAAATAGGCTGCGGGCACAGCCGCGCCCAAAAAATAGCAGCCGAACCCCTTGGCGCCAAGTTCGTCCAGCGGAAAAATGCCCAAAAAAGGGGTGGGCTATAGCCTTGGGGCGTGGGGCAGGCGAACTTCGTCTGCCGCACTCGGAATGGGCCGAGACTTTGGCCACCCCCTCCCCACGACAAAAATAGGTCGCGGGCACAGTATCGGCCAAAAAAGAGCAGCCGAACCCCTTGGCGCCAAGTTCGTCCCGCGGAAAAATGCCCAAAAAAGGGGTGGGCTATAGCCTTGGGGCGTGGGGCTCGTGAACTTCGTCCACCGGACTCGGAATGTTCCGAGACTTTGCCCAACCCCTCCCCGTGACAAAAATAGGCCGCGGCCACAGCCACGCCAAAAAATGAGCAGCGGAACCCCTTGGGGCCAGGTTCGTCCTCCGGAAAAATGCCCAAAAAGGGGGTGGGCTATAGCCTTGGGGCGTGGGGCTGGCGAACTTCGTCTGCCTTCCTCGGAATGGGCCGAGACTTTGACCACCCCCCTCCCCATGACAAAAATAGGTCGCAGGCACAGCCACACCCAAAAAAGACCAGCTGAACCCCTGGGCGCCAAGTTCGTCCTGCGGAAAAATGCCCAAAAAGGGGGTGGGCTATAGCCTTGGGGCGTGGGGCTCGTGAACTTCGTCCGCCGGACACGGAATGGGCCGAGACTTTGACCACCCCCTCCCCATGACAAAAATTGGCTGCGGGCACAGCCGCGCCCAAAAAAGAGCTGCCGAACCCCTTGGCGCCAAGTTCGTCCTGCGGAAAAATGCCCAAAAAAGGGGTGGGCTATAGCCTTGGGGCGTGGGGCGGGCGAACTTCGTCTGCCGGACTCGGAATGGGCCGAGACATGGACCACCCCCTCCCCGCGACAAAAATAGGCTGCGGGCACAGCTGCGCCCAAGAAAGAGGCGCCGAACCCCTTGGCGCAAACTTCGTCCTGCTGAAAAATGCCCAAATGGGGGTGGGCTATAGCCTTGGGCCGTGGGGCTGCCGAAGTTCGTCCGCCAGACTCGGAATGGGCCGAGACTTTTCGCACCCCCTCCCCACGACAAAAATAGGCCACGGGCACAGCCGCACCCAAAAAGAGCAGCCGAACCCCTTGGCGCCAAGTTCGTCCTGCGGAAAAATGCCCAAAAAAGGGGTGGGCTATAGCCTTGGGGCGTGGGGGGGGGGGCGAACTTCGTCCGCCGGACTCGGAATGTGCCGAGAGTTTGCCCACCCCCTCCCCACGACAAAAATAGGCTGCGGGCTCAGCCGCGCCCAAAAAAAAGCATCCAAACCCCTTAGCGCCAAGTTCGTCCTATGGGAAAATGCCCAAAAAAGGGGTGTGCTATAGCCTTTGGGCATGGGGCTGGCAAAGTTTATCCGCCTTTCTCGGAATGGGGCAAGACTTTGCCCACCCCCTCCCCACGCCAAAAATAGCCCGCGGCCACAGCTGCACCTAAAAAAGAGCAGTCGAACTGCTTGGCGCCAAGTTCGTCCTGCGGAAAAATGCCCACAAAAGGGGTGTGCTATAGCCTTGGGCCGTGGGGCTGCCGAAGTTCGTCCGCCAGACTCGGAATGGGCCGAGACTTTTCGCACCCCCTCCCCACGACAAAAATAGGCCACGGGCACAGCCGCACCCAAAAAGAGCAGCCGAACCCCTTGGCGCCAAGTTCGTCCTGCGGAAAAATGCCCAAAAAAGGGGTGGGCTATAGCCTTGGGGCGTGGGGGGGGGGGGCGAACTTCGTCCGCCGGACTCGGAATGTGCCGAGAGTTTGCCCACCCCCTCCCCACGACAAAAATAGGCCGCGGGCTCAGCCGCGCCCAAAAAAAAGCAGCCAAACCCCTTAGCGCCAAGTTCGTCCTATGGGAAAATGCCCAAAAAAGGGGTGTGCTATAGCCTTTGGGCATGGGGCTGGCAAAGTTTATCCGCCTTTCTCGGAATGGGGCAAGACTTTGTCCACCCCCTCCCCACGCCAAAAATAGCCCGCGGCCACAGCTGCACCTAAAAAAGAGCAGTCGAACTGCTTGGCGCCAAGTTCGTCCTGCGGAAAAATGCCCACAAAAGGGGTGTGCTATAGCCTTGGGCCGTGGGGCTGCCGAAGTTCGTCCGCCAGACTCGGAATGGGCCGAGACTTTTCGCACCCCCTCCCCACGACAAAAATAGGCCACGGGCACAGCCGCACCCAAAAAGAGCAGCCGAACCCCTTGGCGCCAAGTTCGTCCTGCGGAAAAATGCCGAAAAAAGGGGTGGGCTATAGCCTTGGGGCGTGGGGGGGGGCGAACTTCATCCGCCGGACTCGGAATGGGCCAAGACTTTGCCAACCCCCTCCCCATGACAAAAATAGGCCGCGGGCACAGCCGCGCCCAAAAAAGAGCAGCCGAACCCCTTAGCGCCAAGTCCGCCCTGCGGAAAAATGCCCAAAAAGGGGGTGGGCTATAGCCTTGGGGCGTGGGGCTGGCGAACATCGTCCGCCTTCCTTGGAATAGGCCGAGACTTTGTCCACCGCCTCCCCGCGACAAAAATCGGCCGCGGGCACAGCCGCGCCCAAAAAGGTGCTGCCGAACCCCTTGGCGCCATGTTCGTCATGCGGAAAAATGCACAAAAAAGGGGTGGGCTATAGGCTTGGGGCGTGGGGCTGCCTCACTTCGTCCGCCGGACTCGGAATGGGCCGAGACTTTGGCCACCCCCTCCCCGCACCAAAAACAGGCCGCTGGCACAGCCGCGCCCAGAAAAGAGCTGCCGAACCCCATGGCGCCAAGTTCGTCCTGCGGAAAAATGCCCAAAAAAGGGGTGTGCTATAGCCTTGGGGGGTGGGGCTGGCTAAGTTCGTCCGCCGGACTCGGAATGGGCCGAGACTTTTCCCACCCCCTCCCCGTGACAAAAATAGGCCGCGGACGCAGCCGCGCCCAAAAAAGAGCAGCTGAACCCCTTGGCGCCAAGTTCGTCCTGCGGAAAAATGCCCAAAAAAGGGGTGTGCTATAGCCTTTGGGCGTGGGGCCGGCGAACTTCGTCCGCCTTCCTCGGAATCGGCCGAGACTTTTCCCGCCCCCTCCCCACGACAAACATAGGCCGCGGGCACAGCCGCGCCAAAAAAAGAGGAGCCGAACCCCTTGGGGCCAAGTTCGTCCTACGGAAAAATGCCCAAAAACGTGGTGGGCTATAGCCTTGGGGTGTGGGTCGGGCGTACTTCGTCCGCCGGACTCGTAATGGGGCGAGACATTGCCCACCTCTTCCCCGTGACAAAAATAGGCCACGGGCACAGCCGCGCCCAAAAAAAGAGCAGCCGAACCACTTGGCGCCAAGTTCGTCCTGCGGAAAAATGCCCAAAAAAGGGGTGGGCTATAGCCTTGGGGCGTGGGGGGGGGCGAACTTCGTCCGCCGGACTCGGAATGTGCCGAGAGTTTGCCCACCCCCTCCCCACGACAAAAATAGGCTGCGGGCTCAGCCGCGCCCAAAAAAAAGCAGCCAAACCCCTTAGCGCCAAGTTCGTCCTATGGGAAAATGCCCAAAAAAGGGGTGTGCTATAGCCTTTGGGCATGGGGCTGGCAAAGTTTATCCGCCTTTCTCGGAATGGGGCAAGACTTTGCCCACCCCCTCCCCACGCCAAAAATAGCCCGCGGCCACAGCTGCACCTAAAAAAGAGCAGTCGAACTGCTTGGCGCCAAGTTCGTCCTGCGGAAAAATGCCCACAAAAGGGGTGTGCTATAGCCTTGGGCCGTGGGGCTGCCGAAGTTCGTCCGCCAGACTCGGAATGGGCCGAGACTTTTCGCACCCCCTCCCCACGACAAAAATAGGCCACGGGCACAGCCGCACCCAAAAAGAGCAGCCGAACCCCTTGGCGCCAAGTTCGTCCTGCGGAAAAATGCCCAAAAAAGGGGTGGGCTATAGCCTTGGGGCGTGGGGGGGGGGGCGAACTTCGTCCGCCGGACTCGGAATGTGCCGAGAGTTTGCCCACCCCCTCCCCACGACAAAAATAGGCCGCGGGCTCAGCCGCGCCCAAAAAAAAGCAGCCAAACCCCTTAGCGCCAAGTTCGTCCTATGGGAAAATGCCCAAAAAAGGGGTGTGCTATAGCCTTTGGGCATGGGGCTGGCAAAGTTTATCCGCCTTTCTCGGAATGGGGCAAGACTTTGTCCACCCCCTCCCCACGCCAAAAATAGCCCGCGGCCACAGCTGCACCTAAAAAAGAGCAGTCGAACTGCTTGGCGCCAAGTTCGTCCTGCGGAAAAATGCCCACAAAAGGGGTGTGCTATAGCCTTGGGCCGTGGGGCTGCCGAAGTTCGTCCGCCAGACTCGGAATGGGCCGAGACTTTTCGCACCCCCTCCCCACGACAAAAATAGGCCACGGGCACAGCCGCACCCAAAAAGAGCAGCCGAACCCCTTGGCACCAAGTTCGTCCTGCGGAAAAATGCCGAAAAAAGGGGTGGGCTATAGCCTTGGGGCGTGGGGGGGGGGCGAACTTCATCCGCCGGACTCGGAATGGGCCAAGACTTTGCCAACCCCCTCCCCATGAAAAAAATAGGCCGCGGGCACAGCCGCGCCCAAAAAGGAGCAGCCGAACCCCTTAGCGCCAAGTCCGCCCTGCGGAAAAATGCCCAAAAAGGGGGTGGGCTATAGCCTTGGGGCGTGGGGCTGGCGAACATCGTCCGCCTTCCTTGGAATAGGCCGAGACTTTGTCCACCGCCTCCCCGCGACAAAAATCGGCCGCGGGCACAGCCGCGCCCAAAAAGGTGCTGCCGAACCCCTTGGCGCCATGTTCGTCATGCGGAAAAATGCACAAAAAAGGGGTGGGCTATAGGCTTGGGGCGTGGGGCTGCCTCACTTCGTCCGCCGGACTCGGAATGGGCCGAGACTTTGGCCACCCCCTCCCCGCACCAAAAACAGGCCGCTGGCACAGCCGCGCCCAGAAAAGAGCTGCCGAACCCCATGGCGCCAAGTTCGTCCTGCGGAAAAATGCCCAAAAAAGGGGTGTGCTATAGCCTTGGGGGGTGGGGCTGGCTAAGTTCGTCCGCCGGACTCGGAATGGGCCGAGACTTTTCCCACCCCCTCCCCGTGACAAAAATAGGCCGCGGACGCAGCCGCGCCCAAAAAAGAGCAGCTGAACCCCTTGGCGCCAAGTTCGTCCTGCGGAAAAATGCCCAAAAAAGGGGTGTGCTATAGCCTTTGGGCGTGGGGCCGGCGAACTTCGTCCGCCTTCCTCGGAATCGGCCGAGACTTTTCCCGCCCCCTCCCCACGACAAACATAGGCCGCGGGCACAGCCGCGCCAAAAAAAGAGGAGCCGAACCCCTTGGGGCCAAGTTCGTCCTGCGGAAAAATGCCCAAAAACGTGGTGGGCTATAGCCTTGGGGTGTGGGTCGGGCGTACTTCGTCCGCCGGACTCGGAATGGGGCGAGACATTGCCCACCTCTTCCCCGTGACAAAAATAGGCCACGGGCACAGCCGCGCCCAAAAAAAGAGCAGCCGAACCACTTGGCGCCAAGTTCGTCCTGCGGATAAATGCCCAAAAAAGGGGTGGGCTATAGCCTTGGGCCGTGGGGCTGGCGAACTTCGTCCGCCGGACTCGGAATGGGCCGAGACTTTGCCCACTCCCTCCCAGCAACAAAAATAGGCCGCGGCAACAGCCGCGCCCATAAAAGAGTGGCTGAACCCCATGGCGCCAAGTTCGTCCTGCGGAAAAATGCCCAAAAAAGGGGTGTGCTATAGCCATTGGGGGTGGGGTCGGCAAAGTTCGTCCGCCGGACTCGGAATGGGCCGAGACTTTTCCCACCCCCTCCCCGCGACAAAAATAGGCCGTAGGCACAGCCGCGCCCAAAAAAGAGCAGGCGAACCCCTTGGCGCCAAGTTTGTCCTGCGGAAAAATGCCCAAAAAAGGGGTGGGCTATAGCCTTTGGGCGTGGGGCTGGCGAACTTCGTCCGCCTTCCTCGGAATGGGCCGAGACATTCCCCACCCCCTCCCCGCGACAAAAATAGGCCGCGGGCACAGCCGCACCCAAAAAAAAGCAGCCGAACCCCTTGGCGCCAAGTTCGTCCAGAGGAAAAATGCCCAAAAAAGGGGTGGCCTATGGCATTGGGGCGTGGGGCTGGCGAACTTCGTCCGCCGGACTCGGAATGGGCCGATACTTTTCCCACACCCTCCCCGCAACAAAAATAGGCCGCGGGCACAGCCGCACAAAAGAAAGAGCAGCCGAACCCCTTGGCGTCAAGTTCATCCTGCGGAAAAATGCCCAAAAATGCGGTGGGCTATAACCTTGGGGCGTGGGGAAGGCGAACTTCATCCGCCGGACTCGGAATGGGCCGAGACTTTCCCCACCCCCTCCCCACGACAAATCTAGGCCGCGGGCACAGCCGTGCCCAAAAAAGATCAGCCGAACACCTTGGCGCCAAGTCTGTCCTGCGGAAAAATGCCCAAAAATGGGGTGGGCTATAGCCTTGGGGCGTGGGGCAGGAGAACATCGTCCGCCGGACTCGGAATGTGCCGAGACTTTGCCCACTCCCTCCCCGCAACAAAAATTGGCCGCGGGCACAGCCGCGCCCAAAAACGAGCAGCCAAACCCCTTGGTGCCAAGTTCGCCCGGCGGAAAAATGGCCGAAAAAGGGGTGGGCTATAGCCTTGGGGCGTGGGGTTGGCGTACTTCGTCCGCCGGACTCGGAATGGGCTGAGACTTTCCCCACCCCCTCCCCGCGACAAAAATAGGCCGCGGGCAGGGCCGCGCCCAAAAAACAGCAGCCGAACCCCTTGGCGCCAAGTTCGTCCTGCGGAACAATGCCCAAAAACGGGGTGGGCTATAGCCTTGGGACGTGGGGCGGGCGAACTTTGTCCGCCGGGCTCGGAATGGGACGAGACTTTTCCCACCCCCTCCCAGCGACAAAAATAGGCCGCGGGCACAGCCGCGCCGAAAAAAGCGCTGCCGAACCCCTTGGCGCCAAGTTCGTCCTGCGGAAAAATGCCCAAAAAGGGGGTGGGCTATAGCCTTGGGGCATGGGGCTGGCCTTGGGGCGTGGGGCCGGCAAACTTCGTCCGCCGGACTTGGAATGGGCCGAGACTTTTCCAAACCCCTCCCCACGACAAAAATAGGCCGCGGGCACAGCCGCGCCCAAAAAGGAGCAGCCGAACCCCTTGGCGCCAATTTCGTCCTGCCGAAAAATGCCCAAAAAAGGGGTGTGCTATAGCCTTGGGACGTGGGGCGGGCGAACTTCGTACGCCGCACTCGGAATCGGCCGAGACTTTGCCCACCCCCTCCCAGCGACAAAAATAGGCCGCTGGCACAACATCGCCCAAGAAAGAGCAGCCGAACCCCTTGGCGCCAAGTTCGTCCTGCGGAAAAATGCCCAAAAAAGGGGTGTGCTATAGCCTTTGGGAGTGGGGCCGGCAAAGTTCATCCGCCATCCTCGGAATGGGCCGAGACTTTGCCCACCCCCTCCCCGCACTAAAAATAAGCTACGGGCACAGCCACGCCCAAAAAAGAGCAGCCGAACCCCTTGGCGCCAAGTTCGTCCTGCAGAATAATGCTCAAAAAGGGGGTCGGCTATAGCCTTGGGGCGTGGGGCGGGCGAACTTCGTCCGCCGGACTCGGATTGGGCCGAGACTTTTCCCACCCCCTCCCCATGACAAAAATAGGCCGCGGGCACAACCGCGCCCAAAAAAGAGCAGCCGAACCCCTTGGCGCCATGTTCGTCCTGTGGAAAAATGCCCAAAAAAGGGTGGGGTATAGCCTTGGGGCGTGGGGCTGGCGAACTTCGTCCGCTGGACTCGGAATGGGCCGAGACTTTGCCCACCCCCTCCCCGCGACCAAAATTGGCCGCGGGCTCAGCCACTCCTAAAAAAGAGCAGCCGAACCCCATTGCGCCAAGTTCGTCCTGCGGAAAAATGCCCAAAAAAGGGGTGTCCTATAGCCTTGGGGCGTGGGGCTGCCGAAGTTCGTACGCCGGACTCGGAATGGGCCGAGACTTTTCCCACCCCCTCGCCGCGACAAAAATAGGCCGCAGGCCCAACCGCACCCAAAAAAGAGCAGCCGAACCCCTTGGCGCCAAGTTCGTCCTGCGGAGAAATGCCCAAAAAAGGGGTGGGCTGTAGCCTTGGGGCGTGGGGCTGGCAAACATCGTCCGCTGGACTCGGAATGGGCCGAGACTTTCCTCACCCCCTCCCCATGACAAAAATAGGCCACGGGCACAGCCGCGCCCAAAAAAGAGCAGTCAAACCCCTTGGCGCAAAGTTCGTCCAGAGGAAAAATGCCCAAAGAGGGGGTGGGCTATAGCCTTGGGGCGTGGGGCTGGCGAACTACGTCCGCCGTACTCCGAATGGGCTGACACTTTTCCCACCCCCTCCCAGCGACAAAAATAGGCCGCGGCCAGAGCCGCGCCCAAAAAAGAGCAGCCGAACCCATTTGCGCCAAGTTCGTCCTGCGGAAAAATGCCCAAAAGGGGGGTGGGCTATAGCCTTGGCGCGTGGGGCGGGCGAACTTCGTCCGCCGGACTCGGAATGGGACGAGACCTTCCCCACCCCCTCCCCACAACAAAACTAGGCCGCGGGCACAGCCGCACCGAAAAAAGTTCTGCCAAACCCCGTGGCGCCAAGTTCGTCCTGCGGAAAAATGCCCAAAAAGGGGGTGGGCTATAGCCTTGGCGCGAGGGGCGGGCGAACTTCGTCCGCCGGACTCGGAATGGGAAGAGACCTTCCCCACCCCCTCCCCACGACAAAACTAGGCCGCGGGCACAGCCGCACCGAAAAAAGAGCTGCCAAACCCCGTGGCGCCAAGTTCGTCCTGCGGAAAAATGCCCAAAAAGGGGGTGGGCTATAGCCTTGGGGCGTGGGGCTGGCCTTGGGGCGTGGGGCCGGCGCACTTCGTCCGCCGTACTCGGAATGGGCCGAGACTTTTCCCACCCCCTCCACACGACGAAAATAGGCCGCGGGCACAGCGGCGCCCAAAAAAGAGCAGCCGAACCCCTTCGCGCCAAGTTCGTCCTGCGGAAAAATGCCCAAAAAAGGGGTGTGCTATAGCCTTGGGGCTTGGGGCTGCCGAAGTTCATCCGCCGGCCCCAGAACGGGCCGAGACTTTTCCCACCCCCTCCCCGTGACAACAATAGGCCGCGGGCATAGCCGAGTCCAAAATAGAGCAGCCAAACCCCATGGCGCCAAGTTCGTCCAGCGGAAAAATGCCCAAAAAGGGGTGTGCTATAGCCTTTGGGCATGGGGCCGGCCCGTCCGCCTTCCTCGGAATGGGCCGACACTTTGCCCACCCCCTCCCCGCGACAAAAATAGGCCGCGGGAACAGCCTCGCCCAAAAAAGAGCAGCCGAACCCCTGGGCGCCAAGTACATCCAGTGGAAAAATGCCGAAAAAAGGGGTGTGCTATAACCTTTGGGCGTGGGGCCGGCAAAGTTCATCCGCCATCATCGGAATGGGCCGAGACTATGCCCACCCCCTCCCCGCACTAAAAATAAGCTGCGGGCACAGCCGCGCCCAAAAAAGAGCAGCCGAACCCCTTGGCGCCAAGTTCGTCCTGCGGAAAAATGCTCGAAAAGGGGGTGGGCTATAGCCTTTGGGCGTGGGGCTGCCGATGTTCATCCGCCAGACTTGGAAAGGGCTGAGACTTTGCCCAGCCCCTCCCCGTGACAAAAATAGGCCGCGGGCACAGCTGCGCCGAAAAAAGAGCAGCCGAACCCCTTGGCGCCAAGTTCGTCCTGGGAAAAATGGCCAAAAAGGGGGTGGGCTATAGCCTTGGCGCATGGGGCAGGCGAACTTCGTCCGCCGGACTCAGAATGGGCCGAGACTTTTCCCACCCCCTCCCCACGACAAAAATAGGGCGCGGGCACAGCCGCGCCAAAAAAAGAGCAGCTGAACCCCTTGGCGCCAAGTTCGTCCTGCGGAAAAATGCCCAAAAAAGGGGTGTGCTATAGCCTTTGGGCGTGGGGCCGGCAAAGTTCATCCGCCTTCCTCAGAATGCGTCGAGAGTTTGTCCACCCCCTCCCCATGACAAAAATAGGCCGCGGGCACAGCCGCGCCCAAAAAAGAGCAGCCGAACCCCTTGGCACCAAGTTCGTCCTGCAGAAAAATGCCCAAAAAGGGGGTGGGCTATCGCCTTGGGGCGTGGGGCGGGCGACCTTCGTCCGCTGGACTCGGAATGGGCCGACACTTTTCCCACCCCCTCCCCGCGACAAAAATAGGCCGCGGGCACAGCCGCGCCCAAAAAAGAGCAGCCAAACCCCTTGGCGCCAAGTTCGTCCTGCGGAAAAATGCCCAAAAAGGGGTGGGCTATAGCCTTGGGGCGTGGGGCTGGCGAACTTCGTCCGCCGGACTCAGAATGGGCCGAGACTTTGTCCACCCCCTCCCCGTGACAAAAATAGGCCACGGGCACAGCCGCGCCAAAAAAAGAGCAGCCGAACCCCTTGGCGCCAAGTTCGTCCTGCGAAAAATGCCCAAAAAAGGGGTGTGCTATACCCTTTGGGCGTGGGGCCGGCAAAGTTATTCCGCCTTCCTGAGAATGGGCCGAGACTTTGTCCACCCCCTCCCCACGACAAAAATAGGCAGCGGCCACAGCTGCGCCCAAAAAAGAGCAGGCGAACCCCTCGGCGCCAAGTTCGTCCTGCAGAAAAATGCCCAAAAAGGGGGTGGGCTATCGCCTTGGGGCGTGGGGCTGGCGACCTTCGTCCGCCGGACTCGGAATGGGCCGAGACTTTTCCCACCCCGTCCCGACGACAAAAATAGGCCGCGGGCACAGCCGCGCCCAAAAAAGAGCAGCCGAACCCCTTGGCGCCAAGTTCGTCCTGAGGAAATATGCCCAAAAAAGGGGTGTGCTATAGCCTTTGGGCGTGGGGCCGGCAAAGTTATTCCGCCTTCCTCAGAATGGGCCGAGACTTTGCCCACCCCCTCCCCGCGCCAAAATTAGGCCGCGGGCACAGCCGCACCCAAGTTCGTCCTGTGAAAAAATGCCCAAAAAAGTGGTGGGCTATAGCCTTGGGACGTGGGGCTGGCGCACTTCGTCCGCCTGACTCGAAATGGGCCGAGACTTTGGCCACCCCCTCCCCGCGACAAAAATCGCCGCGCCCAAAAAAGAGCAGTCGAACCCCTTGGCGCCAAGTTCATCCTGTGTAAAAATGCCCAAAAAAGGGGTGTGCTATAGCCTTTGGGCGTGGGGCCGGCAAAGTTCATCCGCCTTCCTCGGAATGGGCCGAGACTTTGGCCACCCCCTCCCCGCGACAAAAATGGCCGCGCCCAAAAAAGAGCAGCCGAACCCCTTGGCGCCAAGTTCGTCCTGCGGAAAAATGCCCAAAAAAGGGGTGAGCTATAGCCTTTGGGCGTGGGGCCGGCAAAGTTCATCCGCCTTCCTCGGAATGGGCCGAGAGTTTGGCCACCCCCTCCCCGCGAAAAAAATAGGATGCGGGCACATCCGCGCCCAAAAAAGAGCAGCCGAGCCCCTTGGCGCCAAGTTCGTCCTGCGGAAAAATGCCCAAAAAAGTGGTGGGCTATAGCCTTGGGGCGTGGGGCTGGCGCACTTCGTCCGCCAGACTCGGAATGGGCCGAGACTTTGGCCACCCCCTCCCCGCGACAAAAATGGCCGCGCCCAAAAAAGAGCAGCCGAACCCCTTGGCACCAAGTTCATCCTGCGGAAAAATGCCCAAAAAAGGGGTGTGCTATAGCCTTCGGGCGTGGGGCCGGCAAAGTTCATCCGCCTTCCTCGGAATGGGCCGAGACTTTGGTCACCCCCTCCCCGCGACAAAAATAGGATGCGGGCACAGCCGCGCCCAAAAAAGAGCTGCCGAGCCCCTTGGCTCCAAGTTCGTCCTGCGCGAAAAAGCGCAAAAAGGTGTTGGGCTATAGCCTTGGAGCGTGGGGCTGGCGCACTTCGTCCGCCGGACTCGGAATGGGCCGAGACTTTGGCAACCCCCTCCCCGCGACAAAAATAGGCCGCGGGCACAGCCGCGCCCAAAAAAGAGCAGCCGAACGCCTTGGCACCAAGTTCGTCCTGCGGAAAAATGCCCAAAAAAGGGGTGTGCTAAAGCCTTTGGGCGTGGGGCCGGCAAAGTTCATCCGCCATCCTCGGAATGGGACGAGACGTTGGCCACCCCCTCCCCGCAACAAAAATAGGGCGCGGGCACAGCCGCGCCCAAAAAAGCGCAGCCGAACCCCTTGGCGCCAAGTTCGTCCTGCAGAAAAATGCCCAAAAAGGGGGTGGGCTATCGCCTTGGGGCGTGGGGCTGGCGACCTTCGTCCGCCGGACTCGGAATGGGCCGACACTTTTCCCACCCCCTCCCCGCGACAAAAATAGGCCGCGGGCACAGCCGCGCCCAAAAAAGAACAGCCGAACCCCTTGGCGCCAAGTTCGTCCTGCAGAAAAATGCCCAAAAAGGGGGTGGGCTATCGCCTTGGGGCGTGGGGCTGGCGACCTTCGTCCGCCGGACTCGGAATGGGCCGAGACTTTTCCCACCCCCTCCCCACGACAAAAATAGGCCGCGGGCACAGCCGCGCCCAAAAAAGAGCAGCCGAACCCCTTGGCGCCAAGGTCGTCCTGTGGAAAAATGCCCAAAAAAGGGGTGTGCTATAGCCTTTGGGCGTGGGGCCGGCAAACTTATTCCGCCTTCCTCAGAATGGGCCGAGACTTTGCCCACCCCCTCCCCGCGACAAAAATAGGCCGCGGGCACAGCCGCGCCCAAAAAAGAGCAGCCGAACCCCTTGGCGCCATGTTCGTCCTGCGGAAAAATGCCCAAAAAAGGGGTGGGCCTTAGCATTTGGGCGTGGGGCCGGAAAACTTCGTCCGCCTTCCTCGGAATGGGCCGAGACTTTGCCCACCCCCTCCCCGAGACAAAAATAGGCCGCGGGCACAGCCGCACCCAAAAAAGAGCAGCCGAACCCCTTGGCGCCAAGTTCGTCCTGCGGAAAAAAGCCCAAAAAGGGGGTGGGCCATAGCCTTTGGCCGTGGGGCCGGCGAACTTCGTCCGCCTTTCTCGGAATGGGCCGAGACTTTTCCCACCCATCCCCGCGCCAAAAATAGGCCATGGGAACAGCCGCGCCCAAAAAAGAACTGCCGAACCCCTTGGCTCCAAGTTCGTCATGCGGAAAACTGCCCAAAAAGGGGGTGGGCTATAGCCTTGGAGCGTGGGGCTGGCGAACTTCGTCCGCCGGACTCAGAATGGGCAGAGACTTTTCCCACCCCCTCCCCGCGACAAAAATAGTCCTCGGGCAAAACCGCGCCCAAAAACGAGCAGCCGAACCCCTTGGCGCCAAGTTCGTCCTGTGGAAAAATGCCCAAAAAAGGAGTGAGCTATAGCCTTTGGGCATGGGGCCGGCAAAGTTCATCCGCCATCCTTGGAATGGGCCGAGACTTTTCCCACCCCCTCCCTGCGACAAAAATAGGCCACGGGCACAGCCGCGCCCAAAAAAGAGCAGCCGACCCCCTTGGCGCCAAGTTCGTCCTGCAGAAAAATGCCCAAAAAAGGGGTGTGCTATAGCCTTTGGGCGTGGGGCCGGCAAAGTTCATCCGCCTTCCTCGGAATGGGCGGAGAGTTTGGCCACCCCCTCCCCTCACCAAAAATAGGCCGCGGGCACAGCCGCGCCCAAAAAAGTGCAGCCGAACCCCTTGGCGCCAAGTTCGTCCTGCGGAAAAATCCCCAAAAAAGAGGTGGGCTATAGCCTTGGGGCGTGGGGCGGGCGTACTTTGTCCGCCTTCCCCTGAATTGGCCGAGACTTTGCGTACACTCTCCCCGCGACAATAATAGGCCGCGGGCACAGCCGCACCCAAAAAAGAGCAGCCGAACCCCTTGGCGCCAAGTTCGTCCTGCGGAAAAATGCCCAAAAAAGGAGTGGGCTATAGCCTTGGGGCGTGGGGCTGGCGAACTTCGTCCGCCGGACTCGGAATGGGCCGAGACATTCGCCACCCCCTCCCCGCGACAAAAATAGGGCGCGGGCACAGCCGTACCCAAAAAAGGGGTGTGCTATAGCCTTTGGGCGTGGGGCCGGCAAACTTCGTCCGCCTTCCTCGGAATGGGCCGAGAGTTTGCCCACCGACTCCCCGTGAAAAAAATAGGCCGCGGGCACAGCCGCGCCCAAAAAAGAGCAGCCGAACCCCTAGGTGACAAGTTTGTGCTGCGGCAAAATGCCCAAAAAATGGGTGTGCTGTAGCCTTTGGGCGTGGAGCCGGCGCACTTCCTCCGCCTTCCTCGAAATGGGCCGAGACTTTGGCCACCCCCTCCCCGTGACAAAAATAGGCCACGGGCACAGCCGCGCATAAAAAAGAGCTGCCAAACCCCTTGGCGCCAACTTCGTCCAGCGGAAAAATGCCCAAAAAGGGGGTGGGCTATAGCCTTGGGGCGTGGGGCTGGAAAACTTCATCCGCCTTCCTCGGAATGGGCCGAGACTATGTCCACCCCCTCCCCGTACCAAAAATAGGCTGCGGGCACAGCCGCGCCCAAAAAAGAGCAGCCGAACCCCTTGGCGCCGTGTTCGTCCTGCGGAAAAATGCACAAAAAAGGGGTGTGCTACAGACTTTGGGCGTGGGGCCGGCGAACTTCGTCCGCCTTCCTCGGAATGGGCCGAGACTTTTCCCCCCCACTCCTCACAACAAAAATAGGCCGCGGGCACAGCCGCGCCCAAAAAAGAGCAGCCGAACCCCTAGGCGCCAAGTTCGTCCTGCGGAAAAATGCCCAAAAAAGGGGTGTGCTATAGCCTTTGGGCGTGGGTCCGGCAAAGTTCATCCCCCTTCCTCGGAATGGGCCGAGACTTTGCCCACCCCCTCCCCGCACGAAACATAGGCCGCGGACACAGCCGCACCCAAAAAAGAGCAGCCGAACCCCTTGGCGCAAAGTTCCTCTTGCGGCAAAATGCCCAAAAAGGGGGTGGGCTATAGCCTTGGGGCGTGGAGCCGGCAAAGTTCATCCGCCTTCCTCGGAATGGGCTGAGACTTTGGCCGCCCGCTCTCCACAACAAAAATAGGCCGCAGGCACAGTCGCGCCCAAAAAAGAGCAGCCGAACCCCTTGTCGCCAAGTTCGTCCTATGGAAAAATGCCCAAAAAGAGGGTGGGCTATAGACTTGGGGCGTGGGGGCGGCGAACTTCGTCCGCCGGACTCGGAATGGGCCGAGACTTTACCCACCCCCTCCCCACGGCAAAAAAAGGCCGCGGGCACAGCCGCGCCCAAAAAAGAACAGCCGAACCCCTAAGCGCCAAGTTCGTCCTGCGGAAAAATGCCCAAAAAGGGGTGTGCTATAGCCTTTGGGCGTGAGGCCAGCGAACTTCGTCCGCCTTCCTCGGAATGGGCCGAGACTTTGGCCACCCGCTCCCCGCGACAGAAATAGGCCGCGGGAACAGCCTCGCCCAAAAAAGAGCAGCCGAACCCCTTGGAGCAAAATTCGTCTTGCGGAAAAATGCCCAAAAAAAGGGGTGGGCTATAGCCTTTGGGTGTGGGGCCAGCAAAGTTCATCCGCCTTCCTCGGAATGGGCCGAGACATTGCCCAGCCCCTCCCCGCGCCAAAAATAGGCCGCGGGCACAGCCGCGCCCAAAAAAGAGCAGCCGAACCCCTTGGCGCCAAGTTCGTCCTGCGGCAAAATGCCCAAAAAAGGGGTGTGCTATAGCCTTTGGCCGTGGGGCTAGCGAAATTCGTCCGCTGGACTCAGAATGGACCGAGACTTTGCCCACCCCCTCCCCGCAACAAAAATAGGCCGCGGGCCCAGCCGCGCCCAAAAAAGAGCAGCCGAACCCCTAGGCGCCAAGCTCGTCCTGCTGCAAAATGCACAAAAAATGGGTGTGCTATAGCCTTTGGGCGTGGGGCCGGCAAAGTTCATCCCCCTTCCTCGGAATGGGCCGAGACTTTGCCCACCCCCTCCCCGCGACAAAAATAGGCCGTGGGCACAGCCGCGCCCACAAAATAGCAGCCGAACCCCTTGGCGCCAAGTTCGTCCTGCGGCAAAATGCCCAAAAAAGGGGTGTGCTATAGCCTTTGGCCGTGGGGCTAGCGAAATTCGTCCGCTGGACTCAGAATGGACCGAGACTTTGCCCACCCCCTCCCCGCAACAAAAATAGGCCGCGGGCCCAGCCGCGCCCAAAAAAGAGCAGCCGAACCCCTAGGCGCCAAGCTCGTCCTGCTGCAAAATGCACAAAAAATGGGTGTGCTATAGCCTTTGGGCGTGGGGCCGGCAAAGTTCATCCGCCTTCCTCGGAATGGGCCGAGACTTTGCCCACCCCCTCCCCGCGACAAAAATAGGCCGCGGGCACAGCCGCGCCCACAAAATAGCAGCCGAACCCCTTGGCGTCAAGTTCGTCCTGCGGAAAAATGCCCAAAAAAGGGGTGGGCTATAGCCTTTGGGCGTGGGGCCGGCAAAGTTCATCCGCCTTCCTCGGAATGGGCCGAGACTTTGCCCACCCCCTCCCTGCAACAAAAATAGGCCGCAGGCACAGTCTCGCCCAAAAAAGAGCAGCCGAACCCCTTGGCGCCAAGTTCGTCCTGCGGCAAAATGCCCAAAAAAATGGGTGTGCTATAGCCTTTGGGCGTGGGGCCAGCAAAGTTCATCCCCCTTCCCCGGAATAGGCCGAAACTTTGGCCACCCCCTCCCCATGAAAAAAATAGGCCGCGGGCACAGCCGCACCCAAAAAATAGCCGCCGAACCCCTTGGCGTCAAGTTCGTCCTGCGGAAAAATGCCCTAAAAATGGGTGGGCTATAGCCTTGGGGCGTGGGGCAGGCGAACTTCGTCTGCCGGACTCGGAATGGGCGGAGACTTTGGCCACCCCCTCCCTGCGACAAAAATAGGCCGCGGGCACAGCCTCGCCCAAAAAAGAGCAGCCGAACCCCTTGGTACCAAGTTCGTCCTACGGAAAAATGCCCAAAAAGAGGGTGGGCTATAGCCTTGGGGCGTGGGGGAGGCGAACTTCATCTGCCGGACTCGGAATGGGCCGAGACTTCGGCCACCCCCTGCCCGCGACAAAAATAAGCAGCGGGCACAGCCTCGCCCAAAAAAGAGCAGCCGAACCCCTTGGCACCAAGTTCGTCCTGCAGAAAAATGCCCAAAAAAGGGGTGGGCTATAGCCTTGGGGCGTGGGGCGGGCGAACTTCGTCCGCCGGACTCGGAATGGGCCGAGACTTTTCCCACCCCCACCCTGTGACAAAAATAGGCCGTGGGCACAGCCGCGCCCAAAAAAGAGCAGCCGAACCCCTAGGCGCCAAGTTCGTCCTGCAGCAAAATGCCCTAAAAATGGGTGGGCTATAGCCTTGGGGCGTGGGGCAGGCGAACTTCGTCTGCCGGACTCGGAATGGGCGGAGACTTTGGCCACCCCCTCCCTGCGACAAAAATAGGCCGCGGGCACAGCCTCGCCCAAAAAAGAGCAGCCGAACCCCTTGGTACCAAGTTCGTCCGGCAGAAAAATGCCCAAAAAAGGGGTGTGCTATAGCCTTTGTGCGTGGGGCCGGCGAACTTCGTTTGCCTTCCTCGGAATGGGCCGAGACCTTGGCCACCCCCTCCCCATGACAAAAATAGGCCGCGGACACAGCCGCGCCCAAAAAAGAGCAGCCGAACCCCTTGGCGCCAAGTTCGTCCTGCAGCAAAATGCCCAAAAAAGGGGTGGGCTATGGCTTGGGGCGTGGGGCTGGCGAACTTCGTCCGCCGGACTCCGAATGGGCCGAGACTTTGCCCAACACCACCCCACGACAAAATAGGCCGCGGGCATTGCCGCGCCCAAAAAAGAGCAGCCGAACCAATTGGCGCCATGTTCGTCCTGCGGAAAAATGCCCAAAAGGGGTGTGGTATAGCCTTTGGGCGTGGGGCCGGCGCACTTCGTTTGCCTTTCTCGGAATGGGCCGAGACTTTGCCCACCCCCTCCCCGTGACAAAAATAGGCCGCGGGCACAGCCGCGCTCAAAAAATCGCAGCCGAACCCCTTGGCGTCAAGTTCGTCCTGCGGAAAAATGCCCAAAAAAGGGGTGGGCTATAGCCTTGGGGCGTGGGGCAGGCGAACTTCGTCTGCCGGACTCGGAATGGGCCGAGACTTTGGCCACCCCCTGCCCGCGACAAAAATAATCCGCGGGCAAAGCCTCGCCCAAAAAAGAGCAGCCGAACCCCTTGTCGCCAAGTTCGTCCTACGGAAAAATGCCCAAAAAGAGGGTGGGCTATAGCCTTGGGGCGTGGGGGAGGCGAACTTCATCTGCCGGACTCGGAATGGGCCGAGACTTCGGCCACCCCCTGCCCGCGACAAAAATAAGCAGCGGGCACAGCCTCGCCCAAAAAAGAGCAGCCGAACCCCTTGGCACCAAGTTCGTCCTGCAGAAAAATGCCCAAAAAAGGGGTGGGCTATAGCCTTGGGGCGTGGGGCGGGCGAACTTCGTCCGCCGGACTCGGAATGGGCCGAGACTTTTCCCACCCCCACCCTGTGACAAAAATAGGCCACGGGCACAGCCGCACCCAAAAAAGAGCAGCCGAACCCATTGGTGCCAAGCTCGTCCTGCGGCAAAATGCCCAAAAAACGGGTGTGCTATAGCCTTTGGGCGTGGGGACGGCAAAGTTCATCCGCCTTCCTCGGAATGGGCCGAGACTTTGCCCACCCCATCCCAGTGACAAAAATAGCCCGCGGCACAGCCGCGCCCAAAAATAGCAGCCGAACCCCTTGGCGCCAAGTTCGTCCTGCGGAAAAATGCCCCAAAGGGGGGTTGGCTATAGCCTTGGGGAGTGGGGCTGGCGAACTTAGTCCGCCTGACTCGGAATGGGCCGAGACATTTACTACCCCCTGCCCGCGACAAAAATAGGCCGCGGACACAGCCGCGCCCAAAAAAGAGCAGGCGAACCCCTTGGCGCCAAGTTAGTCCTGCGGAAAAATGCCCAAAAAAGGGGTGGGCTATAGCCTTTGGGCGTGGGGCTGGCGAACTTCGTCCGCCTTCCTCGGAATGGGCCGAGATATTCCCCACCCCCTCCCCGCGACAAAAATAGGCCGCGGGCACAGCCGCGCCCAAAAAAAAGCAGCCGAACCCCTTGGCGCCAAGTTCGTCCAGAGGAAAAATGCCCAAAAAAGGGGTGGCCTATGGCCTTGGGGCGTGGGGCTGGCGAACTTCGTCCGCCGGACTCGGAATGGGCCGATACTTTTCCCACCCCCTCCCCGCAACAAAAATAGGCCGCGGGCACAGCCGCACCCAAGAAAGAGCAGCCGAACCCCTTAGCGCCATGTTCGTCCAGCGGCAAAATGCCCAAAAAAGGGGTGTGCTATCGACTTTGGGCGTGGGGCCGGAAAACTTCCTCCGCCTTCCTTGGAATGGGCCGAGACTTTGTCCACCCCCTCCCCACACCAAAAATAGGCCGCGGGCACAGCCGCGCCCAAAAAAGTACAGCCGAACCCCTTGGCACCAAGTTCGTCCTCCGGAAAAATGCCCAAAAAGGGGGTGGGCTATAGCCTTGGGGCGTGGGGCTGGCGAACTTCGTCTGCCTTCCTCGGAATGGGCCGAGACTTTGACCACCCCCTCCCCATGACAAAAATAGGCCGCAGGCACAGCCGCAGCCAAAAAAGACCAGCCGAACCCCTGGGCGCCAAGTTCGTCCTGCGGAAAAATGCCAAAAAAGGAGGTGGGCAATAGCCTTGGGGCGTGGGGCCGGCGCACTTCGTCTGCCTTCCTCGGAATGGGCCGAGGCTTTCGCCCCCGCCTCCCCGCGACAAAAATAGGCTGCGGACGCAGCCGCGCCAAAAAAAGAACAGCCGAACCCCTTGGCACCAAGTTCGTCCTGCGGAAAAATGCCCAAAAAAGGGGTGGGCTATAGCCTTGGGGTGTGGGGCTGGCGAACTTCGTCCGCCGGACTCCGAATGGGCCGAGACTTTGCCCACCTCCTCCCCACAAAAAAAATAGGCTGCGGGCACAGCCGCGCCCAAAAAATAGCAGCCGAACCCCTTGGCGCCAAGTTCGTCCAGCGGAAAAATGCCCAAAAAAGGGGTGGGCTATAGCCTTGGGGCGTGGGGCAGGCGAACTTCGTCTGCCGCACTCGGAATGGGCCGAGACTTTGGCCACCCCCTCCCCACGACAAAAATAGGTCGCGGGCACAGTATCGGCCAAAAAAGAGCAGCCGAACCCCTTGGCGCCAAGTTCGTCCCGCGGAAAAATGCCCAAAAAAGGGGTGGGCTATAGCCTTGGGGCGTGGGGCTCGTGAACTTCGTCCACCGGACTCGGAATGTTCCGAGACTTTGCCCAACCCCTCCCCGTGACAAAAATAGGCCGCGGCCACAGCCACGCCAAAAAATGAGCAGCGGAACCCCTTGGCGCTAGGTTCGTCCTCCGGAAAAATGCCCAAAAAGGGGGTGGGCTATAGCCTTGGGGCGTGGGGCTGGCGAACTTCGTCTGCCTTCCTCGGAATGGGCCGAGACTTTGACCACCCCCTCCCCATGACAAAAATAGGTCGCAGGCACAGCCACACCCAAAAAAGACCAGCCGAACCCCTGGGCGCCAAGTTCGTCCTTCGGAAAAATGCCCAAAAAGGGGGTGGGCTATAGCCTTGGGGCGTGGGGCTCGTGAACTTCGTCCGCCGGACACGGAATGGGCCGAGACTTTGACCACCCCCTCCCCACGACAAAAATTGGCTGCGGGCACAGCCGCGCCCAAAAAAGAGCTGCCGAACCCCTTGGCGCCAAGTTCGTCCTGCGGAAAAATGCCCAAAAAAGGGGTGGGCTATAGCCTTTGGGCGTGGGGCTGGCGAACTTCGTCCGCCTTCCTCGGAATGGGCCGAGATATTCCCCACCCCCTCCCCGCGACAAAAATAGGCCGCGGGCACAGCCGCGCCCAAAAAAAAGCAGCCGAACCCCTTGGCGCCAAGTTCGTCCAGAGGAAAAATGCCCAAAAAAGGGGTGGCCTATGGCCTTGGGGCGTGGGGCTGGCGAACTTCGTCCGCCGGACTCGGAATGGGCCGATACTTTTCCCACCCCCTCCCCGCAACAAAAATAGGCCGCGGGCACAGCCGCACCCAAGAAAGAGCAGCCGAACCCCTTAGCGCCATGTTCGTCCAGCGGCAAAATGCCCAAAAAAGGGGTGTGCTATCGACTTTGGGCGTGGGGCCGGAAAACTTCCTCCGCCTTCCTTGGAATGGGCCGAGACTTTGTCCACCCCCTCCCCACACCAAAAATAGGCCGCGGGCACAGCCGCGCCCAAAAAAGTACAGCCGAACCCCTTGGCACCAAGTTCGTCCTCCGGAAAAATGCCCAAAAAGGGGGTGGGCTATAGCCTTGGGGCGTGGGGCTGGCGAACTTCGTCTGCCTTCCTCGGAATGGGCCGAGACTTTGACCACCCCCTCCCCATGACAAAAATAGGCCGCAGGCACAGCCGCAGCCAAAAAAGACCAGCCGAACCCCTGGGCGCCAAGTTCGTCCTGCGGAAAAATGCCAAAAAAGGAGGTGGGCAATAGCCTTGGGGCGTGGGGCCGGCGCACTTCGTCTGCCTTCCTCGGAATGGGCCGAGGCTTTCGCCCCCGCCTCCCCGCGACAAAAATAGGCTGCGGGCGCAGCCGCGCCAAAAAAAGAACAGCCGAACCCCTTGGCACCAAGTTCGTCCTGCGGAAAAATGCCCAAAAAAGGGGTGGGCTATAGCCTTGGGGTGTGGGGCTGGCGAACTTCGTCCGCCGGACTCCGAATGGGCCGAGACTTTGTCCACCTCCTCCCCACAAAAAAAATAGGCTGCGGGCACAGCCGCGCCCAAAAAATAGCAGCCGAACCCCTTGGCGCCAAGTTCGTCCAGCGGAAAAATGCCCAAAAAAGGGGTGGGCTATAGCCTTGGGGCGTGGGGCAGGCGAACTTCGTCTGCCGCACTCGGAATGGGCCGAGACTTTGGCCACCCCCTCCCCACGACAAAAATAGGTCGCGGGCACAGTATCGGCCAAAAAAGAGCAGCCGAACCCCTTGGCGCCAAGTTCGTCCCGCGGAAAAATGCCCAAAAAAGGGGTGGGCTATAGCCTTGGGGCGTGGGGCTCGTGAACTTCGTCCACCGGACTCGGAATGTTCCGAGACTTTGCCCAACCCCTCCCCGTGACAAAAATAGGCCGCGGCCACAGCCACGCCAAAAAATGAGCAGCGGAACCCCTTGGCGCTAGGTTCGTCCTCCGGAAAAATGCCCAAAAAGGGGGTGGGCTATAGCCTTGGGGCGTGGGGCTGGCGAACTTCGTCTGCCTTCCTCGGAATGGGCCGAGACTTTGACCACCCCCTCCCCATGACAAAAATAGGTCGCAGGCACAGCCACACCCAAAAAAGACCAGCCGAACCCCTGGGCGCCAAGTTCGTCCTGCGGAAAAATGCCCAAAAAGGGGGTGGGCTATAGCCTTGGGGCGTGGGGCTCGTGAACTTCGTCCGCCGGACACGGAATGGGCCGAGACTTTGACCACCCCCTCCCCACGACAAAAATTGGCTGCGGGCACAGCCGCGCCCAAAAAAGAGCTGCCGAACCCCTTGGCGCCAAGTTCGTCCTGCGGAAAAATGCCCAAAAAAGGGGTGGGCTATAGCCTTGGGGCGTGGGGCGGGCGAACTTCGTCTGCCGGACTCGGAATGGGCCGAGACATGGACCACCCCCTCCCCGCGACAAAAATAGGCTGCGGGCACAGCTGCGCCCAAGAAAGAGGCGCCGAACCCCTTGGCGCAAACTTCGTCCTGCTGAAAAATGCCCAAATGGGGGTGGGCTATAGCCTTGGGCCGTGGGGCTGCCGAAGTTCGTCCGCCAGACTCGGAATGGGCCGAGACTTTTCGCACCCCCTCCCCACGACAAAAATAGGCCACGGGCACAGCCGCACCCAAAAAGAGCAGCCGAACCCCTTGGCGCCAAGTTCGTCCTGCGGAAAAATGCCCAAAAAAGGGGTGGGCTATAGCCTTGGGGCGTGGGGGGGGCGAACTTCGTCCGCCGGACTGGGAATGTGCCGAGAATTTGCCCACCCCCTCCCCACGACAAAAATAGGCCGCGGGCTCAGCCGCGCCCAAAAAAAAGCAGCCAAACCCCTTAGCGCCAAGTTCGTCCTATGGGAAAATGCCCAAAAAAGGGGTGTGCTATAGCCTTTGGGCATGGGGCTGGCAAAGTTTATCCGCCTTTCTCGGAATGGGGCAAGACTTTGCCCACCCCCTCCCCACGCCAAAAATAGCCCGCGGCCACAGCTGCACCTAAAAAAGAGCAGTCGAACTGCTTGGCGCCAAGTTCGTCCTGCGGAAAAATGCCCACAAAAGGGGTGTGCTATAGCCTTGGGCCGTGGGGCTGTCGAAGTTCGTCCGCCAGACTCGGAATGGGCCGAGACTTTTCGCACCCCCTCCCCACGACAAAAATAGGCCACGGGCACAGCCGCACCCAAAAAGAGCAGCCGAACCCCTTGGCGCCAAGTTCGTCCTGCGGAAAAATGCCCAAAAAAGGGGTGGGCTATAGCCTTGGGGCGTGGGGGGGGCGAACTTCGTCCGCCGGACTCGGACTGTGCCGAGAGTTTGCCCACCCCCTCCCCACGACAAAAATAGGCCGCGGGCTCAGCCGCGCCCAAAAAAAAGCAGCCAAACCCCTTAGCGCCAAGTTCGTCCTATGGGAAAATGCCCAAAAAAGGGGTGTGCTATAGCCTTTGGGCATGGGGCTGGCAAAGTTTATCCGCCTTTCTCGGAATGGGGCAAGACTTTGTCCACCCCCTCCCCACGCCAAAAATAGCCCGCGGCCACAGCTGCACCTAAAAAAGAGCAGTCGAACTGCTTGGCGCCAAGTTCGTCCTGCGGAAAAATGCCCACAAAAGGGGTGTGCTATAGCCTTGGGCCGTGGGGCTGCCGAAGTTCGTCCGCCAGACTCGAAATGGGCCGAGACTTTTCGCACCCCCTCCCAACGACAAAAATAGGCCACGGGCACAGCCGCACCCAAAAAGAGCAGCCGAACCCCTTGGCGCCAAGTTCGTCCTGCGGAAAAATGCCGAAAAAAGGGGTGGGCTATAGCCTTGGGGCGTGGGGGGGGGGCGAACTTCATCCGCCGGACTCGGAATGGGCCAAGACTTTGCCAACCCCCTCCCAGCAACAAAAGTAGGCCGCGGCAACAGCCGCGCCCATAAAAGAGTGGCTGAACCCCATGGCGCCAAGTTCGTCCTGCGGAAAAATGCCCAAAAAAGGGGTGTGCTATAGCCATTGGGGGTGGGGTCGGCAAAGTTCGTCCGCCGGACTCGGAATGGGCCGAGACTTTTCCCACCCCCTCCCCGTGACAAAAATAGGCCGTAGGCACAGCCGCGCCCAAAAAAGAGCAGGCGAACCCCTTGGCGCCAAGTTTGTCCTGCGGAAAAATGCCCAAAAAAGGGGTGGGCTATAGCCTTTGGGCGTGGGGCTGGCGAACTTCGTCCGCCTTCCTCGGAATGGGCCGAGACATTCCCCACCCCCTCCCCGCGACAAA
Source organism: Citrus glauca (assembly GCA_029633175.1). NCBI lineage: Eukaryota > Viridiplantae > Streptophyta > Magnoliopsida > Sapindales > Rutaceae > Citrus > Citrus glauca. Next base: position 428,425 of record JAQOOD010000038.1, on the reverse strand, counting down.
AATAGGCCGCGGGCACAGCCGCGCCCAAAAAAAAGCAGCCGAACCCCTTGGCGCCAAGTTCGTCCAGAGGAAAAATGCCCAAAAAAGGGGTGGCCTATGGCATTGGGGCGTGGGGCTGGCGAACTTCGTCCGCCGGACTCGGAATGGGCCGATACTTTTCCCACACCCTCCCCGCAACAAAAATAGGCCGCGGGCACAGCCGCACAAAAGAAAGAGCAGCCGAACCCCTTGGCGTCAAGTTCATCCTGCGGAAAAATGCCCAAAAATGCGGTGGGCTATAACCTTGGGGCGTGGGGAAGGCGAACTTCATCCGCCGGACTCGGAATGGGCCGAGACTTTCCCCACCCCCTCCCCACGACAAATCTAGGCCGCGGGCACAGCCGTGCCCAAAAAAGATCAGCCGAACACCTTGGCGCCAAGTCTGTCCTGCGGAAAAATGCCCAAAAATGGGGTGGGCTATAGCCTTGGGGCGTGGGGCAGGAGAACATCGTCCGCCGGACTCGGAATGTGCCGAGACTTTGCCCACCCCCTCCCCGCAACAAAAATTGGCCGCGGGCACAGCCGCGCCCAAAAACGAGCAGCCAAACCCCTTGGTGCCAAGTTCGCCCGGCGGAAAAATGGCCGAAAAAGGGGTGGGCTATAGCCTTGGGGCGTGGGGTTGGCGTACTTCGTCCGCCGGACTCGGAATGGGCTGAGACTTTCCCCACCCCCTCCCCGCGACAAAAATAGGCCGCGGGCAGGGCCGCGCCCAAAAAACAGCAGCCGAACCCCTTGGCGCCAAGTTCGTCCTGCGGAACAATGCCCAAAAACGGGGTGGGCTATAGCCTTGGGACGTGGGGCGGGCGAACTTTGTCCGCCGGGCTCGGAATGGGACGAGACTTTTCCCACCCCCTCCCAGCGACAAAAATAGGCCGCGCGCACAGCCGCGCCGAAAAAAGCGCTGCCGAACCCCTTGGCGCCAAGTTCGTCCTGCGGAAAAATGCCCAAAAAGGGGGTGGGCTATAGCCTTGGGGCGTGGGGCTGGCCTTGGGGCGTGGGGCCGGCAAACTTCGTCCGCCGGACTTGGAATGGGCCGAGACTTTTCCAAACCCCTCCCCACGACAAAAATAGGCCGCGGGCACAGCCGCGCCCAAAAAGGAGCAGCCGAACCCCTTGGCGCCAATTTCGTCCTGCCGAAAAATGCCCAAAAAAGGGGTGTGCTATAGCCTTGGGGCGTGGGGCGGGCGAACTTCGTACGCCGCACTCGGAATCGGCCGAGACTTTGCCCACCCCCTCCCAGCGACAAAAATAGGCCGCTGGCACAGCATCGCCCAAGAAAGAGCAGCCGAACCCCTTGGCGCCAAGTTCGTCCTGCGGAAAAATGCCCAAAAAAGGGGTGTGCTATAGCCTTTGGGAGTGGGGCCGGCAAAGTTCATCCGCTATCCTCGGAATGGGCCGAGACTTTGCCCACCCCCTCCCCGCACTAAAAATAAGCTACGGGCACAGCCACGCCCAAAAAAGAGCAGCCGAACCCCTTGGCGCCAAGTTCGTCCTGCAGAAAAATGCTCAAAAAGGGGGTCGGCTATAGCCTTGGGGCGTGGGGCGGGCGAACTTCGTCCGCCGGACTCGGATTGGGCCGAGACTTTTCCCACCCCCTCCCCATGACAAAAATAGGCCGTGGGCACAACCGCGCCCAGAAAAGAGCAGCCGAACCCCTTGGCGCCATGTTCGTCCTGTGGAAAAATGCCCAAAAAAGGGTGGGGTATAGCCTTGGGGCGTGGGGCTGGCGAACTTCGTCCGCTGGACTCGGAATGGGCCGAGACTTTGCCCACCCCCTCCCCGCGACCAAAATTGGCCGCGGGCTCAGCCACTCCTAAAAAAGAGCAGCCGAACCCCATTGCGCCAAGTTCGTCCTGCGGAAAAATGCCCAAAAAAGGGGTGTCCTATAGCCTTGGGGCGTGGGGCTGCCGAAGTTCGTACGCCGGACTCGGAATGGGCCGAGACTTTTCCCACCCCCTCGCCGCGACAAAAATAGGCCGCAGGCCCAACCGCACCCAAAAAAGAGCAGCCGAACCCCTTGGCGCCAAGTTCGTCCTGCGGAGAAATGCCCAAAAAAGGGGTGGGCTGTAGCCTTGGGGCGTGGGGCTGGCAAACATCGTCCGCTGGACTCGGAATGGGCCGAGACTTTCCTCACCCCCTCCCCATGACAAAAATAGGCCACGGGCACAGCCGCGCCCAAAAAAGAGCAGTCAAACCCCTTGGCGCAAAGTTCGTCCAGAGGAAAAATGCCCAAAGAGGGGGTGGGCTATAGCCTTGGGGCGTGGGGCTGGCGAACTTCGTCCGCCGTACTCCGAATGGGCTGACACTTTTCCCACCCCCTCCCAGCGACAAAAATAGGCCGCGGCCAGAGCCGCGCCCAAAAAAGAGCAGCCGAACCCATTTGCGCCAAGTTCGTCCTGCGGAAAAATGCCCAAAAGGGGGGTGGGCTATAGCCTTGGCGCGTGGGGCGGGCGAACTTCGTCCGCCGGACTCGGAATGGGACGAGACCTTCCCCACCCCCTCCCCACAACAAAACTAGGCCGCGGGCACAGCCGCACCGAAAAAAGTTCTGCCAAACCCCGTGGCGCCAAGTTCGTCCTGCGGAAAAATGCCCAAAAAGGGGGTGGGCTATAGCCTTGGCGCGAGGGGCGGGCGAACTTCGTCCGCCGGACTCGGAATGGGAAGAGACCTTCCCCACCCCCTCCCCACGACAAAACTAGGCCGCGGGCACAGCCGCACCGTAAAAAGAGCTGCCAAACCCCGTGGCGCCAAGTTCGTCCTGCGGAAAAATGCCCAAAAAGGGGGTGGGCTATAGCCTTGGGGCGTGGGGCTGGCCTTGGGGCGTGGGGCCGGCGCACTTCGTCCGCCGTACTCGGAATGGGCCGAGACTTTTCCCACCCCCTCCACACGACGAAAATAGGCCGCGGGCACAGCGGCGCCCAAAAAAGAGCAGCCGAACCCCTTCGCGCCAAGTTCGTCCTGCGGAAAAATGCCCAAAAAAGGGGTGTGCTATAGCCTTGGGGCTTGGGGCTGCCGAAGTTTGTCCGCCGGCCCCAGAACGGGCCGAGACTTTTCCCACCCCCTCCCCGTGACAACAATAGGCCGCGGGCATAGCCGAGTCCAAAATAGAGCAGCCAAACCCCATGGCGCCAAGTTCGTCCAGCGGAAAAATGCCCAAAAAGGGGTGTGCTATAGCCTTTGGGCATGGGGCCGGCCCGTCCGCCTTCCTCGGAATGGGCCGACACTTTGCCCACCCCCTCCCCGCGACAAAAATAGGCCGCGGGAACAGCCTCGCCCAAAAAAGAGCAGCCGAACCCCTGGGCGCCAAGTACATCCAGTGGAAAAATGCCGAAAAAAGGGGTGTGCTATAACCTTTGGGCGTGGGGCCGGCAAAGTTCATCCGCCATCATCAGAATGGGCCGAGACTATGCCCACCCCCTCCCCGCACTAAAAATAAGCTGCGGGCACAGCCGCGCCCAAAAAAGAGCAGCCGAACCCCTTGGCGCCAAGTTCGTCCTGCGGAAAAATGCTCGAAAAGGGGGTGGGCTATAGCCTTGGGGCGTGGGGCGGGCGAACTTCGTCCGCCGGACTCGGAATGGGCCGAGACTTTTCCCACCCCCTCCCCACGACAAAAATAGGCCGCGGGCACAACCGCGCCCAAAAAAGTGCAGCCGAACCCCATGGCGCCATGTTCGTCCTGTGGAAAAATGCCCAAAAAAGGGTGGACTATAGCCTTGGGTCGTGGGGCTGGCGAACTTCGTCCGCTGGACTCGGAATGGGCCGAGACTTTACCCACCCCCTCCCCACGACAAAAATTGGCCGCGGGCACAGCCGCTCCCAAAAAAGAGCAGCCGAACCCCATTGCACCAAGTTCGTCCTGCGGAAAAATGCCCAAAAAAGGGGTGTGCTATAGCCTTGGGGCGTGGGGCTGCCGAAGTTCGTACGCCGGACTCGGAATGGGCCGAGACTTTTCCCACCCCCTCCCCGCGACAAAAATAGGCCGCGGGCCCAGCCGCGCCCGAAAAAGAGCAGGCGAACCCCTTGGTACCAAGTTTGCCCTGCGGAAAAATCCCCAAAAAAAAGGTGGGCCATAGCCTTGGGGCGTGGGGCTGGCGAACTTCCTCCGCCTTCCTTGGAATGGGCCGAGAATTTGCCCACCCCCTCCCCGCTACACAAATAGGCCGCGGGCACAGCCGCGCCCAAAAAAGAGCAGCCGAACCCCTTGGCGCCAAGTTCGTCCTGCGGAAAAATGCCCAAAAAAGGGGTGGGCTATAGCCTTGGGGCGTGGGGCTGGCGAACTTCGTCCGCCGGACTCGGAATGGGCCGAGACATTCCCCACCCCCTCCCCGCGACAAAAATAGGGCGCGGGCACAGCCGCTCCCAAAAAAGAGCAGCCGAACCCCATTGCACCAAGTTCGTCCTGCGGAAAAATGCCCAAAAAAGGGGTGTGCTATAGCCTTGGGGCGTGGGGCTGCCGAAGTTCGTACGCCGGTCTCGGAATGGGCCGAGACTTTTCCCACCCCCTCCCCGCGACAAAAATAGGCCGCGGGCCCAGCCGCGCCCAAAAAAGAGCAGGCAAACCCCTTGGTGCCAAGTTTGCCCTGCGGAAAAATCCCCAAAAAAAAGGTGGGCCATAGCCTTGGGGCGTGGGGCTGGCGAACTTCCTCCGCCTTCCTTGGAATGGGCCGAGAATTTGCCCACCCCCTCCCCGCTACACAAATAGGCCGCGGGCACAGCCGCGCCCAAAAAAGAGCAGCCGAACCCCTTGGCGCCAAGTTCGTCCTGCGGAAAAATGCCCAAAAAAGGAGTGGGCTATAGCCTTGGGGCGTGGGGCTGGCGAACTTCGTCCGCCGGACTCGGAATGGGCCGAGACATTCCCCACCCCCTCCCCGCGACAAAAATAGGGCGCGGGCACAGCCGTACCCAAAAAAGAGCAGCCGAACCCCTTGTCGCCAAGTTCGTCCTGCGGAAAAATGCCCAAAAAAGGGGTGTGCTATAGCCTTGGGGCTTGGGGCTGCCGAAGTTCGTCCGCCGGCCTCAGAACGGGCCGAGACTTTTCCCACCCCCTCCCCGCGACAACAATAGGCCGCGGGCACAGCCGCGCCCAAAAAAGAGCAGTCGAACCCCTGGGCGCCAAGTTCGTCCTGCGGAAAAATGCCCAAAAAAGGGGTGTGCTATAGCCTTTGGGCGTGGGGCCGGCAAAGTTCATCCGCCTTCCTCAGAATGCGTCGAGAGTTTGTCCACCCCCTCCCCATGACAAAAATAGGCCGCGGGCACAGCCGCGCCCAAAAAAGAGCAGCCGAACCCCTTGGCACCAAGTTCGTCCTGCAGAAAAATGCCCAAAAAGGGGGTGGGCTATCGCCTTGGGGCGTGGGGCGGGCGACCTTCGTCCGCCGGACTCGGAATGGGCCGACACTTTTCCCACCCCCTCCCCGCGACAAAAATAGGCCGCGGGCACAGCCGCGCCCAAAAAAGAGCAGCCAAACCCCTTGGCGCCAAGTTCGTCCTGCGGAAAAATGCCCAAAAAGGGGTGGGCTATAGCCTTGGGGCGTGGGGCTGGCGAACTTCGTCCGCCGGACTCAGAATGGGCCGAGACTTTGTCCACCCCCTCCCCGTGACAAAAATAGGCCACGGGCACAGCCGCGCCAAAAAAAGAGCAGCCGAACCCCTTGGCGCCAAGTTCGTCCTGCGAAAAATGCCCAAAAAAGGGGTGTGCTATACCCTTTGGGCGTGGGGCCGGCAAAGTTATTCCGCCTTCCTGAGAATGGGCCGAGACTTTGTCCACCCCCTCCCCACGACAAAAATAGGCAGCGGCCACAGCTGCGCCCAAAAAAGAGCAGGCGAACCCCTCGGCGCCAAGTTCGTCCTGCAGAAAAATGCCCAAAAAGGGGGTGGGCTATCGCCTTGGGGCGTGGGGATGGCGACCTTCGTCCGCCGGACTCGGAATGGGCCGAGACTTTTCCCACCCCCTCCCGACGACAAAAATAGGCCGCGGGCACAGCCGCGCCCAAAAAAGAGCAGCCGAACCCCTTGGCGCCAAGTTCGTCCTGAGGAAATATGCCCAAAAAAGGGGTGTGCTATAGCCTTTGGGCGTGGGGCCGGCAAAGTTATTCCGCCTTCCTCAGAATGGGCCGAGTCTTTGCCCACCCCCTCCCCGCGCCAAAATTAGGCCGCGGGCACAGCCGCACCCAAGTTCGTCCTGTGAAAAAATGCCCAAAAAAGTGGTGGGCTATAGCCTTGGGACGTGGGGCTGGCGCACTTCGTCCGCCTGACTCGAAATGGGCCGAGACTTTGGCCACCCCCTCCCCGCGACAAAAATCGCCGCGCCCAAAAAAGAGCAGTCGAACCCCTTGGCGCCAAGTTCATCCTGTGTAAAAATGCCCAAAAAAGGGGTGTGCTATAGCCTTTGGGCGTGGGGCCGGCAAAGTTCATCCGCCTTCCTCGGAATGGGCCGAGACTTTGGCCACCCCCTCCCCGCGACAAAAATGGCCGCGCCCAAAAAAGAGCAGCCGAACCCCTTGGCGCCAAGTTCGTCCTGCGGAAAAATGCCCAAAAAAGGGGTGAGCTATAGCCTTTGGGCGTGGGGCCGCCAAAGTTCATCCGCCTTCCTCGGAATGGGCCGAGAGTTTGGCCACCCCCTCCCCGCGAAAAAAAATAGGATGCGGGCACATCCGCGCCCAAAAAAGAGCAGCCGAGCCCCTTGGCGCCAAGTTCGTCCTGCGGAAAAATGCCCAAAAAAGTGGTGGGCTATAGCCTTGGGGCGTGGGGCTGGCGCACTTCGTCCGCCGGACTCGGAATGGGCCGAGACTTTGGCCACCCCCTCCCCGCGACAAAAATGGCCGCGCCCAAAAAAGAGCAGCCGAACCCCTTGGCACCAAGTTCATCCTGCGGAAAAATGCCCAAAAAAGGGGTGTGCTATAGCCTTCGGGCGTGGGGCCGGCAAAGTTCATCCGCCTTCCTCGGAATGGGCCGAGACTTTGGTCACCCCCTCCCCGCGACAAAAATAGGATGCGGGCACAGCCGCGCCCAAAAAAGAGCTGCCGAGCCCCTTGGCTCCAAGTTCGTCCTGCGCGAAAAAGCGCAAAAAGGTGTTGGGCTATAGCCTTGGAGCGTGGGGCTGGCGCACTTCGTCCGCCGGACTCGGAATGGGCCGACACTTTGGCAACCCCCTCCCCGCGACAAAAATAGGCCGCGGGCACAGCCGCGCCCAAAAAAGAGCAGCCGAACGCCTTGGCACCAAGTTCGTCCTGCGGAAAAAATGCCCAAAAAAGGGGTGTGCTAAAGCCTTTGGGCGTGGGGCCGGCAAAGTTCATCCGCCATCCTCGGAATGGGACGAGACGTTGGCCACCCCCTCCCCGCAACAAAAATAGGGCGCGGGCACAGCCGCGCCCAAAAAAGCGCAGCCGAACCCCTTGGCGCCAAGTTCGTCCTGCAGAAAAATGCCCAAAAAGGGGGTGGGCTATCGCCTTGGGGCGTGGGGCTGGCGACCTTCGTCCGCCGGACTCGGAATGGGCCGACACTTTTCCCACCCCCTCCCCGCGACAAAAATAGGCCGCGGGCACAGCCGCGCCCAAAAAAGAACAGCCGAACCCCTTGGCGCCAAGTTCGTCCTGCAGAAAAATGCCCAAAAAGGGGGTGGGCTATCGCCTTGGGGCGTGGGGCTGGCGACCTTCGTCCGCCGGACTCGGAATGGGCCGAGACTTTTCCCACCCCCTCCCCACGACAAAAATAGGCCGCGGGCACAGCCGCGCCCAAAAAAGAGCAGCCGAACCCCTTGGCGCCAAGGTCGTCCTGCGGAAAAATGCCCAAAAAAGGGGTGTGCTATAGCCTTTGGGCGTGGGGCCGGCAAAGTTATTCCGCCTTCCTCAGAATGGGCCGAGACTTTGCCCACCCCCTCCCCGCGACAAAAATAGGCCGCGGGCACAGCCGCGCCCAAAAAAGAGCATCCGAACCCCTTGGCGCCATGTTCGTCCTGCGGAAAAATGCCCAAAAAAGGGGTAGGCCTTAGCATTTGGGCGTGGGGCCGGAAAACTTCGTCCGCCTTCCTCGGAATGGGCCGAGACTTTGCCCACCCCCTCCCCGAGACAAAAATAGGCCGCGGGCACAGCCGCACCCAAAAAAGAGCAGCCGAACCCCTTGGCGCCAAGTTCGTCCTGCGGAAAAAAGCCCAAAAAGGGGGTGGGCCATAGCCTTTGGCCGTGGGGCCGGCGAACTTCGTCCGCCTTTCTCGGAATGGGCCGAGACTTTTCCCACCCATCCCCGCGCCAAAAATAGGCCATGGGAACAGCCGCGCCCAAAAAAGAACTGCCGAACCCCTTGGCTCCAAGTTCGTCATGCGGAAAACTGCCCAAAAAGGGGGTGGGCTATAGCCTTGGAGCGTGGGGCTGGCGAACTTCGTCCGCCGGACTCAGAATGGGCAGAGACTTTTCCCACCCCCTCCCCGCGACAAAAATAGGCCTCGGGCAAAACCGCGCCCAAAAACGAGCAGCCGAACCCCTTGGCGCCAAGTTCGTCCTGTGGAAAAATGCCCAAAAAAGGGGTGAGCTATAGCCTTTGGGCGTGGGGCCGGCAAAGTTCATCCGCCTTCCTTGGAATGGGCCGAGACTTTTCCCACCCCCTCCCTGCGACAAAAATAGGCCACGGGCACAGCCGCGCCCAAAAAAGAGCAGCCGACCCCCTTGGCGCCAAGTTCGTCCTGCAGAAAAATGCCCAAAAAAGGGGTGTGCTATAGCCTTTGGGCGTGGGGCCGGCAAAGTTCATCCGCCTTCCTCGGAATGGGCGGAGAGTTTGGCCACCCCCTCCCCTCACCAAAAATAGGCCGCGGGCACAGCCGCGCCCAATAAAGTGCAGCCGAACCCCTTGGCGCCAAGTTCGTCCTGCGGAAAAATCCCCAAAAAAGAGATGGGCTATAGCCTTGGGGCGTGGGGCGGGCGTACTTCGTCCGCCTTCCCCTGAATTGGCCGAGACTTTGCGTACACTCTCCCCGCGACAATAATAGGCCGCGGGCACAGCCGCACCCAAAAAAGAGCAGCCGAACCCCTTGGCGCCAAGTTCGTCCTGCGGAAAAATGCCCAAAAAAGGAGTGGGCTATAGCCTTGGGGCGTGGGGCTGGCGAACTTCGTCCGCCGGACTCGGAATGGGCCGAGACATTCCCCACCCCCTCCCCGCGACAAAAAATAGGGCGCGGGCACAGCCGTACCCAAAAAAGAGCAGCCAAACCCCTTGGCGCCAAATTCGTCCTGCGGAAAAATTCCCAAAAAAGGGGTGTGCTATAGCCTTTGGGCGTGGGGCCGGCAAAGTTCATCCGCCTTCCTCGGAATGGGCCAAGACGTTGGCCACCCCCTCCCCGCGACAAAAATAGGGCGCGGGCACAGCCGCGCCCAAAAAAAGCGCAGCCGAACCCCTTGGCGCCAAGTTCTGCCTGCGGAAAAATGCCCAAAAAAATGGGTGTGCGATAACCTTTGGGCGTGGGGCCGGCAAAGTTCAACCGCCTTCCTCGGAATGGGCCGAGACTTTGGTCACCCCCTCCCCACGACAAAAATAGCATGCGGGCACAGCCGCGCCCAAAAAAGACCAGCCGAACCCCTTGGCGCCAAGTTCGTCCTGCGGAAAAATCCCCAAAAAAGAGGTGGGCTATAGCCTTGGGGCGTGGGGCTGGCGAACTTCGTCCGCCGGACTTGGAATGGGCCGAGACTTTGGCCACCCCCTCCCCGCGCCAAAAATAGACCGCGGGCACAGTCGCGCCCAAAAAAGAGCAGCCGAACCCCTTGGCGCCAAGTTCGTCCTGCGGAAAAATGCCCAATAAAGAGGTGGGCTATAGCCTTGGGGCGTGGGGCGGGCGAACTTCGTCCGCCGGACTCGGAATGGGCCGAGACATTCCCCACCCCCTCCCCGCGACAAAAATAGGGCGCGGGCACAGCCGCCCCCAAAAAGCACAGCCGAACCCCTTGGCGCCAAGTTCGTCCTGCGGAAAAATGACCAAAAAAGGGGTGTGCTATAGCCTTTGGGCGTGGGGCCGGCAAAGTTCATCCGCCTTCCTCGGAATGGGCCGAGACGTTGGCCACCCCCTCCCCGCAACAAAAATAGGGCGCGGGCACAGCCGCGCCCAAAAAAGCGCAGCCGAACCCCTTGGCGCCAAGTTCGTCCTGCGGAAAAATGCCCAAAAAATGGGTGTGCGATAACCTTTGGGCGTGGGGCCCGCAAAGTTCAACCGCCTTCCTCGGAATGGGCCGAGACTTTGGTCACCCCCTCCCCACGACAAAAATAGCATGCGGGCACAGCCGCGCCCAAAAAAGAGCAGCCGAACCCCTTGGTGCCAAGTTCGTCCGGCGGAAATATGTCCAAACAGGGGGTGGGCTATAGCCTTGGGGCGTGGGGCAGGCGAACTTCGTCCGCCGGACTCGGAATGGGCCGAGACTTTTCCCACACCCTCCCCGCGACAAAAATAGGCTGCGGGCACAGCCGCGCCCAATAAATAGCAGCCGAACCCCTTGGCGCCCAGTTCGTCCTGCGGAAAAATGCGCAAAAAGGTGTTGGGCTATAGCCTTGGAGCGTGGGGCTGGCGAACTTCATCCGCCGGACTCGGAATGGGCAGAGACTTTTCCCACCCCCTCCCCGTGACAAAAATAGGCCTCGGGCAAAACCGCGCCCAAAAAAGAGCAGCCGAACCCCATGGCGCCATGTTCGTCCTGCGGAAAAATGCCCAAAAAGGGGGTGGGCTATAGCCTTGGCTGTGGGGCCGGCGAACTTCGTCCGCCTTCCACGGAATGGGCCGCGACTTTGCCCACCCCTCCCCGTGCCAAAAATAGGCCGCAGGCACAGCCGCGCTCAAAAAAGAACAGCCGAACCCCATGGCGCCAAGTTCGTCCTGCGGAAAAATGCCCAAAAAGGGGGTGGGCTATAGCCTTGGGGCGTGGGGCCCGCGAACTTCGTCCGCCGGACTCAGAATGGGCCGAGACATTGGCCACCCCCTCCCCGCGACAAAAATAGGCCGCGGGCACAGCCGCGCCCGACCCCTTGGCGCCAAGTTCGTCCTGCGGAAAAATTCCCAAAAAAGGGGTGTGCTATAGCCTTTGGGCGTGGGGCCGGCGCACTTCGTCCGCCTTCCTCGGAATGGGCCGAGACTTTGGCCACCCCCTCCCTGCGACAAAAATAGGCCGCGGGCACAGCCGCGAATAAAAAAGAGCAGCCGAACCCATTGCTGCCAAGTTCGTCCTGCGGCAAAATGCCCAGAAAGGGGGTGGGCTATAGCCTTTGGGCGTAGGCCGGCAAAGTTCATCCGCCTTCGTCAGAATGGGCCGAGACTTTGCCCACCCCCTCCCCGCGCCAAAAATAGGCCGCGGGCACAGCCGTGCCTAAAGAAGAGCAGCCGAACCCCTTGGCACCAAGTTCGTCCTGCGGACAAATGCCCAGAAAGGGGGTGGGCTATAGCCTTTGGGCGTAGGCCGGCAAAGTTCATCCGCCTTCGTCAGAATGGGCCGAAACTTTGCCCACCACCTCCCCGCAACAAAAAAAAGCTGCGGGCACAGCCGCGCCTAAAAAAGAGCAGCCGAACCCCTTGGCCCGAAGTTCGTCCTGCGGACAAATGCCCAGAAAGGGGGTGGGCTATAGTCTTGGGCCGTGGGGCCAGCGAACTTCGTCCGCCGGACTCAGACTGGGCCGAGACATTGGCCACCCCCTTCCCGCAACAAAAATAGGCCGTGGGCACAGCCGCGCCCAAAAAAGAGCAGCCGTACCCCTTGGCGCCAAGTTCGTCCTGCGGAAAAATACCCAAAAAAGGGGTGTGCTATGGCTTTGGGCGTGGGGCCAGCAAAGTTCTTCCCCCTTCCTCAGAATGGGCCGAGACTTTGGCCACCCCCTCCCCACGACAAAAATAAGCCGCGGGCACAACCGCGCCCAAAAAAGAGCAGCCGACCCCCTTGGCGCCAAGTTCGTCCTGCGGAAAAATGCCCAAAAAGGGGGTGGGCTATAGCCTTGGGGCGTGGGGCCGGCGAACTTCATCCACCGGACTCGGAATGGGCCGAGACTTTGGCCACCCCCTCCCCACGCCAAAAATAGGCTACGGGCACAGCCGCGCATAAAAAAGAGCGGCCGAACCCCTTGGCGCCAAGTTCGTCCTGCGGAAAAATGCGCAAAAAAGGGCATGGGCTATAGCCTTCGCGCGTGCGGCTGGCGAACTTCGTCCGCCGGACTCGGAATGGGCCGAGATTTTTCCCACCCCCTCACCGCGATAAAAATAGGCCGCGGGCACAGCCGCGCCCAAAAAAGAGCAGCCAAAACCCTTGGCACCAAGGTCGTCCTGCGGAAAAATGCGCAAAAAAGGGGTGTGGTATAGCCTTCGGGCGTGGGGCCGGCGAACTTCGTCCGCCGGACTCGGAATGGGACGAGACTTTGCGTACCCCCTCCCCGAGACAAAAATAGGCTGCGGGCACAGCCGCGCCCAAAAAAGAGCTGCCAAACCCCTCGGCGCGAAGTTCGTCCCGCGGAAAAATGCCCAAAAAGCGGGCGGGCTATAGCCTTGGGGCGTGGGGCTGATGAACTTCGTCCGCCGGACTTGGAATGGGCCGAGACTTTTCCCACCCCCTCCCCGGGACAAAAATAGGCAGCGGGCACAGCCGCGCCCAAAAAAGAGCAGCCGAACCCCTTGCCGAAAAGTTCATCCTGCGGAAAACTGCGCAAAAAGGGGGCGGGCTATAGCCTTGGGGCGTGCAGCTGATGAACTTCGTCCGCCGGACTCGGAATGGGCCGAGACATTTCCCACCCCTTCCTCGTGACAAAAATAGGCCGCGGGCACAGCCGCGCCCAAAAAAGAGCAGCCGAACCCCTTGGCGCCAAGTTCGTCCTGCGGAGAAATGCCCAGAAAGGGCATGGGCTATAGCCTTGGCGCGTGCGGCTGACGAACTTCGTCCGCCGGACTCGGAATGGGCCGAGATTTTTCCCACCCCCCTCCCCATGACAAAAATAGGCCGCGGGCACAGCCGCGCCCAAAAAAGAGCAGCCGAACCCCTTGGCGCCAAGTTCGTCCTGCAGAAAAATGCCCAAAAAAGGGGTGTGCTATAGCCTTGGGGCGTGGGGCAGCCGAAGTTCGTCCGCCGGACTCGGAATGGGCCGAGACTTTTCCCACCCCCTCCCCGCAACAAAAATAGGCCGCCAGCACAGCCGCGCCCAAAAAAGAGTAGCCGAACCCCTTGGCTCCAAGTTCGTCCTGCGGAAAAATGCCCAAAAAAGAGGTGTGCTATAGCCTTAGGACGCGGAGCTGCCGAAGTTCGTCCGCCGGACTCGGAATGGGCCAAGACTTTTCACACCGCCTCCCCGTGATAAAAATAGGCCGCGGGCACAGCCGCGCCCAAAAAAGAGCAGCCAAAACCCTTGCCACCAAGGTCGTCCTGCGGAAAAATGCGCAAAAAAGGGGTGTGCTATAGCCTTTGGGCGTGGGGCCGGCGAACTTCGTCTGCCGGACTCGGAATGGGACGAGGCTTCGCCTACCCCATCCCCGAGACAAAAATAGGCTCCGGGCACAGCCGCGCCCAAAAAAGAGCAGCCAGACCCCTCGGCGCCAAGTTCGTCCCACGGAAAAATGCCCAAAAAGCGGGCAGGCTATAGCCTTGGGGCGTGGGGCTGATGAACTTCGTCCGCCAGACTTGGAATGGGCCGAGACTTTTCCCACCCCCTCCCCGGGACAAAATTAGGCAGCGCGCACAGCCGCGCCCAAAAAAGAGCAGCCAAACCCCTTGCCGAAAAGTTCATCCTGCGGAAAACTGCGCAAAAAGGGGGCGGGCTATAGCCTTGGGGCGTGGAGCTGATGAACTTCGTCCGCCGGACTCGGAATGGGCCGAGACTTTTCCCACCCCTTCCCCACGACAAAAATAGGCCGCGAGCACAGCCGCGCCCAAAAAAGAGCAGCCGAACCCCTTGGCGCCAAGTTCGTCCTGCGGAAAAATGCCCAAAAAGGACGTGGGCTATAGCCTTGGCGCGTGCGGCTGGCGAACTTCGTCCGCCGGACTTGGAATGGGCCGAGATTTTTCCCACCCCCCTCCCCATGACAAAAATAGGCCGCGGGCACAGCCGCGCCCAAAAAAGAGCAGCCGAACCCCTTGGCGCCAAGTTCGTCCTGCAGAAAAATGCCCAAAAAAGGGGTGTGCTATAGCCTTGGGGCGTGGGGCTGCCGAAGTTCGTCCGCCGGACTCGGAATGGGCCGAGACTTCTCCCACCCCCTCCCCACTACAAAAATAGGCCGCCAGCACAGCCGCGCCCAAAAAATAGCAGCCGAACCCCTTGGCTCCAAGTTCGTCCTGCGGAAAAATGCACAAAAAAGAGGTGTGCTAAAGCCTTCGGACGTGGGGCTGCCGAAGTTTGTCCGCCGGACTCGAAATGGGCCGAGACTTTTCACACCCCATCCCCGCGATAAAAATAGGCCGCGGGCACAGCCGCGCCCAAAAAAGAGCAGCCAAAACCCTTGGAACCAAGTTCCTCCTGCGGAAAAATGCGCAAAAAAGGGGTGTGCAATAGCCTTTGGGCGTGGGGCCGGCGAACTTCGTCCGCCGGACTCGGAATGGGACGAGGCTTTACCGACCCCCTCCCCGAGACAAAAATAGGCTGCGGGCACAGCCACGCCCAAAAAAGAGCAGCCAAACCCCTCGGCGCCAAGTTCGTCACGCGGAAAAATGCCCAAAAAGCGGGCGGGCTATAGCCTTGGGGCGTGGGGCTGATGAACTTCGTCCGCCGGACTTGGAATGGGCCGAGACTTTTCCCACCCCCTCCCCGGGACAAAAATAGTCAGCGGGCACAGCCGCGCCCAAAAAAGACATGCCGAACCCCTTGCCAAAAAGTTCATCCTGCGGAAAACTGCGCAAAAAGGGGGCGGGCTATAGCCTTGGGGCGTGGGGCTGATGAACTTCGTCCGCCGGACTCGGAATGGGCCGAGACTTTTCCCACCCCTTCCCCGCGACAAAAATAGGCAGCGGGCACAGCCGCGCCCAAAAAAGAGCAGCCGAACCCCTTGCTGAAAAGTTCGTCCCGCGGAAAAATGCCCAAAAAGGAGGTGAGCTACAGCCTTGGGGCGTGGGGCTGGTGAACCTCGTCCACCGGACTCGAAATCGGCCGAGACTTTCCCCACCCCCTCCCAGCGACAAAAATAGGCCGAGGACACAGCCGGGCCCAATAAAGAGCAGCGGAACCCCTTGGCGTCAAGTTCGTCCTGCGGAAAAATGCCCAAAAAAGGGGTGTGCTATAGCTTTGGGGTGTGGGGCTGCCGAAGTTCGTCCACCGGACTCGGAATGGGCCGAGACTTTTCCCACCCCCTCCCCACGACAGAAATAGGCCGCCGGCACAGCCGCGCCCAAAAAAGAGCAGCCGAACCCTTTGGCGCCAAGTTCGTCCTGCGGAAAAATGCCCAAAAAAGCGGTGTGCTATAGCCTTAGGACGTGTGGCTGCCGAAGTTCGTCCGCCGGACCCGGAATGGGCCGAGACATTTCATACCCCCTCCCTGCGACAAATATAGGCCGCGGACATCGCTGCGCCCAAAAAGAGCAGCCGAACCCCTTGGCGCCATGTTCGTCCTGCGGAAAAATTCCCAAAAATGGGTGTGCTATAGCCTTGGGGCATGGGGCGGGCGAACTTCATCCGCCGGACTCGGAATGGGCCGAGACTTTGACCACCCCCTCCCCGCGATAAAAATAAGCTGCGGGCACAGCCGCGCCCAAAAAAGAGCAGCCGAACCCCTCGGCGCCAAGTTCGTCCTGCGGAAAAATGCCCAAAAAAGGGGTGTACTATAGCCTTGGGGCGTGGGGCGGGCGAACTTCGTCCGCCGGATGCGGAATTGGCCGAGACTTGGCCCACCCCCTCCCCAAGACAAAAATAAGCCGCGGGCACAGCCGCGCCAAAAAAAGTGCAGCCGAATCCCTTGGCAACAAGTTCGTCCTGCGGAAAAATGCGCAAAAAAGGGGTGTGCTATAGCCTTTGGACGTGGGGGCCGGCGAACTTCGTCCGCCTTCCTTGGAATGGGCCGAGACTTTGGCCACCCCCTCCCCATGACAAAAATAGGCCGCGGGCACAGCTGCACCCAAAAAAGAGCAGCCGAACACCTTGGCGCCAATTTCGCCCTGCGGAAAAATGCCCAAAAAGGGGATGGGCTATAGCCTTGGGGCGTGGGGCCAGCGAACTTCGTCCGCCAGACTCGGAATGGGCCGACGCTTTGCCTACCCCCTCCCTGCGACAAAAATAGGGTGCGGGCACAGCCGCGCCCAAAAAAGAGCAGCCAAACCCCCTGGCGCCAAGTTCGTCCTGCGGAAAAATGCGCAAAAAAGGGGTGTGCTATAGCCTTTGGACGTGGGGCCGGCGAACTTCGTCCGCCTTCCTTGGAATGGGCCGAGACTTTGGCCACCCCCTCCCCACGACAAAAAATAGGCCGCGGGCACAGCTGCACCCAAAAAAGAGCAGCCGAACACCTTGGCGCCAATTTCGCCCTGCGGAAAAATGCCCAAAAAGGGGCTGGGCTATAGCCTTGGGGCGTGGGGCCAGTGAACTTCGTCCGCCAGACTCGGAATGGGCCGACGCTTTGCCTACCCCCTCCCTGCGACAAAAATAGGGTGCGGGCACAGCCGCGCCCAAAAAAGAGCAGCCAAACCCCCTGGCGCCATGTTCGTCATGCCGAAAAATGCCCAAAAAGGGGGTGGGCTATAGCCTTGGGGCGTGGGGCTGGTGAACTTCGTCCGCCGGACTCGGAATGGGCCGAGACTTTGACCACCCCCTCCCCGCGACAAAAATAAGCTGCGGGCACAGCTGCGCCCAAAAAAGAGCAGCCGAACCCCTTGGCGCCAAGTTCGTCCTGCGGAAAAATGCCCAAAAAAGGGGTGTGCTATAGCCTTGGGGCGTGGGGCGGGCGAACTTCGTCCGCCGGACGCGGAATGGGCCGAGACTTGGCCCACCCCCTCCCCAAGACAAAAATAAGCCGCGGGCACAGCCGCGCCCAAAAAAGTGCAGCCGAATCCCCTAGCGCCAAGTTCGTCCTGCGGAAAAATGCGCAAAAAAGGGGTGTGCTATAGCCTTTGGACGTGGGGCCGGCGAACTTCGTCCGCCTTCCTTGGAATGGGCCGAGACTTTGGCCACCCCCTCCCCACGACAAAAATAGGCCGCGGGCACAGGCGCGCCGAAAAAAGAGCAGCCGAACCCCTTGGCGCCAAGCTCGTCCTGCGTAAAAATCCCCAAAAAAGGGGTGGGCTATACCCTTGGGGCGTCGGGCTAGCGAACTTTGTCCGCCTTCCTCAGAATGGGCCGACACATTGCCCACCCCCTCCGTGCGACAAAAATAGGCCGCGGGCACAGCCGCGCCCAAAAAAGAGCAGCCGAACCCCTTGGCCCCAAGTTCGTCCAGCGGAAAAATGCCCAAAAAGGGGGTGGGCTATAGCCTTGGGGCATGGGGCTGGCGAACTTCGTCCGCCGGACTCGGAATGGGCCAAGACTTTGGCCACCCCATCCCCGCGACAAAAATAGGCCGCGGGCACAGGCGCGCCTAAAAAAGAGCAGCCAAACCCCTTGGCGCCAAGTTCGTCCTGCGGAAAAATGCCCAAAAAAGGGGTGGGCTATAGCCTTAGGGCGTGGGGCTGGCGAACGTCGTCCGCCGGACTCGGAATGTGCCAAGACTTTGCCCACCCCCTCCCCGGGAAAAAAATAGGCCGCGGACACAGCCACGCCCAAAAAAGAGCGGCCGAACCCCTTGGCGCCAAGTTCGTCCTGCGGAAAAATGCCTAAAAAGGGGGTGGGCTATAGCCTTGGGGCATGGGGCTGGCGAACTTCGTCCCCCGGACTCGGAATGGGCTAAGACTTTTCCCACCCCCTCCCCATGACAAAAATAGGCCGTGGTCACACCCGCTACCAAAAAAGAGTTGCCGAAACCCTTGGCGCCAAGTTCGTCCTGCGGAAAAATGCCCAAAAAAGGGGTGGGCTATAGCCTTGGGGCATGGGGCTGGCGAACTTCGTCCGCCGGACTCGGAATGGGTCAAGACTTTGCCCACCCCCTCCCCGCGACAAAAATAGGCCACGCGCACAGCCGCGCCCTAAAAAGAGCAGCCGAACCCCTTGGCGCCAAGTTCGTCCTGCGGAAAAGTGCCCAGAAAGGGGGGTGTGCTACAGCATTGGAGTGTGGGGCTGCCGAAGTTCGTCCGCCGGACTCGGAATGGGCCGAGACTTTGCCCATCCCCTCCTTGTTTCAAAAATAGGCCGCGGGCACAGCCACGCCCATAAAAGAGCAGCCAAACCCCTTGGCGCAAAGTTCGTCCTGCGGAAAAATGCCCGAAAAGGGGTTGGGCTATAGCTTTGGGGCGTGGGGCTGCCGAAGTTCGTCCGCCAGACTCGGAATGGGCCGAGACATTTCCCACCCCCTCCCCGCGACAAAAATAGGCCACGGGCACAGCCGCACACAAAAAAGAGTTCCGGACCCCCTGGCGCCAAGTTCGTCCTGCGGAAAAATGCCCAAAAAAGGGGTGTGCTATAGCCTTTGGGCGTGGGGCTGGCGAACTTCCTCCGCCTTCCTCGGAATGGGCCGAGACTTTTCCCACCCCCTCCCCATGACAAAAATAGGCCGCGGTCGCAGCCGCGCCGAAAAAAGAGCAGCCGAACCCCTTGGCGCCAAGCTCGTCCTGCGTAAAAATCCCCAAAAAAGGGGTGGGCTATACCCTTGGGGCGTCGGGCTAGCGAACTTTGTCCGCCTTCCTCAGAATGGGCCGAGACATTGCCCACCCCCTCCGTGAGACAAAAATAGGCCGCGGGCACAGCCGCGCCCAAAAAAGAGCAGCCGAACCCCTTGGCCCCAAGTTCGTCCAGCGGAAAAATGCCCAAAAAGGGGGTGGGCTATACCCTTGGGGAGTGGGGCCGACGGACGAACTCGGAATGGGCCGAGACTTTGCCCACCCCCTCCCCATGACAAAAATAAGCCGCGGGCACAGCCGCGCCCAACAAAGAGCAGCCGAACCCCTTGGCGCCAAGCTCGTCCTGCGTACAAATGCCCAAAAAAGGGGTGGGCTATACCCTTGGGGCGTCGGGCTATCGAACATCGTCCGCCATCCTCGGAATGGGCCGAGACATTGTCCACCCCCTCCCTGCGACAAAAATAGGCCACGGGCACAGCCGCGCCCAAAAAAAAAGCAGCCGAACCCCATGGCTCCATGTTCGTCCAGCGGAAAAATGCCCAAAAAGGGGGTGGGCTATAGCCTTGGGGCGTGGGGCTGGCGAACTTCGTCCGCCATACTCGGAATGGGTCAAGACTTTGCCCACCCCCTCCCAGCGACAAAAATTGGTTGCGGACACAGCCGCGCCCAAAAAAGAGCAGCCGAACCCCTTGGCGCCAAGCTCGTACTGAGGAAAAATGCCCAAAAAAGGGGTGGCCAATAGCCTTGGGGCGTCGGGCTGGCGAACTTCGTCCGCCGGACTCGGAATGGGCCGAGACTTCCCCCCCCTCCCTGCGACAAAAATAGGGTGCGGGCACAGCCGCGCCCAAAAAAGAGCAGCCGAACCCGTTGGCGCCATGTTCGTCCTGCCGAAAAATGCCCAAAAAGGGGGTGGGCTATAGCCTTGGGGCGTGGGGCTGGCGAACTTCGTCCGCCATACTCGGAATGGGTCAAGACTTTGCCCACCCCCTCCCAGCGACAAAAATTGGTTGCGGACACAGCCGCGCCCAAAAAAGAGCAGCCGAACCCCTTGGCGCCAAGCTCGTACTGAGGAAAAATGCCCAAAAAAGGGGTGGCCAATAGCCTTGGGGCGTCGGGCTGGCGAACTTCGTCCGCCGGACTCGGAATGGGCCGAGACTTCCCCCCCCTCCCTGCGACAAAAATAGGGTGCGGGCACAGCCGCGCCCAAAAAAGAGCAGCCGAACCCCTTGGTGCCAAGTTCGCCCTGCGGAAAAAATGCCCAAGAAAGGGGTGGCCCGTAGCCTTGGGGCGTGGGGCTGGCGGACTTCGTCCGCCCTCCTCGGAATGGGCCGAGACTTTTCCCACCCCCTCCCCACGACAAAAATAGGCCGTGGGCACAGCCGCGCCCAAAAAAGAGCAGCCAAACCCGTTGGCGCCATGTTCGTCCTGCGGAAAAATGCCCAAAAAGGGGGTGGGCTATAGCCTTGGGGTGTGGGGCTAGCGAACTTCGTCCGCCGGACTCGGAATGGGCCGAGACATTTCCCACCCCCTCCCCGCAACAAAAATAGGCCGCGGGCTCAGCCGCGCCCAAAAAAGAGCAGCCGAGCCCCTTGGCGCCAAGTTCGTCCTTCGTAAAAATGCACAAAAAGGGGGTGGGCTATAGCCTTGGGCATGGGGCGGGCGAACTTCATCCGCCGGACTCCGAATGGGCCGAGACTTTTCCCACCCCCTCCCCGCGACAAAAATAGGCCACGGGCACAGCCGCGCCCAAAAAAGAGCAGCCGAACCCCTTGGCGCCAAGCTCGTCCTGCGGAAAAATGCCCAAAAAAGGGGTCTGCAATAGCCTTGGGGCGTGGGGCTGGCGAACTTCCTCCGCCGGACTCGGAATGGGCCGAGACTCCCCCCCCCTCCCTGCGACAAAAATAGGGTGCGGGCACAGCCGCGCCCAAAAAAGAGCAGCCGAACGCCTTGGCGCCATGTTCGTCCTGCCGAAAAATGCCCAAAAATGGGGTGGGCTATAACCTTGGGGCGTGGGGCTGGCGAACTTCGTCCGCCTTCCTCGGAATGGGCCGAGACATTTCCCACCCCCTCCCCGCAACAAAAATAGGCCGCGGGCTCAGCCGCGCCCAAAAAAGAGCAGCCGAGCCCCTTGGCGCCAAGTTCGTCCTTCGTAAAAATGCACAAAAAGGGGGTGGGCTATAGCCTTGGGCATGGGGCGGGCGAACTTCATCCGCCGGACTCGGAATGGGTCGAGACTTTTCCCACCCCCTCCCCGCGACAAAAATAGGCCGCGGGCACAGCCGCGCCCAAAAAAGAGCAGCCGAACCCCTTGGCGCCAAGCTCGTCCTGCGGAAAAATGCCCAAAAAAGGGGTGTGCAATAGCCTTGGGGCGTGGGGCTGGCGAACTTCGTCCGCCGGACTCGGAATGGGCCGAGACTCCCCCCCCCCTCCCTGCGACAAAAATAGGGTGCGGGCACAGCCGCGCCCAAAAAAGAGCAGCCGAACCCCTTGGCGCCATGTTCGTCCTGCCGAAAAATGCCCAAAAAGGGGGTGGGCTATAGCCTTGGGGCGTGGGGCTGGTGAACTTCGTCCGCCGGACTTGGAATGGGCCGAGACTTTTCCCACACCCTCCCCGCGACAAAAATAGGCCACGGGCACAGCCGCGCCTAAAAAAAGCAGCCGAACCCCTTGGCGCCAAGTTCGCCCTGCGGAAAAATGCCCAAGAAACGGGTGGCCCGTAGCCTTGGGGCGTGGGGCTGGCGAACTTCGTCCGCCGGACTCGGAATGGCCGAGACTTTTCCCACCCCCTCCCTGTGACAAAAATAGGGCGCGGGCACAGCCGCACCCAAAAAAGAGCAGCCGAACGCCTTGGCGCCATGTTCGTCCTGCCGAAAAATGCCCAAAAAGGGGGTGGGCTATAATCTTGGGGCGTGGGGCTGGCGAACTTCGTCCGCCTTCCTCGGAATGGGCCGAGACATTTCCCACCCCCTCCCCGCAACAAAAATAGGCCGCGGGCTCAGCCGCGCCAAAAAAAGAGCAGCCGAGCCCCTTGGCGCCAAGTTCGTCCTTCGTAAAAATGCACAAAAAGGGGGTGGGCTATAGCCTTGGGCATGGGGCAGGCGAACTTCATCCGCCGGACTCGGAATGGGCCGAGACTTTTCCCACCCCCTCCCCGCGACAAAAATAGGCCACGGGCACAGCTGCGCCCAAAAAAGAGCAGCCGAACCCCTTGGCGACATGTTCGTCCTGCGGAAAAATGCCCAAGAAAGGGGTGTGCGATAGCCTTTGGGCGTGGGGCGTTCCTCAGAATGGGCCGAGACTTTGCCAACCCCCTCCCCGCAACAAAACTAGACCGCGGGCACAGCCGCGCCCAAAAAAGAGCAGCCGAACCCCTTGGGGCCAAGTTCGTCCTGCGGAAAAATGACCAAAAAAAGGGTGGGCTATAGCCTCGGGGTGTGGGGTTGGCGAACTTCGTCCGCCTTCCCCGGAATGGGCGGAGAGTTTGCCCACCCCCTCCCCGTGGCAAAAATAGGCCGCGGGCACAGCCGCGCCGAAAAAAGAACAGCCGAACCCATTGGCGCCAAGTTCGTCCGGCCGAAAAATGCCCAAAAAAGGGGTGGGCTATAGCCTTGGGGCGTGGGGCTGGCGCACTTCGTCCGCCGGACTCGGAATGTGCCGGGACTTTGCCCACCCCCTCCCCGTGACAAAAATAGGCCGCGGGCACAGCCGCGCCCAAAAAAGAGCAGCCGAACCCCTCGGCGCCAAGTTCGTCCTGCGGAAAAATGCCCAAAAAGGGGGTGGGCTATAGCCTTGGGGGGTGGGGCTGGCGAACTTCGTCCGCCGGACTCGGAATGGGCCTAGAGTTTTCCCACCCCCTCCCTGCGACAAACATAGGCCGCAGGCACAGCTGCGCCCAAAAAAGAGCAGCCGTACCCGTTGGCGCCAAGATTGTCCTGCGGAAAAATACCCAAAAAAGGGGTGTGCTATAGCCTTGGGGCGTGGGGCTGGCGAACATCGTCCGCCAGAGACAGAATGAGCCAAGACTTTGCCCACCCCCTCCCCGCGACAAAAATAGGCCGCGGGCACAGCCGCGCCGAAAAAAGAACAGCCGAACCCCTTGGCGCCAAGTTCGTCCGGCCGAAAAATGCCCCAAAAAGGGGTGGGCTATAGCCTTGGGGCGTGGGGCTGGCGCACTTCGTCCGCCGGACTCGGAATGTGCCGGGACTTTGCTCACCCCCTCCCCGTGACAAAAATAGGCCGCGGGCACAGCCGCGCCCAAAAAAGACCAGCCGAACCCCTCGGCGCCTAGCTCGTCCTGCGGAAAAATGCCCAAAAACGGGGTGGGCTATAGCCTTGGGGTGTGGGGCTGGCGAACTTCGTCCGCCGGACTCGGAATGGGCCGAGACTTTTACCACCCCCTCCCCGCGACAAAAATAGGCCGCGGGCACAGCCGCGCCCAAAAAAGAGCCGCCGAACCCCTTGGCGCCAAGTTCGCCCTGCGGAAAAAAGCCCAAGAAAGGGGTGGCCCGTAGCCTTGGGGCGTGGGGCTGGCGAACTTCGTCCGCCGGACTCGGAATGGGCCGAGACTCCCCCCCCTCCCAGTGACAAAAATAGGGTACGGGCACAGCCGCGCCCAAAAAAGAGCAGCTGAACCCCTTGGCGCCACGTTCGTCCTGCCGAAAAATGCCCAAAAAGGGGGTGGGCTATAGCCTTGGGGCGTGGGGCTGGCGAACTTCGTCCGCCTTCCTCGGAATGGGCCGAGACTTTGCCCACCCCCTCCCCGTGCCAAAAATAGGCCGCGGGCACGGCCGCGCCAAAAAAGAGCAGCCGAACCCCTTGGCGCCAAGTTCGTCCTCCGGAAAAATGCCCAAAAAGGGGGTGGGCTATAGCCTTGGGGCGTGGGGATGGCGAACTTCGTCCGCCGGACTCGGAATGGGCCGAGACTTTTCCCACCCCCTCCCCGTGACAAAAATAGGCCGTGGGCACAGCCGCGCCCAAAAAAGATCAGTCGAACCCCTTGGCGCCAAGTTCGTCCTGCGGAAAAATGCCCCAAAAGGGGGTGGGCTATAGCCTTGGGGTGTGGAGCTGGCGAACTTTGTCTGCCGCACTCGGAATGGGCCGAGACTTTTCCCAACCCCTCCCCATGACAAAAATAGGCCGCGGGCACAGCCGCGCCCAAAAAAGAGCAGCCGAACCCCTTTGCGCCAAGTTCGTCCTGCGGAAAAATGCCCCAAAACGCTGTGTGCTATAGCCTTTGGGCGTGGGGCCGGCAAAGTTCATCCGCCTTCCTCGGAATGGGCCGAGACTTTGCCCACCCCCTCCCCGTGCCAAAAATAGGCCGCGGGCACAGCCGCGCCCAAAAAAGAGCGGCCGAACCCCTTGGCGCCAAGTTCGTCCTGCGGAAAAATGCCCAAAAAAGGGGTGTGCTATAGCCTTGGGGCGTGGGGCTGCCGAAGTTCGTCCGCCGGACTCGGAATGGGCCGAGACTTTGCCCACCCTCTCCCCGCGACAAAAATAACCCGCGGGCACAGCCGCGCCCAAAAAAGAGTTGGCGAACCCCTTGGCGCCAAGTTCGCCCTGCGGAAAAATGCCCAAAAAGGGGGTGGGCTATAGCCTTGGGGCGTCGGGCTGGCGAACTTCGTCCGCCGGACTCGGAATGGGCCGAACTTTTCCCACCCCCTCCCCGCGACAAAAATAGGCCGTGGGCACAGCCGCGCCCAAAAATGAACAGCCGAACCCCATGGCGCCAAGTTCGTACTGCGGAAAAATCCCCAAAAAAGGGGTGTGCTATAGCCTTTGGGTGTGGGGCCGGCAAAGTTCATTCGCCTTCCTCGGAATGGGCCGAGACTTTGACCACCCCCTCCCCGCGTCAAAGGTAGGCCGCGGGTACAGCCGCGCCCAAAAAAGAGAAACCGAAACCCTTGGCGCTAAGTTAGTCCTGCGGAAAAATGCCCAAAAAAGGGGTGCGCTATAGCCTTTGGGCGTGGGGCCGGCAAAGTTCATCCGCCTTCCTCGGAATGGGCCGCGACTTTGCCCGCCCCCTCCCCATGACAAAAATAGGCCGCGGGCACAGCCGCCCAAAAAAGAGCAGCCGAACACCTTGGCGCCAACTCCGTCCTGCGGAAAAATGCCCAAAAAAGGGGGTGGGCTACAGCCTTGGGGCGTGGGGCTGGCGAACTTCGTCCGCCGGACTCGGAATGGGCCCAGATTTTCCCACCCCCTCCCCACGACAAAAATAGGCTGCGGGCACAGCCGCGCCCAAAAATGAACAGCCGAACCCCATGGCGCCAAGTTCGTACTGCGGAAAAATCCCCAAAAAAGGGATGTGCTATAGCCTTTGGGTGTGGGGCCGGCAAAGTTCATCCGTCTTCCTCGGAATGGGCCGAGACCTTGACCACCCCCTCCCCGCGTCAAAGGTAGGCCGCGGGTACAGCCGCGCCCAAAAAAGAGAAACCGAAACCCTTGGCGCTAAGTTAGTCCTGCGGAAAAATGCCCAAAAAAGGGGTGCGCTATAGCCTTTGGGCGTGGGGCCGGCAAAGTTCATCCGCCTTCCTCGGAATGGGCCGCGACTTTGCCCGCCCCCTCCCCATGACAAAAATAGGCCGCGGGCACAGCCGCCCAAAAAAGAGCAGCCGAACACCTTGGCGCCAACTCCGTCCTGCGGAAAAATGCCCAAAAAAGGGGGTGGGCTACAGCCTTGGGGCGTGGGGCGGGCGAACTTCGTCCGCCGGACTCGGAATGGGCCCAGATTTTCCCACCCCCTCCCCACGACAAAAATAGGCCGCGGGCACAGCCGTACCCAAAAAACAGCAGCCGAACCCCTTGGCGCAAAGTTCGTCCAGCGGAAAAATGCCCAAAAAAGGGGGTGGGCTACAGCCTTGGGGCGTGGGGCTGGCGAACTTCGTCCGCCGGACTCGGAATGGGCCCAGATTTTCCCACCCCCTCCCCACGACAAAAATAGGCTGCGGGCACAGCCGCGCCCAAAAATGAACAGCCGAACCCCATGGCGCCAAGTTCGTACTGCGGAAAAATCCCCAAAAAAGGGATGTGCTATAGCCTTTGGGTGTGGGGCCGGCAAAGTTCATCCGCCTTCCTCGGAATGGGCCGAGACCTTGACCACCCCCTCCCCGCGTCAAAGGTAGGCCGCGGGTACAGCCGCGCCCAAAAAAGAGAAACCGAAACCCTTGGCGCTAAGTTAGTCCTGCGGAAAAATGCCCAAAAAAGGGGTGTGCTATAGCCTTGGGGCGAGGGGCCGGTAAAGTTCATCCGCTGGACTCGGAATGGGCCGAGGATTGGTCCACCCCCTCCCCGCGACAAAAATAGGCCGCGGGCACAGCCGCGCCCAAAAAAGATCAGTCGAACCCCTTGGCGCCAAGTTCGTCCTGCGGAAAAATGCCCCAAAAGGGGGTGGGCTATAGCCTTGGGGTGTGGAGCTGGCGAACTTTGTCTGCCGCACTCGGAATGGGCCGAGACTTTTCCCAACCCCTCCCCATGACAAAAATAGGCCGCGGGCACAGCCGCGCCCAAAAAAGAGCAGCCGAACCCCTTTGCGCCAAGTTCGTCCTGCGGAAAAATGCCCCAAAACGCTGTGTGCTATAGCCTTTGGGCGTGGGGCCGGCAAAGTTCATCCGCCTTCCTCGGAATGGGCCGAGACTTTGCCCACCCCCTCCCCGTGCCAAAAATAGGCCGCGGGCACAGCCGCGCCCAAAAAAGAGCGGCCGAACCCCTTGGCGCCAAGTTCGTCCTGCGGAAAAATGCCCAAAAAAGGGGTGTGCTATAGCCTTGGGGCGTGGGGCTGCCGAAGTTCGTCCGCCGGACTCGGAATGGGCCGAGACTTTGCCCACCCTCTCCCCGCGACAAAAATAGCCCGCGGGCACAGCCGCGCCCAAAAACGAGTTGGCGAACCCCTTGGCGCCAAGTTCGCCCTGCGGAAAAATGCCCAAAAAGGGGGTGGGCTATAGCCTTGGGGCGTCGGGCTGGCGAACTTCGTCCGCCGGACTCGGAATGGGCCGAACTTTTCCCACCCCCTCCCCGCGACAAAAATAGGCCGTGGGCACAGCCGCGCCCAAAAATGAACAGCCGAACCCCATGGCGCCAAGTTCGTACTGCGGAAAAATCCCCAAAAAAGGGGTGTGCTATAGCCTTTGGGTGTGGGGCCGGCAAAGTTCATTCGCCTTCCTCGGAATGGGCCGAGACTTTGACCACCCCCTCCCCGCGTCAAAGGTAGGCCGCGGGTACAGCCGCGCCCAAAAAAGAGAAACCGAAACCCTTGGCGCTAAGTTAGTCCTGCGGAAAAATGCCCAAAAAAGGGGTGCGCTATAGCCTTTGGGCGTGGGGCCGGCAAAGTTCATCCGCCTTCCTCGGAATGGGCCGCGACTTTGCCCGCCCCCTCCCCATGACAAAAATAGGCCGCGGGCACAGCCGCCCAAAAAAGAGCAGCCGAACACCTTGGCGCCAACTCCGTCCTGCGGAAAAATGCCCAAAAAAGGGGGTGGGCTACAGCCTTGGGGCGTGGGGCTGGCGAACTTCGTCCGCCGGACTCGGAATGGGCCCAGATTTTCCCACCCCCTCCCCACGACAAAAATAGGCTGCGGGCACAGCCGCGCCCAAAAATGAACAGCCGAACCCCATGGCGCCAAGTTCGTACTGCGGAAAAATCCCCAAAAAAGGGATGTGCTATAGCCTTTGGGTGTGGGGCCGGCAAAGTTCATCCGTCTTCCTCGGAATGGGCCGAGACCTTGACCACCCCCTCCCCGCGTCAAAGGTAGGCCGCGGGTACAGCCGCGCCCAAAAAAGAGAAACCGAAACCCTTGGCGCTAAGTTAGTCCTGCGGAAAAATGCCCAAAAAAGGGGTGCGCTATAGCCTTTGGGCGTGGGGCCGGCAAAGTTCATCCGCCTTCCTCGGAATGGGCCGCGACTTTGCCCGCCCCCTCCCCATGACAAAAATAGGCCGCGGGCACAGCCGCCCAAAAAAGAGCAGCCGAACACCTTGGCGCCAACTCCGTCCTGCGGAAAAATGCCCAAAAAAGGGGGTGGGCTACAGCCTTGGGGCGTGGGGCTGGCGAACTTCGTCCGCCGGACTCGGAATGGGCCCAGATTTTCCCACCCCCTCCCCACGACAAAAATAGGCCGTGGGCACAGCCGCGCCCAAAAACGAGTTGGCGAACCCCTTGGCGCCAAGTTCGCCCTGCGGAAAAATGCCCAAAAAGGGGGTGGGCTATAGCCTTGGGGCGTCGGGCTGGCGAACTTCGTCCGCCGGACTCGGAATGGGCCGAACTTTTCCCACCCCCTCCCCGCGACAAAAATAGGCCGTGGGCACAGCCGCGCCCAAAAATGAACAGCCGAACCCCATGGCGCCAAGTTCGTACTGCGGAAAAATCCCCAAAAAAGGGATGTGCTATAGCCTTTGGGTGTGGGGCCGGCAAAGTTCATCCGCCTTCCTCGGAATGGGCCGAGACCTTGACCACCCCCTCCCCGCGTCAAAGGTAGGCCGCGGGTACAGCCGCGCCCAAAAAAGAGAAACCGAAACCCTTGGCGCTAAGTTAGTCCTGCGGAAAAATGCCCAAAAAAGGGGTGTGCTATAGCCTTGGGGCGAGGGGCCGGTAAAGTTCATCCGCTGGACTCGGAATGGGCCGAGGATTGGTCCACCCCCTCCCCGCGACAAAAATAGGCCGCGGGCACAGCCGCGCCCGAAAAAGAGCAGCCGAACCCCTTGGCGCCGTGTTCGTCCGGCGGAAAAATGCCCAAAAAAGGGGTGTGCTATAGCCTTGGGGCGAGGGGCCGGCAAAGTTCATCCGCCGGACTCGGAATGGGCCGAGGATTGGTCCACCCCCTCCCCGCGACAAAAATAGGCCGCGGGTACAGCCGCGCCCGAAAAAGAGCAGCCGAACCCCTTGGCGCCAGGTTCCTCCTGCGGAAAAATGCCCAAAAAAGGGGTGCGCTATAGCCTTTGGGCGTGGGGCCGGCAAAGTTCATCCCCCTTCCTCGGAATGGGCCGAGACTTTGCCCGCCCCCTCCCCATGACAAAAATTGGCCGCGGGCACAGCCGCCCAAAAAAGAGCAGCCGAACACCTTGGCGCCAACTCCGTCCTGCGGAAAAATGCCCAAAAAAGGGGGTGGGCTACAGCCTTGGGGCGTGGGGCTGGCGAACTTCGTCCGCCGAACTCGGAATGGGCCGAGATTTTCCCAACCCCTCCCTACGACAAAAATAGGCTGCGGGCACAGCCGCGCCCAAAAAACAGCTGCCGAACCCCTTGGCGCAAAGTTCGTCCAGCCGAAAAATGTCCAAAAAGGGGGTGGGCTATAGCCTTGGGGCGTGGGGCCGGCGCACTCCGTCCGCCGGACTCGGAATGGGCCGAGACATTTCCCACCTCCTCCCCGCGACAAAAATAGGCGCGGGTACTGCCGCGCCAAAAAAGAGCAGCCGAACCCCTTGGCGCCATGTTCGTCCGGCGGAAAAATGCCCAAAAAAGGGGTGTGCTATAGCCTTGGGGCGAGGGGCCGGCAAAGTTCATCCGCCCGACTCGGAATGGGCCGAGGATTGGTCCACCCCCTCCCCGCGACAAAAATAGGCCGCGGGTACAGCCGCGCCCGAAAAAGAGCAGCCGAACCCCTTGGCGCCAGGTTCGTCCTGCGGAAAAATGCCAAAAAAGCGGGTGGACTATAGCCTTGGGGCGTGGGGCCGACGCACTTCGTCCGCCGGTCTCGGTATGGGACGAGACTTTGACCACCCCCTGCCCGTGACAAAAATAGGCCGCGGGAACAGCCGCGTCCAAAAAAGAGCGGCCGAGCCCCTTGGCGCCTAGTTCATCCTGCGGAAAAATGCCCAAAAGGGGGTGGGCTGTAGCCTTTGGGCGTGGGGCTGGCGAACTTCGTCCGCCGGACTCGGAATGGGTGGAGACTTTTCCCACCCTCTCCCCGCGACAAAAATAGCTTGCGGGCACAGCCGCGCCCAAAAAACACCAGCCGAACCCCTAGGCGCCAAGTTCGTCCTGCCGAAAAATGACGAAAAAAGGCGTGGGCTATAGCCTCGGGGCGTGGGGCTGGCGCACTTCGTCCGCCGGACTCGGAATGGGCCGAGAGTTTGCCCACCCCCTCCCCGAGACAAAAATAGGCCGCGGGCACAGCCGCGCCCAAAAAAGAGCAGCCGAACCCCTTGGCGCCTAGTCCGCCTGCGGAAAAATGCCCAAAAAAGGGGTGTGCTATAGCCTTTGGGCGTGGGGCCGGCGCACTTCGTCCGCCTTCCTTGCAATGGTCCGAGAATTTGGCCACCCCCTCCCCGTGACAGAAATAGGCTGCGGGCACAGCCGCGCCCAAAAAAGAGCAGCCGAACCCCATGGCGCCAAGTTCGTACTGCGGAAAAATCCCCAAAAAAGGGGTGTGCTATAGCCTTTGGGTGTGGGGCCGGCAAAGTTCATCCGCCTTCCTCGGAATGGGCCGAGACTTTGACCACCCCCTCCCCGCGACAAAGGTAGGCCGCGGGCACAGCCGCGCCCAAAAAAGAGCAGCCGAACACCTTGGCGCCAACTCCGTCCTGCGGAAAAATGCCCAAAAAAGGGCGTGGGCTATAGCCTTGGGGCGTGGGGCTGGCGAACTTCGTCCGCCGGACTCGGAATGGGCCGAGATTTTCCCACCCCCTCCCCACGATAAAAATAGGCCGCGGGCACAGCCGCGCCCAAAAAACAGCAGCCGAACCCCTTGGCGCCAAGTTCGTCCTGCGGAAAAATGCCCAAAAAGGGGGTGGGCTATAGCCTTGGGGCGTGGGGCTGGCGCACTTCGTCCGCCGGACTCGGAATGGGCCGAGACTTTTGCCACCCCCTCCCCGCGACAAAAATAGGCCACGAGGCCAGCCGTTCCCATAAAAGAGCAGCCGAACCCCTTGGCGCCAAGTTCGTCCTGCCGAAAAATGCCCAAAAAGGGGGTGGGCTATAGCCTTGGGGCGTGGGGCCGGGAAAGTTCATCCCCCTTCCTTGGAATGGGCTGAGACTTTGGCCACCCTCTTCCCGCACCAAAAATAGGCCGCGGGCACTGCCGCGCCAAAAAAGAGCAGCCGAACCCCTTGGCGCCGTGTTCGTCCTGCGGAAAAATGCCCAAAAAAGGGGTGTGCTATAGCCTTTGGGCGTGGGGCCGGGAAAGTTCATCCGCCTTCCTTGGAATGGGCCGAGACTTTCCCCACCCCCTGCCCGCAACAAAAATAGGCCGCGGGCACAGCCGCGCCCAAAAAAGAGCAGCCGAACCCCTTGGCGCCAAGTTCGTACTGCAGAAAAATGCCCAAAAAGGGGGTGGGCTATAGCCTTGGGGCGTGGGGCTGGCGCACTTCGTCCGCCGGACTCGGAATGGGCCGAGACTTTGCCCACCCCGTCCCCGCGACAATAATTGGCCGCGGGCACAGCTGCGCCGAAAAAAGAGCAGCCGAACCCCTTGGCGCCAAGCTCGTCCTGCGGAAAAATGCCCAAAAAGGGGGTGGGCTATAGCCTTGGGGCGTGGGCAGGCGAACTTCCTCCGCCGGACTCGGAATGGGCCGAGACTTTCCCAACCCCCTCCCCGCGACAAAAATAGGCCGCGGGCACAGCCGCGCCCAAAAAGGAGCAGCCGAAGCCCTTGGCGCCAAGCTCGTCCTGCGGAAAAATGCCCAAAAAAGGGGTGGGCTATAGCCTTTGGGCGTGGGGACGGCGCACTTCGTCCGCCTTCCTCGCAATGGGCCGAGACTTTGGCCACCCCCACCCCGTGACAAAAATCAGCCGCGGGCACAGCCGCACGCATAAAAGAGCAGCCGAACCCCTTGGCGCCAAGGTCGTCCTGTGGCAAAATGCCCAAAAAAGGGGTGTGCTATAGCCTTTGGGCGTGGGGACGGCAAAGTTCATCCGCCATCCTCGGAATGGGTCGAGACTTTGCCCACCCCCTCCCCGCGACAAAAATAGGCCGCGGGCAAAGCCGCGCCCAAAAAAGAGCAGCCGAACCCCTTGGCGTCAAGTTCGTCCTGCGGGAAAATATCCAAAAGGGGGATTGGCTATAGCCTTGGGGCATGGGCAGGCGAACTTCCTCCGCCGGACTCGGAATGGGCCGAGACTTTTCCAACACCCTCCCCGCGACAAAAATAGGCCGCGGGCACAGCCGCCCCCAAAAAGGAGCAGCCGAAGCCCTTGGCGCCAAGCTCGTCCTGCGGAAAAATGCCCAAAAAAGGGTGGGCTATAGCCTTTGGGCGTGGGGCCGGCGCACTTCGTCCGCCTTCCTCGCAATGGGCCGAGACTTTGGCCACCCCCACCACGTGAAAAAAATAGGCCGCGGGCAGAGCCTCGCCCAAAAAAGAGCAGCCGAACCCCTTGGCGCCAAGTTCGTCCTGCGGCAAAATGCCCAAAAAAGGGGTGTGCTATAGCCTTTGGACGTGGGGCTGGCGGACTTCGTCTGCCGGACTCGGAATGGGCCGAGACTTTGCCCACCCCCTCCCCGCGACAATAATTGGCCGCGGCCACAGCCGCGCCGAAAAAAAAGCAGCCGAACCCCTTGGCGCCAAGCTCGTCCTGCGAAAAAATGCCCAAAAAGGGGGTGGGCTATAGCCTTGGGGCGTGGGCAGGCGAACTTCCTCCGCCGGACTCGGAATGGGTCGAGACTTTGCCCACCCCCTCCCCGCACCAAAAATAGGCCGCAGGCATAGCCACGCCCAAAAAAGAGCAGCCGAACCCCTTGGCGCCAAGTTCGTCCTGCGGCAAAATGCCCAAAAAAGGGGTGTGCTATAGCCTTTGGGCGTGGGGACGGCAAAGTTCATCCGCCTTCCTCAGAATGGGTCGAGACTTTTCCCACCCCCTCCCCACACCAAAAATAGGCCGCGGGCATAACCGCGCCCAAAAAAGAGCAGCCGAACCCCTTGGCACCAAGTTCGTCCTGCGGCAAAATGCCCAAAAAACGGGTGGGCTACAGCCTTAGGGCGTGGGGCTGGCGAACTTCGTCCGCCTTCCTCGGAATGGGCCGAGACTTTACCCACCCCGTCCCCACGACAAAAATAGGCCGCGGGCCCAGCCGCGGCCAAAAAAGAGCAGCCGAACCCCTTGGCGCCACGTTCGTCCTGCGGAAAAATACCCAAAAAAGGGGTGTGCTATAGCCTTTGGGCGTGGGGACGGCAAAGTTCATCCGCCTTCCTCGGAATGACTCGACACTTTGCCCACTCCCTCCCCACACCAAAAATAGGCCGCGGGCATAGCCGCGCCCAAAAAAGAGCAGCCGAACCCCTTGGCACCAAGTTCATCCTGCGGCGAAATGCCCAAAAAAGGGGTGTGCTATAACCTTTGGGCGTGGGGACGGCGAACTTCGTTTGCCTTGGGCCGAGACTTTGGCCACCCCTCCCCGTGACAAAAATAGGCTGCGGACACAGCCGCGCCCAAAAAAGAGCCGTCGAACCCCTTGGCGCCAAGTTCGTCCTGCGGCAAAATGCCCAAAAAAGGGGTGTGCTATAGCCTTTGGGCGTGGGGAAGGCAAAGTTCATCCGCCTTCCTCGGAATGGGTCGAGACTTTGCCCAACCCCTCCCCACGACAGTAATAGGCCGCGGGCACAGCCACGACCAAAAAATAGAAGCCGAACCCCTTGGCGCCAAGTTCGTCCTGCGGAAAAATGCCCAAAAAATGGGCGTGCTATAGCCTTTGGGCGTGGGGCCGGAAAAGTTCATCCCCCTTCCTCAGAATAGGCCGAGACTTTGCCCACCCCCTCCCCGCACCAAAAATAGGCCGCGGGCACAGCCGCACCCAAAAAAGAGCAGCCGCACCCCACAGCGCCATGTTCGTCCTGCGGAAAAATGCCCAAAAAAGGGGTGTGCTATAGCCTTTGGGCGTGGGGCCGGCGAACTTCGTCCGCCTTCCTCGGAATGGGCCGAGACATTGGCCACCCCCTCCCCGTGACAAAAATAGGCCGTGGGCACAGCCGCGCCCAAAAAAGAGCAGCCGAAGCCCTTGGCGCCAAGTTCGTCCTGCGGCAAAATGCCCAAAAAAGGGGTGTGCTATAGCCTTTGGGCGTGGGGCTGGCGGACTTCGTCTGCCGGACTTGGAATGTGCGGAGACTTTGCCCACCCCCTCCTTGTGACAAAAATAGGCCGCGGGCACAGCCGCGCCCAAAAAAGAGCAGCCGAACCCCTTAGCGCCAGGTTCGTCCTGCGGCAAAATGCCCAAAAAAGGGGTGTGCTATAGCCTTTGGGCGTGGGGACGGCAAAGTACATCCGCCTTCCTCGGAATGGGTCGAGACTTTGCCCACCCCCTCCCCGCGACAAAAATAGGCCGCGGACACAGACGCGCCCAAAAAAGAGCAGCCGAACCCCTTGGCGCCAAGTTCGTCCTGCGGAAAAAATGCCAAAAAAAGGCGTGGGCTGTAGCCTTGGGGCGTGGGGCTGGCGAACTTCGTCTGCCGGACTCGGAATGGGCCGAGACTTTCCCCACCCCCTCCCCGTGACAGAAATAGTCTGCGGGAACAGCCGCGCCAAAAAAAGAGCAGCCGAACCCCTTGGCCCCAAGTTCGTCCTGGGGAAAAATGCCCAAAAAGTGGGTGGACTATAGCCTTGGGGCGTGGGACGGGCGAACTTCGTCCGCCGGACTTGGAATGGGCCGAGACTTTTCCCACCCCCTCCCCGCAACAAAAATAGGCCGCGGGCAAAGCCGCGCCCAAAAAAGAGCTGCCGAACCCCTTGGCGCCATGTTCGTCCTGCGGAAAAAATGCCAAAAAAAGGGGTGGGCTGTAGCCTTGGGGCGTGGGGCGGGCGAACTTCGTCCGCCGAATTCGAATGGGCCGAAACTTTGCCCACCCCATCCCCGCGACAAAAATAGGCCGTGGGCACAACCGCGCCAAAAAAAGAGCAGCCGAACCCCTTGGCGCCACGTTCGTCCTGCGGAAAAATGCCCAAAAAAGGGGTGGGCTATAGCCTTGGGGCGTGGGGCGGGCGAACTTCGTCCGCCGCACTCGGAATGTGCCGAGACTTTGCCCACCCCCTCCCCGCAACAAAAATAGGCCGCGGGCAAAGCCGCGCCCAAAAAAGAGCTGCCGAACCCCTTGGCGCCATGTTCGTCCTGCGGAAAAAATGCCAAAAAAAGGGGTGGGCTGTAGCCTTGGGGCGTGGGGCGGGCGAACTTCGTCCGCCGAATTCGAATGGGCCGAAACTTTGCCCACCCCATCCCCGCGACAAAAATAGGCCGTGGGCACAACCGCGCCAAAAAACGAGCAGCCGAACCCCTTGGCGCCACGTTCGTCCTGCGGAAAAATGCCCAAAAAAGGGGTGGGCTATAGCCTTGGGGCGTGGGGCGGGCGAACTTCGTCCGCCGCACTCGGAATGTGCCGAGACTTTGCCCACCCCCTCCCCGCGACAAAAATAGGCCGCGGGCACAGCCGCGCCCAAAAAAGAGCAGCCGAACCCCTTGGCGCCAAGATCGTCCTGCGGAAAAATGCCCAAAAAGGGGGTGGGCTATTGCCTTGGGGCGTGGGGCTGGCGAACTGAAATGCAAGTTATGCAACCCAAGAGGGGGGGTGAATTGGGTTTTTAAAAAATTATGCAATATGATTCCCACAATAAATCAATCTAACGCCTTAATGAAATATAGAACAATAAATTCAAATAAGCGTAAAGATAAAAGAGTAAGGGAAGAGAAAAACAAACACGCGGATTTTTACGTGGTTCGGCAATCCTCGCCTACGTCCACGCCTCCAAGCCAACCAAGCTCGAGGATTTCACTATCCAAGCCTCCCAAGGCTTCAAGTTTTTACAATTGACTTCCAAGGTGTCAATGAACCTTTACAACCAAGAGATTATCTCCCCAATCTCTTCACCCAAGTGTTTCCCACACTTACACACTCACAAATTGATAAGAAATGAAAGTTACAACAAAAACTCTCTTTAAGAGTGGATAAGCAACTAATAGCTCAAGAATGATTCAATCAATAATGATTTGCGTTTTGGAAGCTCAATATATGTTGTATGATCTTATATTTGCGTGCATTAGTTGTTAAAATGAAGTTTGAGTTGAGTTTTTATAGAAAAAGCCCAAAAACTAGCCGTTATAGGCAAAATCCCGTGCTCAAGCGGTTAGCCGGTTGATTTATCCGGCTAGCCACTCAGGAACAGTGATATTACCGTTATTTTTGAATTTGCTACAGTAACACTGTTCTGTAAAATTACACTTTAACCCAAAACTTTTTATAATTATACTATGGCCCAAAATGTCAAAAAACTTTGCAATTAGATCCAATTTCAGAACCTCTTAAAAATAATTGTCTTTCCAAACTTTCTGAAATTATAATATGGCCCCAAATATTTTACTGTTTCGCACAAAGGTCCTTTTCAACATAATACTCATTTTTCAAAGTTTTCAAAATCTTTCACTTCAGTCCAAAATATTTATAAATAATAGTATGACCCAAAACATTTCAAATGTTTATAAAATGTCCAACTCCGAAATTTAATACTTATTAAAATCAAAGATTTCAAATCTTACCATTTAAGTCCAAATTACTTAAATCCACAAAAATATTTTTCTTTATAAAAATAAAACTTTTTAGTTTATGAAAAATATTTAATTGAATTAATCTCTTGAGCTTCTCAAATACTAAATCATGCATCAATTAAATAATACCGGCTTTACAAGAATTTATCGTAATAATTTTTCCGTTGAGCTCCAAACTTTATTCTTGATTTCGCCGTTGTCCGTTGAGTGCCTTCAATCTTCATTTCACTTGATTCACTTGTATAAATATTATCCTTCAAAAACTAGTGAAAATGTGAAATACAATATTTATTATTTTTACTCAAGACACATGTTTGTTATCATCAAAATTACATTAATGTAGCCTTTTAGGCTAACAATCTCCCCCTTTTTGATGATGACAAACATCTCATGTATTTTGACATTAAACTCCCCCTTAATACATGGCATACATGACTTCAACTTATAAATTAAATTTAAGAACAAACTCCCCCTAAAGATATGATCTATAACAATTTGTAAGCTCCCCCTTAATATATCAAAACCATGCATAAATACTTCAAGATCAAAATACACATTATATATCTCCATATTCAAAATACATGATCTCTCCCCCTTCATCATCAAAATTACTACAAATTCATGCTAAGACCAACAATATGTCAATGGTTAATCGAGAAACATATAATAACCAAATGATCATGAACTATCAAGCCATCAAGAGAAAGCTCAAAATGCACATTATCCAAAATCATATTGTATGCTCTCCCTAAATATATGGCCAATTAAAAAATTTAACCAAAATGATATTATCCAAATACATATCATATTTATTCCGCTGAAAAAAAATAGATATATGCAATTTAAAGCAAGATCGCCAAAAATAATCCAATGAAGATATTACCAATTTTGACGAGCAAAAATTTCGGCAGAATCTCCTTAAAAATGCACAAATCCTCAAATACATAATGTGATTAAAAAAACACTTCCATATAAGCTTAGGTATAACGAATCACAAACTCCACCAATTCATTAAGCAACACATAAGAATTAATCATAAATCGTCATCCAAATATAACATATCTTAATATTAAACAACCATTATCCATAATTCACAATTAAAACAATTATGCATATGAAAATGTAGGTGCATATACCCAAAATGGACAAATTCGGATTTGTAAAATAATGAGTGAAATTGATGATTTTAAACCAATTATATTGATCCAAGAGATTATTTTAGATAATGGATGGTGTTGATGGAATCAAAAGTGGACTAAAACGAGCTTAAATATGCAATTTCGGGTTTACAAAAATTGAGTGAAATGGATTTGTTTGAGCCAAGAAAATTGATCCTAGAGATGAATGAAGCTCATATATGATGTAGATTGGATCAAAAATAGGCTAAAGGAAGCTTGAAAATGTAGAGAGAGAAACGGGTAGAGCTAGGTTTTGATTTTGGGTTTTATGTGGAGAGTTGATGAAATGAAGTTTTAAGAACGAAAATTGAAGGAGTAATGGATGAATAATGATTTGGATGATTGATTTTAACAAGAAAATGAGTGAAAAATGAAGAAATTTGAGAGAGAAATGGAGAGGTACTGTTCACCCGTGAGAGATGGTGATGAAATGATGAAGAACAAGTGAAGAAATGATGATGAAGAAATGTTTAATGAAGATGAAATGCATGAGTATTAGTTTGAATGGTTGATTTGGGCATAAAAATGGATGAAAAAGGAAGAAAATGGAGGTGAAAATGGATGGGTTGCTCACGGTTTTGAGTGAAGGAGAGAACATGTGCAGAAAACTTGCAAAAGAGGAAGAAGAAGTAAAACAAAACACACCCAACCCGTGACCAAGCGGCTAGCCGCTTGCTCTCGGGTTTGGGACAGTTTCCAAGCGGCTAACCGCTTGGAACAGGCGGCTAGCCGCCTGGTTGCTGTCCAACTGCTCCATAGTTGATATTCGGCCAATTTTAATCAATTTCGTGACTATTTTGTGATCCCGAAACATCTCAAGAGCCAATTTAATGCATGATTCATGATTATAAACATCCAAAAGATAATTAATTCAAACAAATAATACATCCAACAATCATACAATCATGAAGCATATAAGCATTCAAAACTTAATGCAATGCAGAAAGGTAAAATTCGTAATAAAAACTGTATTGATTGAGCCAGAATTAACAATCAAGCTATATACCGTTGGAACGATAATTAAGTTAGCTTTCCAATAAATTTTACGGAGCCCAATTTGGAGTTCTCTAGAAAGAGTTATGACCAATTCATTACAGCTTGCGCAGACTTAAAATGATTCAAAAACTCTTTTGTTTTCCAAACAATTTTAATAGATTTAATAACACTTTATAATTCGAATTATAAACATTTAAAACAAGATTAATTCAAAAATACAATTCATTCATCATGCATATATTTTTCGCAATAATTAAACATATAAGCATTCGAAAGTTAATAAATCAAAACACACCACTTATCATCATGCTTAAACACTTCATAAATATTAAGATCAAACAAATCCATCATGATATATTATACTCAATCATGAAACATATATACACTCAAAGATTAATAAGCATATCACTTATTCCTCATGCTTAGGCATTACATAATCATTAAAAATCAAACAAATTCATCATGATGAGTTGATAAGCTATCATCATATATATATATATATATAATCATGCATCATGATAAAACACTCAATGTTAAATACAATGATAATTCAATCATGTAAACATATAAGCATATTATCACAAATTCAAGCTACTATATATTTTTCATGATTCACTCAACATGATACCAAATGAATTTTCAAATACTTACTAAGCTTAAAAGACAATCACTCATAATCAATAAGACAATAATTGTTACCAAAACAATTAAATCATATTGTCTCATTATTTTTACTTACACCATGATCAAGTGATTATCTTCATAAGCTTCATCAAGGAACTCTCCACCCTTCCTTGTTTGTGGTACCTACAAAAAATTATTCAAGTTGTGTACTTTGGTACCCAAATATTCTTGGGTCCTTGAATGTTAGCAATGGTTCCTTTTGGAACCCAAATACATTTTGCTCCATAATATGCATTTCTTTTCACAGGACATCTATTTTTCATATGACCATTTTGATTGCAATAATGACAAACAACCTTATGATCACTTGTGGAGGTAGCCTTAACAAAATAATTCTTATAATATTTTTGTTTCAAGTAAGGCTTATACCCAAGTCCTCCTTTATCAAACACACATTTTTGTGAATTAAGCAAGTTGCCCAACATCTTTTGCCCATTTGTAA
Organism: Citrus glauca; assembly: GCA_029633175.1. Classification (NCBI taxonomy): domain Eukaryota; kingdom Viridiplantae; phylum Streptophyta; class Magnoliopsida; order Sapindales; family Rutaceae; genus Citrus; species Citrus glauca. The sequence goes on along the minus strand of JAQOOD010000038.1, from coordinate 389,012 downwards.
ATTTTAACACAATTTGATTTAGCTCATTACTCTTTTTCTTAAGCACTTCATTTTCTTTCATCAACTCATCAACATGTGATTTTTCATGCTCATATGAAGTACTTTGTTTGCATTTAAATGATGCAATTCTTTCATGCAACATTTTATTATCTAACTCTAGTCCTTTAATCTTTTCATTTAATGAATCATTGCATTTTTGTAAAGCATCATTTTCATTTTTCAAGTCATCTACATATGATTCTAGATGCTCATGTGAAGTGCTAGGTTTCTCATTTGATAATGCAACTCTATCATGCAATGTTTTATTCTCTAATTCTACGCATGTAATCTTTGCACTTAGAGATTCATTTTCATTTGTGAGTTTTACCATTTTCTTTTTAAGACATGCATTCTTTTTACCAATTTTTATCCAATTATCATGCAATTCTCTAAAAGCATCATATAATTCATCATAAGTAAAATGATCATTTACCTCATCAAGTTCATCACATGATTCTTCCCCAACGGCCATGAGAGCTAAGTTTGTCATTTCTTGTTGCTCATCCTCATCACTTGTTTCCTCATCGCTATCATCCCATGTGGCCACCATAGCTTTCTTCTTGAGTTTGTTGAGAAGAGGACACTCCGGTCGTATGTGTCCGGGCTTCTTGCATTCATAACATTTGATTACTTCCTTTTTCTCCTTTCGGTTCTTGAGGTCTCTAAATTTTCTTCGTTCACCGGATTTCTTAAAAAGTTTTATGAACCTCCTAGCCAACATATCCATCTCCTCCTCATCCAGCTCGCTTTCCTCATCACTCTCATGTTTCGAGGCTTTGAGAGCAATGCTTTTCTTCTTTTCCTCATTACCTCTTTCGGCTGCCAAGTCTTCCTCATAAGAAATAAGAGAACCAATTAAATCATCAATAAGTAAGATATTCAAATCTTTAGCTTCCTCAATGGCAGTCCTTTTTGGTCTCCATTCCTTAGGTAGCGACCTAATGATTTTCTTAACTTTCTCGCTATTTGAAAAGGTCTTGCCTAGGGCTCCTAGAGTATTCACTATGTCCGTAAATCTAGTATACATAGAATACACACTCTCATTTTGTTCCATTTGAAACAATTCATATTGTCGAGTGTACCTACTAATTTTAGACTCTTTTACTTGATTCGTGCCTTCATAAACAACTTCAAGTTTGTGCCAAATTTCATTAGCACTTTGACAACTAGATACTCTATGAAACTCTTTCTTATCTAGTGCACAAAACAAGGCATTCATGGCTTTGGAGTTTAGAGAAGCTTTTCTCTTTTCCAATTCATTCCATTCCCTCGAAGGTTTTGGAATATCTTCCCCAATTTCATTTTTAGTTAAAGGCATAAATGGACCATCACAAACAATTTCCCAAATTTCATAATCTAAAGCTTGTAAATAAATTCTCATCCTAGTTTTCCAATACGGATAGTCATTTCCGTCAAAAAATGGTGGCCTAGTTGTGGATTGTCCTTCCCTAAAGGTTGAATCATTTTGGGTTGCCATGGATCTTTTACTCTAGACGGTTAAGTCCTAACAAGAGAACCACGCTCTGATACCAAATGAAATGCAAGTTATGCAACCCAAGAGGGGGGGTGAATTGGGTTTTTAAAAAATTATGCAATATGATTCCCACAATAAATCAATCTAACGCCTTAATGAAATATAGAACAATAAATTCAAATAAGCGTAAAGATAAAAGAGTAAGGGAAGAGAAAAACAAACACGCGGATTTTTACGTGGTTCGGCAATCCTCGCTTACGTCCACGCCTCCAAGCCAACCAAGCTCGAGGATTTCACTATCCAAGCCTCCCAAGGCTTCAAGTTTTTACAATTGACTTCCAAGGTGTCAATGAACCTTTACAACCAAGAGATTATCTCCCCAATCTCTTCACCCAAGTGTTTCCCACACTTACACACTCACAAATTGATAAGAAATGAAAGTTACAACAAAAACTCTCTTTAAGAGTGGATAAGCAACTAATAGCTCAAGAATGATTCAATCAATAATGATTTGCGTTTTGGAAGCTCAATATATGTTGTATGATCTTATATTTGCGTGCATTAGTTGTTAAAATGAAGTTTGAGTTGAGTTTTTATAGAAAAAGCCCAAAAACTAGCCGTTATAGGCAAAATCCCGTGCTCAAGCGGTTAGCCGCTTGATTTATCCGGCTAGCCGCTCAGGAACAGTGGTATTACCGTTATTTTTGAATTTGCTACAGTAACACTGTTCTATAAAATTACACTTTAACCCAAAACTTTTTATAATTATACTATGGCCCAAAATGTCAGAAAACTTTGCAATTAGATCCAATTTCAGAACCTCTTAAAAATAATTGTCTTTCCAAACTTTCTGAAATTATAATATGGCCCCAAATATTTTACTGTTTCGCACAAAGGTCCTTTTCAACATAATACTCATTTTTCAAAGTTTTCAAAATCTTTCACTTCAGTCCAAAATATTTATAAATAATAGTATGACCCAAAACATTTCAAATGTTTATAAAATGTCCAACTCCGAAATTTAATACTTATTAAAATCAAAGATTTCAAATCTTACCATTTAAGTCCAAATTACTTAAATCCACAAAAATATTTTTCTTTATAAAAATAAAACTTTTTAGTTTATGAAAAATATTTAATTGAATTAATCTCTTGAGCTTCTCAAATACTAAATCATGCATCAATTAAATCATACCGGCTTTACAAGAATTTATCGTAATAATTTTTCCGTTGAGCTCCAAACTTTATTCTTGATTTCGCCGTTGTCCGTTGAGTGCCTTCAATCTTCATTTCACTTGATTCACTTGTATAAATATTATCCTTCAAAAACTAGTGAAAATGTGAAATACAATATTTATTATTTTTACTCAAGACACATGTTTGTTATCATCAAAATTACATTAATGTAGCCTTTTAGGCTAACACGAACTTCGTCTGCCGGACTCGGAATGTGCCGAGACTTTGCCCACCCCCTGCCCGCGACAAAAATAGGACGCGGGCACAGCCGCGCCCAAAAAAGAGCAGCCGAACCCCTTGGCGCCAAGTTCGTCCTGCGGAAAAATACCCAAAAAAGGGGTGGGCTATAGCCTTGAGGCGTGGGGCGGGCGGACTTCTTCCGCCGGACTCGGAATGGGCCGAGACTTTTCGCACCCCCTTCCCGCGACAAAAATAGGCCGCGGGCACTGCCGCGCCCAAAAAGGAGCAGCCGAACGCCTTGGCGCCAATTTCGTCCTGCGGAAAAATGCCTAAAAAAGGGGTGTGCTATAGCCTTGGGGCATGGGGCTGGCGAACTTCGTCCGCCGGACTCGGAATGCGCCGAGACTTTGCCCACCCCCTCTCCACGACAAAAATAGGCCGCAGACACAGCCGCGCCCATAAAAGAGCAGCCGAACCCCTTGGCGCCAAGTTCGTCCTACGGAAAAATGCCGAAAAAGGGGGTGGGCTACAGCCTTGGGGCGTGGAGCCGGCAAAGTTCGTCCGCCGGACTCGGAATGGGCCTATACTTTTCCCACACCCTCCCCGCGGCAAAATTAGGCTACGGGCCGAGCCGCGCCCAGAAAAGAGCTGCCGAACCCCTTGGCGCCAAGTTCGTCCTGCGGAAAAATGCCCCAAAAAGGGGTGGGCTATAGCCTTGGGGCGTGGGGCAGGCGAACTTCGTCCGCCGCACTCGGAATGTGCCGAGACTTTGCCCACCCCCTCCCCGCGACAAAAATAGGCCGCGGGAACAGCCGCGCCCAAAAAAGAGCAGCCAAACCCCTTGGCGCCAAGTTCGTCCTGCGGAAAAATGCCCGAAAAGGGGGTGGGCTATAGCCTTGGGGCGTGGGGCAGGCGAACTTCGTCCGCCTTCCTCGGAATGGGCCGAGACTTTGCCCACCCCCTCCCCGTGACAAAAATAGGCTGCGGGCACAGCCGCGCCCAAAAAAGTGCAGTCGAACCCCTTGGCGCCAAGTTCGTCCTGCGGAAAAATGCCCAAAAAGGGGGTGGGCAATAGCCTTGGGGCGTGGGGCAGGCGAACTTCGTCCGCCGGACTCGGAATGCGCCGAGACTTTGGCCACCCCCTCCCCGCAACAAAAATAGGCCACGGGCACAGCCGTGCCAAAAAAAAAGCAACTGAACCCCTTGGCGCCAAGTTCGTCCTGCGGAAAAATGCCCGAAAAGGGGTGGGCTATAGCCTAGGGGCGTGGGGCCGGCAAACTTCATCCCGCTTCCTCGGAATGGGCCGAGACTTTGCCCACCCCCTCCCCACGACAAAAATAGGCCGCGGGCACAGCCGCGCCCAAAAAATAGCAGCCAAACCCCTTGGCGCCAAGTTCGTCCTGCGGAAAAATGCCCAAAAAAGGGGTGTGCTATAGCCTTTGGGCGTGGGGCCGGCAAAGTTCATCCCCCTTCCTCGGAATGGGCCTAGACTTTGCCCACCCCCTCCCCGCGAAAAAAATAGGCCGCGGGCACAGCCGTGCCCAAAAAAGAGCAGCCGAACCCCTTGGCGTCAAGTTCGTCTGGCGGAAAAATGCCCAAAAAGGGGGTGGGCTATAGCCTTGGGGCGTGGGGATGGCGGACTTCGTCCGCCGGACTCGGAATGGGCCGAGACTTTTCCCACCCCCTCCCCGCGACAAAAATATGAGGCGGGCACAGCCGCGCCCAAAAAAGAGCAGCCGAACCCCTTTGTACCAAGTTCGTCCTGCGGAAAATTGCCCAAAAAAGGGGTGGGCTATAGCTTTGGGGCGTGGGGCAGGCGGACTTCGTCCGCCGGACTCGGAATGTGCCGAGACTTTGCCCACCGCCTCCCCGCAACAAAAATAGGCCACGGGCGCAGCCGCGCCCAAAAAAGAGCAGCCGAACCCCTTGGCGCCGAGTTCGTCCTGTGGAAAAATGCACAAAAAGGGGGTGGGCTATAGCCTTGGGGCGTGGGGCTGGCGAACTTCGTACGCCTTCCTCGGAATGGGCCGAGACTTTGCCCATCCCCTCGCCACGACAAAAATAGGCCACGGGCACAGCCGCACCCAAAAAAGAGCAGCCGAACCCCTTGGCGCCAAGATCGTCCTGCGGAAAAATGCCCAAAAAAGTTGTGTGCTATAGCATTGGGGCGTGGGGCTGCCGAAGTTCGTCCGCCGGACTCGGAATGGGCCGAGACTTTTCCCACCCCCTCCCCGAGACAAAAATAGGCTGCGGGCACAGCCACGGCCGAAAAAGAGCAGCCGAACCCCTAGGCGCCATGTCCGTCCTGCGGAAAGATGCCCCAAAAATGGGTGGGGTATAGCCTTGGGGCGTGAGGCCGACAAAGTTCGTACAAGGGACTCGGAATGGGCCGAGACTTTACCCAACCCCTCCCCGCACCAAAAATAGGCCGCGGGCACAGCCGCGCCCAAAAAAGAGCAGTCGAACCCTTTGGCACCAAGTTCATCCTGCGGAAAAATGCCCAAAATAGGGGTGGGCTATAGCCGTGGAGCGTGCGGCTGGCGAAGTTCATCCGCCTTTCTTGGAATGGGCCGAGACTTTGCCCACCCCCTGCTTGCACCAAAAAATAGGCCGCGGGCACAGCCGCGCCCAAAAAAGAGCAGTCGAACCCCTTGGCACCAAGTTCGTCCTGCGGAAAAATACCCAAAAAAGGGGTCGGCTATAGCCTTGGGGCGTGGGGCTGCCGAAGCTCGTCCGCCGGACTCGGAATGGGCCGAGACTTTGCCCACCCCCTCCCCGTGACAAAAATAGGCCGCGGGCACTGCCACGCCCAAAAAAGTGCAGCCGAACCCCTTGGCGCCAAGTTCGCCCTGAGGAAAAATGCCCAAAAAAGGGGTGGGTTGTAGCCTTGGGGCGTGGGGCTGGCAAAGTTCATCCGCCTTCCTCGGAATGGGCCGAGACTTTGCCCACCCCCTCCCCGTGCCAAAAATAGGCCGCGGGCACAGCTGCGCCCAAAAAAGAGCAGACGAACCCCTTGGCGCCAACTCCGTCCTGCGGAAAAATGCCCTAAAAAGGGGGTGGGCTATAGCCTTGGGGCGTGGGGCTGGCGAACTTCGTCCGCCGTCCTCGGAATGGGCCGAGACTTTGCCCACCCCCTCCCCGCGACAAAGGTAGGCCGTGGGCGCAGCCGCGCCCAGAAAAGAGCAGCCGAACCCCTTGGCGCCAAGTTCGTCCTGCGGAAAAATCCCCAAAAAAGGGGTGTGCTATAGCCTTTGGGCGTGGGGCCGGCAAAGTTCATCCGCCTTCCTCGGAATGGGCCGAGACTTTGCCCACCCCCTCCCCGCGCCAAAAATAGGCCGCGGGCACAGCCGCGCCCAAAAAAGTGCAGTCGAACCCCTTGGCGCCAAGTTCGTCCAGCGGGAAAATGCCCAAAAAAGGGGTGCGCTACAGCCTTGGGGCGTGGGGCTGCCGAAGTTCGTCCGCCGGACTCGGAATGGGCCGAGACGTTTCCCACCCTTTCCCCGCGACAAAAATAGCCCGCGGGCACAGCCGTGCCCAAAAAAGAGCAGCCGAACCCCTTGGCGCCAAGTTCGTCCTGCGCAAAAATGCCCAAAAAAGGGGTGGGATGTAGCCTTGGGGAGTGGGGCGGGTGAAGTTCGTCCGCCGGACTCGGAATGGGCCGAGACTCTTCCCACGCTCTCCCCACGACAAAAATAGGCCGCGGACACAGCCGCGCCCAAAAAAGAGCGGCCGAACCCCTTGGCGCCCAGTTCGTCCTGCGGAAAAATGCCCAGAAAGGGGGTGGGCTATAGCCTTGGGGCACGAGGCTGGCGAACTTCATCCGCCGGACTCGGAATGGGCCGAGACTTTTCCCACTCCCTCCCCGCGACAAAAATAGGCCGCGCGCACAGCCGTGCCTAAAAAAGAGCAGCCGAACCCCTTGGCGCCAAGTTCGTCCTGCGGAAAAAATGCCCAAAAAGGGGGTGGGCTATAGCCTTGGGGCGTGGGGCCGGCGAACTTCGTCCGCCTTCCTCGGAATGGGCCGAGACATTGGCCACCCCCTCCCCATGACAAAAATAGGCCGCGGGCACAGCCGCGCCCCAATAAAAAGCAGCCGAACCCCTTGGCGCCAAGTTCGTCCTGCGGAAAAAATGCCCAAAAAGTGGGTGGGCTATAGCCTTGGGGCGTGGGGCCGGCGAACTTCGTCCGCCTTCCTCGGAATGGGCCGAGACATTGCCCACCCCCTCCCCGTGACAAAAATAGGCCGCGGGCACAGCCGCGCCCAATAAAAAGCAGCCGAACCCCTTGGCGCCAAGTGCGTCCTGCGGAAAAATGCCCAAAAAGTGGGTGGGCTATAGCCTTGGGGTGTGGGGCTGGCGAACTTCGTTCGCCGGACTCGGAATGGGCCGAGACTTTGCCCACCTTCTCCCCGTGACAAAAATAGGCCGCGGGCACATCCGCGCCCAAAAAAAAGCGGCCGAACCCCTTGGCGCCAAGTTCGTCCTGCGGAAAAATGCCCAAAAAAGGGGTTTGCTATAGCCGTTGGGCGTGGGGCCGGCGAACTTCATCCGCCTTCTACGGATTGGGCCAAGACTTTGGCCACCCCCTCCCTGTGACAAAAATAGGCCGCGGGCACAGCACCACTCAAAAAAGGGCCGCCGAAACCCTTGGGGCCAAGTTCGTCCTGCGGAAAAATGCCCAAAAAAGCGGTGGGCTATGGCCTTTGGGCGTGGGGCGGGCGAACTTCGTCCGCCGGACTCGGAATGGGCCGAGACTTTGCCCACCCCCTCCCCGCGACAAAAATTGGCCACGGGCAAAGCCGCGCCTAAAATAGTGCAGCCGAACCCCTTGGCGCAAAGTTCATCCTGCGGAAAAATGCCCAAAAAAGGGGTGTGCTACAGCCTTGGGGCGCGGGGCTGGCGCACTTCGTCCGCCTTCCTCGGAATGGGCCGAGACTTTGCCCACCCCCTCCCCGCGACAAAAATAGGCCGCGGGCACCGCCGCGTCCAGAAAAGAGCAGCCGAACCCTTTGGCGCCAAGTTTGTCTGGCGGAAAAATGCCCAACAAGGGGATAGGCTATAGCCTTGGGGCGTGGGGCCGGCGAACTTCGTCCGCCGGACTCGGAAGGGGCCGAGACTTTTCCCACCCCCTCCCCACAAAAAAATAGGCCACGGGCACAGCCGCACCCAAAAAGGCGCAGCCGAACCCCTTGGCGACAACCTCGTCCTGCGGAAAAATGCCCAAAAAGGGGGTGGGCTATAGCCTTGGGGTGTGGGGCTGGCGAACTTCGTCCGCCGGACTCGGAATGGGCCGAGACATTTCCCACCGCCTCCCCGCGACAAAAATAGGCCGCGGGCAACGCCGCGCCCAAAAACGAGCAGCCGAACACCTTGGCGCCAAGTTCATCCTGCGGAAAAATGCCCAAAAAGGGGGTGGGCTATAGCCTTGGGGCGTGGGGCCGGTGAACTTCGTCCGCCGGACTCGGAATGGGTCGAGACTTTGCCCACCCCCTCCCCGCGACAAAAATAGGCCGCGGGCACAGCCGCGACCAAAAAAGAGCAGCCGAACCCCTTGGCGCCAAGTTCGTCCTGCGCAAAAATGCCCAAAAAAGGGGTGTGCTGTAGCCTTTGGGGCGTGGGCCGGGCGGACTTCGTCCGCGGGACTCGAAATGGGCCTAGACTTTTCCCACCCCCTCCCCGCGACAAAAATAGCCGGCAGGCACAGCCGCGCCCAAAAAAGAGCAGCCGAACCCCTTGGCGCCAAGTTCGTCCTCCGGAAAAATGCCCAAAACGGGGGGTGGGCTATAGCCTTGGGGCGTGGGGCGGGCGAACTTCGTCCGCCGGACTCGGAATGGGCCGAGACTTTTCCCACCCCCTCCCCGCGACAAAAATAGGCCGCGGGCACAGCCGCTTCCAGAAAAGAGCAGCCGAACCCTTTGGCGCCAAGTTTGTCTGGCGGAAAAATGCCGAAAAAGGGGATGGGCTATAGCCTTGGGGCGTGGGGCAGGCGAACTTCGTCCGCCGGACTCGGAATGGGCCGAGACTTTTCCCACCCCCTCCCCGCAACAAAATAGGCCACGGGCACAGCTGCACCCAAAAAAGAGCAGCCGAACCCCTTGGCGCCAAGCTCGTCCTGCGGAAAAATGCCCAAAAAGGGGGTGGGCTATAGCCTTGGGGTGTGGGGCTGGCGAACTTCGTCCGCCGGACTCGGAATGGGCCGAGACATTTCCCACCCCCTCCCCGTGACAAAAATAGGCTGCGGGCACAGCCGCGCCCAAAAAAGAGCAGCCGAACCCCTTGGCGCCAAGTTCATCCTGCGGAAAAATGCCCAAAAAGGGGGTGGGCTATATCCTTGGGGCGTGGGGCTGGCAAACTTCGTCCGCCGGACTCGGAATGGGCCGAGACTTTGCCCACCCCCTCCCCGCGACAAAAATAGGCCGCGGGCACAGCCGCGACCAAAAAAGAGCAGCCGAACCCCTTGGCGCCAAGTTCGTCCTGCGCAATAATGCCCAAAAAAGGGGTGCGCTGTAGCCTTTGGGGCGTGGGTAGGGCGGACTTCGTCCGCCGGAGTCAAAATGGGCCAAGACTTTTCCCACCCCCTCCCCGCGACAAAAATAGGCGGCAGGCACAGCCGTACCCAAAAAAGAGCAGCCGAACCCCTTAGCGCCAAGTTCATCCTGCGGAAAAATGCCTAAAAAAGGGGTGGGCTATAGCATTGGGGCGTGGGGCGGGCAAACTTCGTCCGTCGGACTCGGAATGGGCTGAGAATTTTCCCACCCCCTTCCCATGACAAAACTAGGCCACGGGCACAGCCGCGCCCAAAAAACAGCAGCCGAACCACTTGGGGCCAAGCTCGTCCTGCGGAAAAATGCCCAAAAAGGGGGTGCGCAATAGCCTTCGGGCGTGGGGCGGGCGAACTTCGTCCGCCGGACTCCGAATGGGCCGAGACATTTCCAACCCCCTCCCCGCGACAAAAATAGGCCGCGGGCACAGCCGCGCCCAAAAAAGAGCAGCCGAACCCCTTGGCGCCAAGTTCGTCCACCGGAAAAATGCCCAAAACGGTGGTGGGCTATAGCCTTGGGGCGTGGGGCGGCCGAACCTTGTCCGCCGGACTCGGAATGGGCCGAGACCTTGCCCACTCCCTCCCCGCGACCAAAATAGACCGCGGGCACAGCCGCGCCCAAAAAAGAGCAGCCGAACCCCTTGGCGCCAAGTTTCTCCTGCGGAAAAATGCCCAAAAAAGGGGTGTGCTATAGCCATTGGGCGTGGGGCCGGCGAACTTCATCCGCCTTCCTCAGAATGGGCAGAGACTTTGCCCATCCCCTCCCCACGACAAAAATAGGCCGCGGGCACAGCCGCGTCCAAAAAAGAGCAGCCGAACAACTTGGCGCCAAGTTCGTCCTGCGGAAAATTGCCCAAAAAAGGGGTGTGCTATAGCCTTTGGGCGTGGGGCCGGCGCACTTCGTCCGCCTTCCTCGGAATGGGCCGAGACTTTGCCCACCCCCTCCCCGCGACAAAAATAGGCCGCGGGCACAGCCGCGCCCAAAAAATAGCAGCCGAACCCCTTGGCGCCAAGTTCGTCCTGCGGAAAAATGCCCAAAAGGGGGTGGGCTATAGCCTTGGGGCGTGTGCCTGGCGAACTTCGTCCGCCGGACTCGGAAAGGGCCGAGACTTTGGCCACCCCCTGCCTGTGACAAAAATAGGCTGCGGGCATAGCCGCGCATAAAAAAGAGCTGCCAAACCCCTTGGCGCCAAGTTCGTCCAGCGGCAAAATGCCCAAAAAATGGGCGTGCTATAGCCTTTGGGCGTGGGGCCGGCAAAGTTCATCCCCCTTCCTAGGAATGGGCCGAGACTCTGCCCACCCCCTCCCCGCGACAAAAATAGGCCGTGGGCACAGCCGCGCCAAAAAAGAGCAGCCGAACCCCTTGGCGCCAAGTTCGTCCTGCGGCAAAATGCCCAAAAAAGGGGTGTGCTATAGCCTTTGGGCGTGGGGCCGGCAAAGTTCATCCCCCTTCCTCGGAATGGGCCGAGACTTTGCCCCCCCCTCCCCGCGAGAAAAATAGACCGCGGGCACAGCCGCGCCCAAAAAAGAGCAGCCGAACCCCTTGGCGCCAAGTTCGTCCTGTGGAAAAATGCCCAAAAAAGGGGTGTGTTATAGCCTTTGGGCATGGGGCTGGCAATGTTCATCCGCCTTCCTCGGAATAGGCCGAGACTTTGCCCATCCCCTCCCCGCACCAAAAATAGGCCGCAGGCACAGCCGCGCCCAAAAAAGAGCAGCCGAACCCCTTGGCGCCAAGTTTGTCCTTCGGAAAAATGCCCAAAAAAGGGGTGTGCTATAGCCATTGGGCGTGGGGCCGGCGAACTTCATCCGCCTTCCTCAGAATGGGCAGAGACTTTGCCCATCCCCTCCCCACGACAAAAATAGGCCGCGGGCACAGCCGCGTCCAAAAAAGAGCAGCCGAACACCTTGGCGCCAAGTTCGTCCTGCGGAAAATTGCCCAAAAAAGGGGTGTGCTATAGCCTTCGGGCGTGGGGCCGGCGCACTTCGTCCGCCTTCCTCGGAATGGGCCGAGACTCTGCCCACCCCCTCCCCGCGACAAAAATAGGCCGTGGGCACAGCCGCGCCAAAAAAGAGCAGCCGAACCCCTTGGCGCCAAGTTCGTCCTGCGGCAAAATGCCCAAAAAAGGGGTGTGCTATAGCCTTTGGGCGTGGCGCCGGCAAAGTTCATCCCCCTTCCTCGGAATGGGCCGAGACTTTGCCCCCCCCTCCCCGCGACAAAAATAGACCGCGGGCACAGCCGCGCCCAAAAAAGAGCAGCCGAACCCCTTGGCGCCAAGTTCGTCCTGTGGAAAAATGCCCAAAAAAGGGGTGTGTTATAGCCTTTGGGCATGGGGCTGGCAATGTTCATCCGCCTTCCTCGGAATAGGCCGAGACTTTGCCCATCCCCTCCCCGCACCAAAAATAGGCCGCAGGCACAGCCGCACCCAAAAAAGAGCAGCCGAACCCCTTGGCGCCAAGTTTGTCCTTCGGAAAAATGCCCAAAAAAGGGGTGTGCTATAGCCATTGGGCGTGGGGCCGGCGAACTTCATCCGCCTTCCTCAGAATGGGCAGAGACTTTGCCCATCCCCTCCCCACGACAAAAATAGGCCGCGGGCACAGCCGCGTCCAAAAAAGAGCAGCCGAACACCTAGGCGCCAAGTTCGTCCTGCGGAAAATTGCCCAAAAAAGGGGTGTGCTATAGCCTTTGGGCGTGGGGCCGGCGCACTTCGTCCGCCTTCCTCGGAATGGGCCGAGACTTTGCCCACCCCCTCCCCGCGACAAAAATAGGCCGCGGGCACAGCCGCGCCCAAAAAAGAGCAGCCGAACCCCTTGGCGCAAAGTTCGTCCTGAGGAAAATTGCCCAAAAGGGGGTGGGCTATAGCCTTGGGGCGTGTGCCTGGCGAACTTCGTCCGCCGGACTCGGAATGGGCCGAGACTTTGGCGGCAAGTTCGTCCGGCGGCAAAATGCCCAAAAAATGGGTGTGCTATAGCCTTTGGGCGTGGGGCCGGCAATGTTCATCCCCCTTCCTCGGAATAGGCCGAGACTTCGCCCGTCCCCTCCCCGCACCAAAAATAGGCCGCAGGCACAGCCGCACCCAAAAAAGAGCAGCCGAACCCCTTGGCGCCTAGTTTATCCTGCGGAAAAATGCTCAAAAAAGGGGTGTGCTATAGCCTTTGGGCGTGGGGCCGGCAATGTTCATCCCCCTTCCTCGGAATGCGCCGAGACTTTGCCCACTCCCTCCCCGCGACAAAAATAGGCCGCGGGCACAGCCGCGCCCAAAAAAGAGCAGCCGAACCCCTTGGCGCCAAGTTCGTCCTGCAGAAAAATGCCCAAAAAAGGAGCGTGCTATAGCCATTGGGCGTGGGGCCGGCGAACTTCATCCGCCTTCCCCAGAATGGGCCGAGACTTTGCCCATCCCCTCCTCACGACAAAAATAGGCCGCGGGCATAGCCGTGCCGAAAAAAGAGCAGCCGAACCCCTTGGCGCCAAGTTTGTCCTGCGGAAAAATGCCCAAAAAAGGGGTGTGCTATAGCCATTGGGCGTGGGGCCGGCGAACTTCATCCGCATTCCTCAGAATGGGCAGAGACTTTGCCCATGCCCTCCCCACGACAAAAATAGGCCGCGGGCACAGCCGCGTCCAAAAAAGAGCAGCCGAACACCTTGGCGCCAAGTTCGTCCTGCGGAAAAATTGCCCAAAAAAGGGGTGTGCTATAGCCATTGGGCGTGGGGCAGGCGCACTTCGTCCGCCTTCCTCGGAATGGGCCGAGACTTTGCCCACCCCCTCCCCGCGACAAAAATAGGCCGCGGGCACAGCCGCGCCCAAAAAAGAGCAGCCGAACCCCTTGGCGCAAAGTTCGTCCTGAGGAAAATTGCCCAAAAGGGGGTGGGCTATAGCCTTGGGGCGTGTGCCTGGCGAACTTCGTCCGCCGGACTCGGAATGGGCCGAGACTTTGGCGGCAAGTTCGTCCGGCGGCAAAATGCCCAAAAAATGGGTGTGCTATAGCCTTTGGGCGTGGGGCCGGCAATGTTCATCCCCCTTCCTCGGAATAGGCCGAGACTTCGCCCGTCCCCTCCCCGCACCAAAAATAGGCCGCAGGCACAGCCGCACCCAAAAAAGAGCAGCCGAACCCCTTGGCGCCTACTTTATCCTGCGGAAAAATGCCCAAAAAAGGGGTGTGCTATAGCCTTTGGGCGTGGGGCCGGCAATGTTCATCCCCCTTCCTCGGAATGCGCCGAGACTTTGCCCACTCCCTCCCCGCGACAAAAATAGGCCGCGGGCACAGCCCCGCCCAAAAAAGAGCAGCCGAACCCCTTGGCGCCAAGTTCGTCCTGGAGAAAAATGCCCAAAAAAGGAGTGTGCTATAACCATTGGGCGTGGGGCCGGCGAACTTCATCCGCCTTCCTCAGAATGGGCCGAGACTTTGCCCATCCCCTCCTCACGACAAAAATAGGCCGCGGGCACAGCCGCGCCCAAAAAAGAGCAGCCGAACCCCTTGGCGCCAAGTTCGTCCTGCGGAAAAATGCCCAAAAAAGGTATCCGCTATAGCCTTTGGGCGTGGGGCCGGCAATGTTCATCCGCCTTCCTTGGAATGGGCCGAGAGTTTGCCCACCCCTCCCCGCGACAAAAATAGGCCGCGGGCACAGCCGCGCCCAAAAAAGAGCAGCCGAACCCCTTGGCGCCAAGTTCGTCCTGGAGAAAAATGACCAAAAAAGGAGCGTGCTATAGCCATTGGGCGTGGGGCCGGCGAACTTCATCCGCCTTCCTCAGAATGGGCCGAGACTTTGCCCATCCCCTCCTCACGACCAAAATAGGCCGCGGGCATAGCCGCGCCGAAAAAAGAGCAGCCGAACCCCTTGGCGCCAAGTTTGTCCTGCGGAAAAATGCCCAAAAAAGGGGTGTGCTATAGCCATTGGGCGTGGGGCCGGCGAACTTCATCCGCCTTCCTCAGAATGGGCAGAGACTTTGCCCATGCCCTCCCCACGACAAAAATAGGCCGCGGGCACAGCCGCGTCCAAAAAAGAGCAGCCGAACACCTTGGCGCCAAGTTCGTCCTGCGGAAAAATTGCCCAAAAAAGGGGTGTGCTATAGCCATTGGGCGTGGGTCAGGCGCACTTCGTCCGCCTTACTCGGAATGGGCCGAGACTTTGCCCACCCCCTCCCCGCGACAAAAATAGGCCGCGGGCACAGCCGCGCCCAAAAAATAGCAGCCGAACCCCTTGGCGCAAAGTTCGTCCTGCGGAAAATTGCCCAAAAGGGGGTGGGCTATAGCCTTGGGGCGTGTGCCTGGCGAACTTCGTCCGCCGGACTCGGAATGGGCCGAGACTTTGGCCACCCCCTGCCTGTGACAAAAATAGGCTGCGGGCATAGCCGCGCAGAAAAAAGAGCTGCCAAACCCCTTGGCGCCAAGTTCGTCCAGCGGCAAAATGTGCAAATTGCCCAAAAAAGGGGTGTGCTATAGCCTTTGGGCGTGGGGCCGGCAAAGTTCATCCCCCTTCCTCGGAATGGGCCAAGACTTTGCCCCCCCCCTCCCCGCGACAAAAATAGACCGCGGGCACAGCCGCGCCCAAAAAAGAGCAGCCGAACCCCTTGGCGCCAAGTTCGTCCTGTGGAAAAATGCCCAAAAAAGGGGTGTGTTATAGCCTTTGGGCATGGGGCTGGCAATGTTCATCCGCCTTCCTCGGAATAGGCCGAGACTTTGCCCATCCCCTCCCCGCACCAAAAATAGGCCGCAGGCACAGCCGCGCCCAAAAAAGAGCAGCCGAACCCCTTGGCGCCAAGTTTGTCCTTCGGAAAAATGCCCAAAAAAGGGGTGTGCTATAGCCATTGGGCGTGGGGCCGGCGAACTTCATCCGCCTTCCTCAGAATGGGCAGAGACTTTGCCCATCCCCTCCCCACGACAAAAATAGGCCGCGGGCACAGCCGCGTCCAAAAAAGAGCAGCCGAACACCTTGGCGCCAAGTTCGTCCTGCGGAAAATTGCCCAAAAAAGGGGTGTGCTATAGCCTTTGGGCGTGGGGCCGGCGCACTTCGTCCGCCTTCCTCGGAATGGGCCGAGACTTTGCCCACCCCCTCCCCGCGACAAAAATAGGCCGCGGGCACAGCCGCGCCCAAAAAATAGCAGCCGAACCCCTTGGCGCAAAGTTCGTCCTGTGGAAAATTGCCCAAAAGGGGGTGGGCTATAGCCTTGGGGCGTGTGCCTGGCGACCTTCGTCCGCCAGACTCGGAATGGGCCGAGACTTTGGCGGCAAGTTCGTCCGGCGGCAAAATGCCCAAAAAATGGGTGTGCTATAGCCTTTGGGCGTGGGGCCGGGAATGTTCATCCCCCTTCCTCGGAATAGGCCGAGACTTCGCCCGTCCCCTCCCCGCACCAAAAATAGGCCGCAGGCACAGCCGCACCCAAAAAAGAGCAGCCGAACCCCTTGGCGCCTAGTTTATCCTGCGGAAAAATGCCCAAAAAAGGGGTGTGCTATAGCCTTTGGGCGTGGGGCCGGCAATGTTCATCCCCCTTCCTCGGAATGGGCCGAGACTTTGCCCACCCCCTCCCCGCGACAAAAATAGGCCGCGGGCACAGCCGCGCCCAAAAAATAGCAGCCAAACCCCTTGGCGCCAAGTTCGTCCTGCGGAAAAATGTCCAAAAAAGGGGTGTGCTATAGCCTTTGGGCGTGGGGCCGGCAAAGTTCATCCCCCTTCCTCGGAATGCGCCGAGACTTTGCCCACCCCCTCCCCGCGACAAAAATAGGTCGCGGGCACAGCCGCGCCCAAAAAAGAGCAGCCGAACCCCTTTGCGCCAAGTTCGTCCTGGAGAAAAATGCCCAAAAAAGGAGTGTGCTATAACCATTGGGCGTGGGGCCGGCGAACTTCATCCGCCTTCCTCAAAATGGGCCGAGACTTTGCCCATCCCCTCCTCACGACAAAAATAGGCCGCGGGCACAGCCGCGCCCAAAAAAGAGCAGCCGAACCCCTTGGCGCCAAGTTCGTCCTGGAGAAAAATGCCCAAAAAAGGAGCGTGCTATAGCCATTGGGCGTGGGGCCGGCGAACTTCATCCGCCTTCCTCAGAATGGGCCGAGACTTTGCCCATCCCCTCCTCATGACAAAAATAGGCCGCGGGCATAGCCGCGCCGAAAAAAGAGCAGCCGAACCCCTTGGCGCCAAGTTTCTCCTGCGGAAAAATGCCCAAAAAAGGGGTGTGCTATAGCCATTGGGCGTGGGGCCGGCGAACTTCATCCGCCTTCCTCAAAATGGGCAGAGACTTTGCCCATGCCCTCCCCACGACAAAAATAGGCCGCGGGCACAGCCGCGTCCAAAAAAGAGCAGCCGAACACCTTGGCGCAAAGTTCGTCCTGCGGAAAATTGCCCAAAAGGGGGTGGGCTATAGCCTTGGGGCGTGTGCCTGGCGAACTTCGTCCGCCGGACTCGGAATGGGCCGAGACTTTGGGCACCCGCTGCCTGTGACAAAAATAGGCCGCGGGCACAGCCTCACCAAAAAAATAGGAGCCGAACCCCTTGGCGGCAAGTTAGTCCGGCGGCAAAATGCCCAAAAAATGGGTGTGCTATAGCCTTTGGGCGTGGGGCCGGCAATGTTCATCCCCCTTCCTCGGAATGGGCCGAGACTTTGCCCACCCCCTCCCCGCGACAAAAATAGGCCGCGGGCACAGCCGCGCCCAAAAAAGAGCAGCCAAACCCCTTGGCGCCAAGTTCGTCCTGCGGAAAAATGCCCAAAAAAGGGGTGTGCTATAGCCTTTGGGCGTGGGGCCGGCAAAGTTCATCCCCCTTCCTCGGAATGCGCCGAGACTTTGCCCACCCCCTCCCCGCGACAAAAATAGGCCGCGGGCACAGCCGCGCCCAAAAAAGAGCAGCCGAACCCCTTGGCGCCAAGTTCGTCCTGCGGAAAAATGCCCAAAAAACGTATCCGCAATAGCCTTTGGGCGTGGGGCCGGCGAACTTCATCCGCCTTCCTCGGAATGGGCTGAGACTTTGGGCACCCCCTCTCCGCGACAAAAATAGGCCGCGGGCACAGCCGCGCCCAAAAAAGAGCAGCCGAACCCCTTGGCGCCAACTTCGTCCGGCGGCAAAATGCCCAAAAAATGGGTGTGCTATAGCCTTGGGGCGTGGGGCTGGCGAACTTCGTCTGCCGGACTCGGAATGGGCCGAGACTTTGCCCACCTCCTCCCCGCGACAAAAATAGGCTGCGGGCACAGCCGCGCCCAAAAAAGAGCAGCCGAACGCATTTGCGCCAAATTTGTCCTGCGGCAAAATGCCCGAAAAAGGGATGTGCTATAGCCTTTGGGCGTGGGGCCTGCAAAGTTCATCCCCCTTCCTCGGAATTGGCCGAGACTTTGCCCACCCCCTACCCGCGACAAAAATAGGCCGCGGGCACAGCCGCGTCCAAAAAAGAGCAGCCGAACCCCTTGGCTCGAAGTTCGTCCTGCGGAAAAATGCCCAAAAAGGGGGTGGGCTATAGCTTTGGGGCGTGCGGCTGGCGAACATCGTCCGCCGGACTCGGAATGGGCCGAGACATTTCCAACCCCCTCCCCGCAACAAAAATAGGCTGCGGGCACATCCGTGCACAAAAAAGAGCAGCCGATCCCCTTGGCGCCAAGTTCGTCCTGCGGAAAAATGCCTAAAAAAGGGGTGGGCTATAGCCTTGGGGCGTGGGGCTGGCGAACCTCGTCTGCCTGACTCGGAATGGGCCGTGACATTGCCCACCCCCTCCCCGTGACAAAAATAGGCCGCGGTCACAGCCTCGCCCAAAAAAGAGCAGCCGAACCCCTTGGCGACAAGTTCGTCCTGCGGCAAAATGCCCAAAAAATGGGTATGCTATAGCCTTTGGGCGTGGGGCCGGCAAAGTTCATCCCCTTCCTCGGAATGGACCGAGACTTTGGCCACCCCCTCCCCACGACAAAAATAGGCCGCGGGCACAGCCTCGTCCAAAAAATAGCAGCCGAACCCCTTGGCGGCAAGTTCGTCCGGCGGCAAAATGCCCAAAAAATGGGTGTGCTATAGCCTTTGGGTTTGGGGCCGGCAAAGTTCATCCCCCTTCCTCGGAATGGGCCGAAACTTTGCCCACCCCCTCCCCGCGTCAAAAATAGTCCGCGGGCACGGCCTCGCCTAAAAAAGAGCAGCCGAACCCCTTGGCGCCAAGTTCGTCCAGCGGCAAAATGACCAAAAAATGGGTGTGCTATAGCCTTTGGGCGTGGCGCCGGCAATGTTCATCCCCCTTCCTTGGAATGGGCCGAGACTTTGCCCACCCCCTACCCACGACAAAAATAGGCCGCGGGCACAGCCGCGCCCAAAAAAGAGCAGCCGAACCCCTTGGCGCCAAGTTCGTCCTGCGGAAAAATGCCCAAAAACAGGGTGGGCTATAGCCTTGGGGCGTGGGGCCGGCGAACTTCGTCTGCCGGACTCGAAATGGGCCGTGACATTGCCCACCCCCTCCCCGTGACAAAAATAGGCCGCGAGCACAGCCTCGCCCAAAAAAGAGCAGCGGAACCCCTTGGCGACAAGTTCGTCCTGCGGCAAAATGACCAAAAAATGGGTGTGCTATAGCCTTTGGGCGTGGCGCCGGCAAAGTTCATCCCCCTTCCTTGGAATGGGCCGAGACTTTGCCCACCCCCAACCCACGACAAAAATAGGCCGCAGGCACAGCCGCGCCCAAAAAAGAGCAGCCGAACCCCTTGGCGACATGTTCGTCCTGCGGCAAAATGCCCAAAAAATGGGTGGGCTATAGCCTTCGGGCGTGGGGCTGGCGAACTTCGTCTGCCGGACTCGGAATGGGCCGAGACATTTCCCACCCCCTCCCCGCAACAAAAATAGGCCGCGGGCACAGCCTCGCCCAAAAAAGAGCAGCCGAACCCCTTGGCGCCAAGTTCGTCCTGCGGAAATATGCCCAAAAAAGGGGTGGGCTATAGCCTTGGGGCGTGGGGCTCACGAACTTCGTCTGCCGGACTCGGAATGGGCCGAGACTTTGCCCACCCCCTCCCCGCGACAAAAAAAGGCCGCGGGCACAGCCGCGCCCAAAAAAGAGCAGCCGAACTCCTTGGCACCACGTTCGTCCTGCGGCAAAATGCCCGAAAAAGGGATATGCTATAGCTTTGGGGCGTGGGGCTGGCGAACTTCGTCTGCCGGACTCGGAATGGACCGTGACATTGCCCACCCCCTCCCCGTGACAAAAATAGGCCGCGAGCACAGCCTCATCCAAAAAATAGCAGCCGAACCCCTTGGCGGCAAGTTCGTCCGGCGGCAAAAGGCCCAAAAAATGGGTGTGCTATAGCCTTTGGGTGTGGGGCCGGCAAAGTTCATCCCCCTTCCTCGGAATGGGCCGAGACTTTGCCCACCCCCTCCCCGCGTCAAAAATAGGCCGCGGGCACGGCCTCGCCTAAAAAAGAGCAGCCGAACCCCTTGGCGCCAAGTTCGTCCAGCGGCAAAATGACCAAAAAATGGGTGTGCTATAGCCTTTGGGCGTGGCGCCGGCAAAGTTCATCCCCCTTCCTTGGAATGGGCCGAGACTTTGCCCACCCCCTACCCACGACAAAAATAGGCCGCGGGCACAGCCGCGCCCAAAAAAGAGCAGCCGAACCCCTTGGCGACAAGTTCGTCCTGCGGCAAAATGCCCAAAAAAGGGGTGGGCTATAGCCTTCGGGCGTGGGGCTGGCGAACTTCGTCTGCCGGACTCGGAATGGGCCGAGACTTTGCCCACCCCCTCCCCACGACAAAAATAGGCTGCGGGCACAGCCGCGCCCAAAAAAGAGCAGCCGAACGCCATGGCGCCATGTTTGTCCTGCGGCAAAATGCCCAAAAAAGGGGAGTGCTATAGCCTTTGGACGTGCGGCCGGCGAACTTCATCCGCCTTCCTCGGAATGTGCCGAGACTCTGCCCACCCCCTCCCCGCGACAAAAATAGGCCGCGGGCACAGCCGCGCCAAAAAAGAGCAGCCGAACCCCTTGGCGCCAAGTTCGTCCTGTGGCAAAATGCCCAAAAAAGGGGTGGGCTATAGCCTTGGGGCGTGGGGCTGGCGAAATTCGTCTGCCGGACTCGGAATGGGCCGAGACTTTGCCCACCCCCTCCCCACGACAAAAATAGGCCGCGGGCACAGCCGCACCCAAAAAAGAGCAGCCGAACCCCTTGGCGCCAAGTTCGTCCTGCGGAAATATGCCCAAAAAAGGGGTGGGCTATAGCCTTGGGGCGTGGGGCTCGCGAACTTCGTCCGCCGGACTCGGAATGGGCCGAGACTTTGCCCACCCCGTCCCCGCGACAATAATTGGCCGCGGGCACAGCCGCGCCAAAAAAGAGCAGCCGAACCCCTTGGCGCCAAGTTCGTCCTGTGGCAAAATGCCCAAAAAAGGGGTGTGCTATAGCCTTGGGGCGTCGGGCTGGCGAACTTCGTCCGCCGGAGTCGGAATGGGCCGAGACTTTGGCCACCCCCTCCCACGACAAAAATAGGCCGCGGGCATAGCCGCGCCAAAAAAAGAACAGCCGAACTCCTTGGCGCCAAGTTCGTCCTGCGGAAAAATGCCCAAAAAAGGGGTGGGCTATAGCCTTGGGGCGTGGGGCTGGCGAACTTCGTCTGCCGGACTCGGAATGGGCCGTGACATTGCCCACCCCCTCCCCGTGACAAAAATAGGCCGCGGGCACAGCCTCGCCCAAAAAAGAGCAGCCGAACCCCTTGGCGCCAAGTTCGTCCGGCGTCAAAATGCCCAAAAAATGGGTGTGCTATAGCCTTTGGGCGTGGGGCCAGCAAAGTTCATCCCCCTTCCTCGGAATGGGCCGAGGCTTTGCCCACCCCCTCCCCGCGTCAACAATAGGCCGCGGGCACAGCCTCGTCCAAAAAAGAGCAGCCGAACCCCTTGGCGCCAAGTTCGTCCTGCGGAAAAATGCCCAAAAAAGGGGTGGGCTATAGCCTTGGGGCGTGGGGCTGGTGAACATCGTCTGCCGGACTCGGAATGGGCCGAGACTTTGTCCACCCCCTCCCCACGACAAATATTGGCCGCGGGCAAAGCCGTGCCATAAAAAGACCAGCCGAACCCCTTGCCGCCAAGTTCGTCCTGCGGCAAAATGCCCGAAAAAGGGGTGTGCTATAGCCTTTGGGCGTGGGGCCGGCGAACTTCATCCGCCTTCCTCGGAATGCGCCGAGACTCTACCCACCCCCTCCCCGCGACAAAAATAGGCCGCGGGCACAGCCGCGCCAAAAAAGAGCAGCCAAACCCCTCGGCGCCAAGTTCGTCCTGCGGAAAAATGCCCAAAAAATGGGAGTGCTATAGCCTTTGGGCGTGGGGCCGGAATAGTTCATCCCCCTTCCTCGGAATGGGCCGAGAATTTGCCCACCCCTCCCCGCGACAAAAATAGGCCGCGGGCACAGCCGCGCCCAAAAAGAGCAGCCGAACCCCTTGGCGCCAAGTTCGCCCTGCGGAAAAATGCCCAAAAAGGGGTTGGGCTATAGCCTTCCGGCACGGAGCCGGCGCACTTCGTCCGCCTTCCTCAGAATGGGCCGAGACTTTGCCAACCCCCACCCCACGACAAAAATAGGCCGCGGGCACAGCCGCGCCCAAAAAGAGCAGCCGAACCCCTTGGCGCCAAGTTCGTCCTGCGGAAAAATGCCCAAAAAGGGGGTGGGCTATAGCCTTCCGGCGTGGAGCCGGCGCACTTCGTCCGCCTTCCTCGGAATTGGCCGAGACTTTGCCCACCCCCTCCCCGCAACAAAAATAGGCCGCGGGCACAGCCGCGCCCAAAAAAGAGCAGCCGAACCCCTTGGCTCCAAGTTCGTCCTGCGGAAAAATGCCCAAAAAGGGGGTGGGCTATAGCCTTGGGGCGTGGGGCTGGCAAACATCGTCCGCCGGACTCGGAATGGGCCGAGACATTTCCCACCCCCTCCCCGCAACAAAAATAGGCCGCGGGCACAGCCTCGCCCAAAAAAGAGCAGCCGAACCCCTTGGCGCCAAGTTCGTCCTGCGGAAATATGCCCAAAAAAGGGGTGGGCTATAGCCTTGGGGCGTGGGGCTGGCGAACTTCGTCTGCCGGACTCGGAATGGTCCGAGAAATTGCCCACCCCCTCCCCGCGACAAAAAAAGGCCGCGGGCACAGCCGCGCCCAAAAAAGAGTAGCCGAACTCCTTGGCGCCACGTTCGTCCTGCGGCAAAATGCCCGAAAAAGGGATATGCTATAGCCTTGGGGCGTGGGGCTGGCGAACTTTGTCTGCCGGACTCGGAATGGACCGTGACATTGCCCACCCCCTCTCCATGACAAAAATAGGCCGCGGGCACAAGCCGCGCCCAAAAAAGAGCAGCCGAACCCCTTGGCGCCAAGTTTGTCCTGCGGAAAAATGCCCAAAACCAGGGTGGGCTATAGCCTTGGGGCGTGGGGCCGGCGAACTGCGTCTGCCGGACTCGGAATGGGCCGTGACATTGCCCACCCCCTCCCCGTGACAAAAATAGGCCGCGAGAACAGCCTCGCCCAAAAAAGAGCAGCCGAACCCCTTGGCGACAAGTTCGTCCTGCGGCAAAATGCCCAAAAAATGGGTGCGCTATAGCCTTTGGGCGTGGGGCCGGCAAAGTTCATCCCCTTCCTTGGAATGGACCGAGACTTTGGCCACCCCCTCCCAGCGACAAAAATAGGCCGCGGGCACAGCCTCGCCCAAAAAATAGCAGCCGAACCCCTTGGCGGCACGTTCGTCCGGCGGCAAAATGCCCAAAAGATGGGTGTGCTATAGCCTTTGGGTGTGGGGCCGGAAAAGTTCATCCCCCTTCCTCGGAATGGGCCGAGACTTTGCCCACCCCCTCCCCGCGTCAAAAATATCCGCGGGCACAGCCTCGCCTAAAAAAGAGCAGCCGAACCCCTTGGCACCAAGTTCGTCCGGCGGAAAAATGCCCAAAAAAGGGGTGGGCGATAGCCTTGGGACGTGGGGCTGGCGAACTTCGTCTGCCGGACTCGGAATGGGCCGAGACTTTGCCCACCCCCTCCCCGCGACAAAAATAGGCCGCGGGCACAGCCGCGCCCAAAAAAGAGCAGCCGAACTCCTTGGCGCCAAGTTCGTCCTGCGGCAAAATGCCCGAAAAAGGGATGTGCTATAGCCTTTGGGCGTGGCACCGGCGAACTTTATCCGCCTTCCTCGGAATGCGCCGAGACTCTGCCCACCCCCTCCCCGCGACAAAAATAGGCCACGGACACAGCCGCGCCAAAAAGGAGCAGCCGAACCCCTTGGCGCCAAGTTCGTCCTGCAGCAAAATGCCCAAAAAAGGGGTGTGGTGTAGCCTTTGGACGTGGGGCCGGCAAAGTTCATCCCCCTTCCTCAGAGGGGGCCGAGACATTGCCCTCCCCCTCCTGGCGTGAAAAATAGGCCGCGGGCACAGCCTCGCCCAAAAAAGAGCTGCCGAACCCCTTGCCGCCAAGTTCGTCCTGCGGAAAAATGCCCAAAAAAGGGGTGGGCTATAGCCTTGGGGCGTGGGGCTGGCGAACTTCGTCTGCCGGACTCGGAATGGGCCGTGACATTGCCCACCCCCTCCCCGTGACAAAAATAGGCCGCGGGCACAGCCGCGCCCAAAAAAGAGCAGCCGAACCCCTTGGCGCCAAGTTCGTCCTGCGGAAAAATGCCCAAAAACGGGGTGGGCTATAGCCTTGGGGCGTGGGGCTCTGCCGGACTCGGAATGGGCCGTGACATTGCCCACCCCCTCCCCGTGACAAAAATAGGCCGCGAGCACAGCCTCGCCCCAAAAAGAGCAGCCGAACCCCTTGGCGACAAGTTCGTCCTGCGGCAAAATGCCCAAAAAATGGGTGTGCTATAGCCTTTGGGCGTGGGGCCGGCAAAGATCATCCCCTTCCTCGGAATGGACCGAGACTTTGGCCACCCCCTCCCTGCGACAAAATAGGCCGCGGGCACAGCCTCGCCCAAAAAATAGCAGCCGAACCCCTTGGCGGCAAGTTCGTCCGGCGGCAAAATGCCCAAAAAGGGGGTGGGCTATAGCCTTCCGGCGTGGAGCCGGCGCACTTCGTCCGCCTCCCTCGGAATGGGCCGAGACTTTGCCCACCCCCCTCCCCGCGACAAAAATAGGCCGCGGGCACAGCCGCGCCCAAAAAAGAGCAGCCGAACCCCTTGGCGCCCAATTCGTCCTGCGGAAAAATGCCCAAAAAGGGGGTGGGCTATAGCCTTGGGAAGTGGGGCGGGCGAACTTTGTCCGCCGGAATTGGAATGGGCCGAGACATTGCCCAACCCCTCCTCGCGACAAAAATAGGCCGCGGGTACAGCCGCGCCCAAAAAAGAGCAGCCGAACCCCTTGGCGCCAAGTTTGTCCTGCGGACAAATGCCCAAAAAAGGGGTGTGCTATAGCCTTTGGTCGTGGGGCTGGCGAACTTCTTCCGCTTTCCTTGGAATGGGCCGAGACTTTGACCACCCCCTCCCCGTGACAAAAATAGGCAGCAGGCACAGCCGCGCCCAAAAAAGAGCAGCCGAACCCCTTGGCTCCAAGTTCGTCCTGCGGAAAAATGCCCAAAAAGGGGGTGGGCTACAGCCTTGGGAAGTGGGGCTGGCGAACTTCATCCGCCGGACTCGGAATGGGCTGAAACATTTCCCACCCCCTCCCCGCAACAAAAATAGGCTGCGGGCACATCCGCGCCCAAAAAAGAGGATCCGAACCCCTTGGCGCCAAGTTCGTCCTGCGGAAAAATGCCCAAAAAAGGGGTGGGCTATAGCCTTGGGGCGTGGGGCTGGCGAACTTTGTCCGCCGGGATTGGAATGGGCCAACACTTTTCCCACCCCCTGCCCGCGTCAAAAATACACCGCGGGCACAGCCGAACCCCTTGGCGCCAAGTTCGTCCTGCGGAAAAATGCCCAAAAAAGGGGTGTGCTATAGCCTTTGGGCGTGGCGGCGGCGCACTTCGTCCGCCTTCCTCGGAATGGGCTGAGACTTTGGCCACCCCCTCCCCGCGACAAAAATAGGCCGCGGGCACAGCTGCGCCCAAAAAAGAGCAGCCGAACCCCTTGGCACCAAGTTCATTCTGCGGAAAAATGCCCAATAAAAGGGTGTGCTATAGCCTTTGGGCGTGGTGCCGGCGCACTTCGTCCGCCTTCCTCGGAATGGGCCGAGACTTTGGCCACCTCCTCCCCGCGACAAAAATAGGGCGCGGGCGCAGCCGCGCCCAAAAAAGAGCAGCCGAACCCCTTGGCGCCAAGTTCGTCCTGCTGAAAAATGCCCAAAAAAGGGGTTGGCTATAGCCTTGGGGCGTGGGGCTGGCGAACTTTGTCCGCCGGACTTGGAATGGGCCGAGACTTTTCCCACCCCCTCCCCGTGACAAAAATAGGCCGCGGGGACAGCAGCGCCCAAAAAAGAGCAGTCGAACCCCTTGGAGCCAATTTCGTCCTGCGGTAAAATGACCAAAAAAGGGGTGTGCTATAGCCATTGGGCGTGGCGCCGGCGCACTTCGTCCGCCTTCCTCGGAATGGGCTGAGACTTTGGCCACACCCTCCCCGCGACAACAATAGGTCGCGGGCACAGCTGCGCCCAAAAGAGTGCAGCTGAACCCATGGCGCCAAGTTCGTCCTGCGGGAAAATGCCCAAAAAAGGGGTCGGCTATAGCCTTGGGGCGTGGGGCCGGCAAAGTTCGTCCGCCGGACACGCAATGGGCCGAGACTTTTCCCACCCCCTCCCCGCGACAAAAATAGGCCGCGGGCACAGCCGCGCCCAAAAAAGAGCTGGCGAACCCCTTGGCGCAAAATTCGTCCTGCGAAAAAATGCCCAAAAAAGGGGTGTGCTGTAGCCTTGGGGTGTGGGGCTGGCGAACTTCGTCCGCCGGACTCGGAATGCGCCGAGACTTTACCCACCCCCTCCCCACGACGAAAAATGCCGCGGGCACAGCCACGTCCAAAAAAGAGCAGCCGAACCCCTTGGCGCCAAGTTCGTCCTGCGGATGAATGCCCAAAAAAGGGGTGCACTATAGCCTTGGGGCGTGGGGCTACCGAAGCTTGTCTGCCGGACTCGGAATGGGCCGAGACTATTCCCACCCCCTCCCCACGACAAAAATAGGCCTCGGGCACAACCGCGTCTAAAAAAGAGCAGCCGAACCCCTAGGCACTAAGTTCGTCCTGCGGAAAATGCCCAAAAAAGGGGTGTGCTATAGCCTTTGGGCGTGGGGCCGGTGAACTTCGTCCGCCTTCCTCGGAATGGGCTGAGACTTTGGCCACCCCCTCCCCACAACTAAAATAGGCCGCGGGCACAGCCGCGCCCAAAAAAGAGCAGCCGAACCCCTTGGCACCATGTTCGTCCTGCGGAAAAATGCCCAAAAAAGGGGTGCGCTATAGCCTTTGGGCGTGGGGCCGGCAAAGTTCATCCGCCTTCCTCGAAATGGGCTGCGATATTGCTTACCCCCTACCCGCACCAAAAATAGGCTGCGGGCAGAGCCGCGCCCAAAAAGGAGCAGGCGAACCCCTTGGCGTCAAGTTCGTCACGCGGAAAACTGCCCAAAAAGGGGGTGGGCTATAGCCTTGGGGCGTGGGGCCGGCCTACTTCGTCCGCCGGACTCGGAATGGGCCGAGACTTTTCCCACCCCCTCCCCGCGCCAAAAATAGGCCATGGCCACAGCCGCGCCCAAAAAAGAACAGCCGAACCCCTTGGTGCCAAGTTCGTCATGCGGAAAACTGCCGAAAAAGGGGGTGGGCTATAGCCTTGGGCCGTGGGGCCGGCGCACTTCGTCCGCCGGACTCGGAATGGGCCGAGACTTTTCCCACCCCCTCCCTGTACAAAAAATAGGCCGCGGGCACAGCCATGCCCAAAAAAGAGCAGCCGAATCCCTTGGCGCCAAGTTCGTCCTGCGGATGAATGCCCAAAAAAGGGGTGCACTATAGCCTTGGGGCGTGGGGCTACCGAAGCTTGTCTGCCGGACTCAGAATGGGCCGAGACTTTTCCCACCCCCTCCCCGAGCCCAAAATAGGCCATGGCCACAGCCGCGCCCAAAAAAGAACAGCCGAACCTCTTGGTGCCAAGTTCGTCATGCGGAAAACTGCCGAAAAAGGGGGTGGGCTATAGCCTTGGGCCGTGGGGCCGGCGCACTTCGTCCGCCGGACTCGGAATGGGCCGAGACTTTTCCCACCCCCTCCCTGTACAAAAAATAGGCCGCGGGCACAGCCATGCCCAAAAAAGAGCAGCCGAATCCCTTGGTGCCAAGTTCGTCCTGTGGAAAAATGCCCAAAAAAGGGGTGGGCTATAGCCTTGCGGCGTGGGGCTGGCGAACTTCGTCCGCCGGGCTCGGAAAGGGCCGAGACATTGACCACCCCCTGCCCGCGACAAAAATAGGCGGCGGGCACAGCCGCGCACAAAAAAGAGCAGCCGAACCCCTTGGCGCCAAGTTCTTCCTGCGGAAAAATGCCCAAAAAAGGGGTCGGCTATAGCCTTGGGGCGTGGGGCTGGCAAACTTCGTCCGCCGGACACAGAATGGGCCAAAACTTTTCCCACCCCCTCCCCGCGACAAAAATAGGCCGCGGGCACAGCCGCGCCCAAAAAAAGGCAGCCGAACCCCTTGGCGCCAAGCTCGTCCTTTGGAAAAATGCCCAAAAAGGGGGTGGGCTATAGCCTCGGGGCGTGGGGTGGGCGAAGTTCGTCCGCCGGACTCGGAATTGGCCGTGACTTTGTCTACCCCCTCGCTGCGACAAAAATAGGCCGTGGGCACAGCCGTGCTCAAAAAAAAGCAGCCGAACCCCTTCGCGCCAAGTTCGTCCTGCGGAAAAATGCCCAAAAAGGGGGTGGGCTATAGCCTTGGGGCGTGGGGAGGGCGAACTTCGTCTGCCGTACTCAGAATGGACCGAGACTTGGCCCGCCCCCTCCCCATGTCAAAAATAGGCCGCAGGATCAGCTGCGCCCAAAAAAGAGCAGCCGAACCCCTTGGCGCCAAGTTCGTCCTGCGGAAAAATGCCCGAAAAAGGGGTGTGCTATAGCCTTGGGGCGTGGGGCCGGCGAACTGCGTCTGCCGGACTCGGAATGGGCCGAGAATTTTCCCACCCCCTCCCCGCGACAAAAATAGGCCGCGGACACAGCCGCATGCAAAAAAGAGCAGCCGAACCCCTTGGCGCCAAGTTCGACCTGCGGAAAAATGCCCAAAAAAGGGGGGGGGGGGCAATAGCCCTGGGGCGTGGGGCTGGCGAATTTCGTCCGCCGGTCTCGGAATGGGCCGAGACTTTGCCCACCCCCTCCCAGTGACAAAAATAGGCTGCGGGCACAGCCGCGCCCAAAAAAGAGCAGCCGAATCCCTTGGCGCCAAGTTCGTCTTGCGAAAAAATGCCCGAAAAAGAGGTGTGCTATAGCCTTTGGGCGTGGGCCCGGCAAAACTTCGTCCGCCGGACTAGGAATGGGCCAAGACTTTTTGCACCACCTCCTCGCGACAAAAATAGGCTGCGGACACAGCCGCGCCCAAAAAAGAGCAGCCGAACCCCTTCGCGCCAAGTTCGTCCTGCGGAAAAATGCCCAAAAAAGGGGTGGGCTATAGCCTTGGGGCGAGGGGCTGGCGAACTTCGTCCGCCGGACTCGGAATGGGCCGAGACTTTGCCCACCCCCTCCCAGTGACAAAAATAGGCTGCGGGCACAGCCGCGCCCAAGAAAGAGCAGCCGAATCCCTTGGCGCCAAGTTCGTCTTGCGAAAAAATGCCCGAAAAAGGGGTGTGCTATAGCCTTTGGGTGTGGGGCCGGCAAAGTTCATCCGCCTTCCTCGGAATGGGCCGATACTTGGCTACCCCATCCCCGCCCGAAAAATAGTCCGCAGGCACAGCCGCGCCCAAAAAAGTGCGGCCGAACCCCTTGGCGCCAAGTCCGTCCTGCGGAACCTTGGGGCGTGGGGCTGGCCAACTTCGTCCGCCGGACTCAGAATGGGCCGAGACTTTTCCCACCCCTTCCCCGCGACAAACATAGGCCGCGGGTACAGCCGCACCCAAAAAATAGCAGCCGAACGCCTTGGCGCCAAGTTCGTCTTGCGGAAAAATGCCCAAAAAGGGGGTGGGCTATAGCCTTTGGGCGTGGGGCTGCCGATGTTCATCCGCCAGACTTGGAAAGGGCCGAGACTTTGCCCAGCCCCTCCCCGTGACAAAAATAGGCCGCGGGCACAGCTGCGCCGAAAAAAGAGCAGCCGAACCCCTTGGCGCCAAGTTCGTCCTGGGAAAAATGGCCAAAAAGGGGGTGGGCTATAGCCTTGGCGCATGGGGCAGGCGAACTTCGTCCGCCGGACTCAGAATGGGCCGAGACTTTTCCCACCCCCTCCCCACGACAAAAATAGGGCGCGGCTGTAAAACGAGCAGCCGAACCCCTTGGCGCCAAGTTCGTCCTGCGGAAAAATGCCCAAAAAAGGGGCGTGCTATAGCCTTTGGGCGTGGGGCCGGCAAAGTTCATCCGCCTTCCTCGGAATGCGTCGAGAGTTTGTCCACCCCCTCCCCATGACAAAAATAGGCCGCGGGCACAGCCGCGCCCAAAAAAGAGCAGCCGAACCCCTTGGCACCAAGTTCGTCCTGCAGAAAAATGCCCAAAAAGGGGGTGGGCTATCGCCTTGGGGCGTGGGGCGGGCGACCTTCGTCCGCCGGACTCGGAATGGGCCGACACTTTTCCCACCCCCTCCCCGCGACAAAAATAGGCCGCGGGCACAGCCGCGCCCAAAAAAGAGCAGCCAAACCCCTTGGCGCCAAGTTCGTCCTGCGGAAAAATGCCCAAAAAGGGGTGGGCTATAGCCTTGGGGCGTGGGGCTGGCGAACTTCGTCCGCCGGACTCAGAATGGTCCGAGACTTTGTCCACCCCCTCCCCGTGACAAAAATAGGCCACGGGCACAGCCGCGCCAAAAAAAGAGCAGCCGAACCCCTTGGCGCCAAGTTCGTCCTGTGAAAAATGCCCAAAAAAGGGGTGTGCTATACCCTTTGGGCGTGGGGCCGGCAAAGTTATTCCGCCTTCCTGAGAATGGGCCGAGACTTTGTCCACCCCCTCCCCACGACAAAAATAGGCAGCGGCCACAGCTGCGCCCAAAAAAGAGCAGGCGAACCCGTCGGCGCCAAGTTCGTCCTGCAGAAAAATGCCCAAAAAGGGGGTGGGCTATCGCCTTGGGGCGTGGGGCTGGCGACCTTCGTCCGCCGGACTCGGAATGGGCCGAGACTTTTCCCACCCCCTCCCGACGACAAAAATAGGCCGCGGGCACAGCCGCGCCCAAAAAAGAGCAGCCGAACCCCTTGGCGCCAAGTTCGTCCTGAGGAAATATGCCCAAAAAAGGGGTGGGCTATAGCCATGGGGCGTGGGGCCGGCAAAGTTATTCCGCCTTCCTCAGAATGGGCCGAGACTTTGCCCACCCCCTCCCCGCGCCAAAATTAGGCCGCGGGCACAGCCGCACCCAAAAAAGAGCAGCCGAACCCCTTGGCGCCAAGTTCGTCCTGTGAAAAAATGCCCAAAAAAGTGGTGGGCTATAGCCTTGGGACGTGGGGCTGGCGCACTTCGTCCGCCTGACTCGAAATGGGCCGAGACTTTGGCCACCCCCTCCCCGCGACAAAAATCGCCGCGTCCAAAAAAGAGCAGTCGAACCCCTTGTTGCCAAGTTCATCCTGAGTAAAAATGCCCAAAAAAGGGGTGTGCTATAGCCTTTGGGCGTGGGGCCGGCAAAGTTCATCCGCCTTCCTCGGAATGGGCCGAGACTTTGGCCACCCCCTCCCCGCGACAAAAATGGCCGCGCCCAAAAAAGAGCAGCCGAACCCCTTGGCGCCAAGTTCGTCCTGCGGAAAAATGCCCAAAAAAGGGGTGAGCTATAGCCTTTGGGCGTGGGGCCGGCAAAGTTCATCCGCCTTCCTCGGAATGGGCCGAGAGTTTGGCCACCCCCTCCCCGCGAAAAAAATAGGATGCGGGCACATCCGCGCCCAAAAAAGAGCAGCCGAGCCCCTTGGCGCCAAGTTCGTCCTGCGGAAAAATGCCCAAAAAAGTGGTGGGCTATAGCCTTGGGGCGTGGGGCTGGCGCACTTCGTCCGCCGGACTCGGAATGGGCCGAGACTTTGGCCACCCCCTCCCCGCGACAAAAATGGCCGCGCCCATAAAAGAGCAGCCGAACCCCTTGGCACCAAGTTCATCCTGCGGAAAAATGCCCAAAAAAGGGGTGTGCTATAGCCTTCGGGCGTGGGGCCGGCAAAGTTCATCCGCCTTCCTCGGAATGGGCCGAGACTTTGGTCACCCCCTCCCCGCGACAAAAATAGGATGCGGGCACAGCCGCGCCCAAAAAAGAGCTGCCGAGCCCCTTGGCTCCAAGTTCGTCCTGCGCGAAAAAGCGCAAAAAGGTGTTGGGCTATAGCCTTGGAGCGTGGGGCTGGCGCACTTCGTCCGCCGGACTCGGAATGGGCCGAGACTTTGGCAACCCCCTCCCCGCGACAAAAATAGGCCGCGGGCACAGCCGCGCCCAAAAAAGAGCAGCCGAACCCCTTGGCGCCACGTTCGTCCTGCGGAAAAATGCCCAAAAAAGGGGTGGGCTATAGCCTTGGGGCGTGGGGCGGGCGAACTTCGTCCGCCGCACTCGGAATGTGCCGAGACTTTGCCCACCCCCTCCCCGCATCAAAAATAGGGCGCGGGCACAGCCGCGCCCAAAAAAGCGCAGCCGAACCCCTTGGCGCCAAGTTCGTCCTGCAGAAAAATGCCCAAAAAGGGGGTGGGCTATCGCCTTGGGGCGTGGGGCTGGCGACCTTCGTCCGCCGGACTCGGAATGGGCCGACACTTTTCCCACCCCCTCCCCGCGACAAAAATAGGCCGCGGGCACAGCCGCGCCCAAAAAAGAACAGCCGAACCCCTTGGCGCCAAGTTCGTCCTGCAGAAAAATGCCCAAAAAGGGGGTGGGCTATCGCCTTGGGGCGTGGGGCTGGCGACCTTCGTCCGCCGGACTCGGAATGGGCCGAGACTTTTCCCACCCCCTCCCCACGACAAAAATAGGCCGCGGGCACAGCCGCGCCCAAAAAAGAGCAGCCGAACCCCTTGGCGCCAAGGTCGTCCTGCGGAAAAATGCCCAAAAAAGGGGTGTGCTATAGCCTTTGGGCGTGGGGCCGGCAAAGTTATTCCGCCTTCCTCAGAATGGGCCGAGACTTTGGCCACCCCCTCCCCACGACAAAAATAAGCCGCGGGCACAACCGCGCCCAAAAAAGAGCAGCCGAACCCCTTGGCGCCAAGGTCGTCCTGCGGAAAAATGCCCAAAAAAGGGGTGTGCTATAGCCTTTGGGCGTGGGGCCGGCAAAGTTATTCCGCCTTCCTCAGAATGGGCCGAGACTTTGCCCACCCCCTCCCCGCGACAAAAATAGGCAGCGGGCACAGCCGCGCCCAAAAAAGAGCAGCCGAACCCCTTGGCGCCATGTTCGTCCTGCGGAAAAATGCCCAAAAAAGGGGTGGGCCTTAGCATTTGGGCGTGGGGCCGGCAAACTTCGTCCGCCTTCCTCGGAATGGGCCGAGACTTTGCCCACCCCCTCCCCGAGACAAAAATAGGCCGCGGGCACAGCCGCACCCAAAAAAGAGCAGCCGAACCCCTTGGCGCCAAGTTCGTCCTGCGGAAAAAAGCCCAAAAAGGGGGTGGGCCATAGCCTTTGGGCGTGGGGCCGGCGAACTTCGTCCGCCTTTCTCAGAATGGGCCGATACTTTTCCCACCCATCCCCGCGCCAAAAATAGGCCATGGGAACAGCCGCGCCCAAAAAAGAACTGCCGAACCCCTTGGCTCCAAGTTCGTCATGCGGAAAACTGCCCAAAAAGGGGGTGGGCTATAGCCTTGGAGCGTGGGGCTGGCGAACTTCGTCCGCCGGACTCAGAATGGGCAGAGACTTTTCCCACCCCCTCCCCGCGACAAAAATAGGCCTCGGGCAAAACCGCGCCCAAAAACGAGCAGCCGAACCCCTTGGCGCCAAGTTCGTCCTGTGGAAAAATGCCCAAAAAAGGGGTGAGCTATAGCCTTTGGGCGTGGGGCCGGCAAAGTTCATCCGCCTTCCTTGGAATGGGCCGAGACTTTTCCCACCCCCTCCCCGCGACAAAAATAGGCCACGGGCACAGCCGCGCCCAAAAAAGAGCAGCCGACCCCCTTGGCGCCAAGTTCGTCCTGCAGAAAAATGCCCAAAAAAGGGGTGTGCTATAGCCTTTGGGCGTGGGGCCGGCAAAGTTCATCCGCCTTCCTCGGAATGGGCGGAGAGTTTGGCCACCCCCTCCCCTCACCAAAAATAGGCCGCGGGCACAGCCGCGCCCAAAAAAGTGCAGCCGAACCCCTTGGCGCCAAGTTCGTCCTGCGGAAAAATCCCCAAAAAAGAGGTGGGCTATAGCCTTGGGGCGTGGGGCAGGCGAACTTCGTCCGCCGGACTCGGAATGGGCCGAGACTTTGGCCACCCCCTCCCCGTGACAAAAATAGGCCGCGGGCACAGCCGCGCCCAAAAAAGCGCAGCCGAACCCCTTGGCGCCAAGTTCTGCCTGCGGAAAAATGCCCAAAAAATGGGTGTGCGATAACCTTTGGGCGTGGGGCCGGCAAAGTTCAACCGCCTTCCTCGGAATGGGCCGAGACTTTGGTCACCCCCTCCCCACGACAAAAATAGCATGCGGGCACAGCCGCGCCCAAAAAAGACCAGCCGACCCCCTTGGCGCCAAGTTCGTCCTGCAGAAAAATGCCCAAAAAAGGGGTGTGCTATAGCCTTTGGGCGTGGGGCCGGCAAAGTTCATCCGCCTTCCTCGGAATGGGCCGAGAGTTTGGCCACCCCCTCCCCACACCAAAAATAGGCCGCGGGCACAGCCGCGCCCAAAAAAGTGCAGCCGAACCCCTTGGCGCCAAGTTCGTCCTGCGGAGAAATCCCCAAAAAAGAGGTGGGCTATAGCCTTGGGACGTGGGGCTGGCGAACTTCGTCCGCCGGACTCGGAATGGGCCGAGACTTTGGCCACCCCCTCCCCGCGCCAAAAATAGACCGCGGGCACAGCCGCGCCCAAAAAAGTGCAGCCGAACCCCTTGGCGCCAAGTTCGTCCTGCGGAAAAATCCCCAAAAAAGAGGTGGGCTATAGCCTTGGGGCGTGGGGCTGGCGAACTTCGTCCGCCGGACTTGGAATGGGCCGAGACGTTGGCCACCCCCTCCCCGCAACAAAAATAGGGCGCGGGCACAGCCGCGCCCAAAAAAGCGCAGCCGAACCCCTTGGCGCCAAGTTCGTCCTGCGGAAAAATGCCCAAAAAATGGGTGTGCGATAACCTTTGGGCGTGGGGCCCGCAAAGTTCAACCGCCTTCCTCGGAATGGGCCGAGACTTTGGTCACCCCCTCCCCACGACAAAAATAGCATGCGGGCACAGCCGCGCCCAAAAAAGAGCAGCCGAACCCCTTGGTGCCAAGTTCGTCCGGCGGAAATATGTCCAAACAGGGGGTGGGCTATAGCCTTGGGGCGTGGGGCAGGCGAACTTCGTCCGCCGGACTCGGAATGGGCCGAGACTTTTCCCACACCCTCCCCGCGACAAAAATAGGCTGCGGGCACAGCCGCGCCCAATAAATAGCAGCCGAGCCCCTTGGCGCCCAGTTCGTCCTGCGGAAAAATGCGCAAAAAGGTGTTGGGCTATAGCCTAGGAGCGTGGGGCTGGCGAACTTCATCCGCCGGACTCGGAATGGGCAGAGACTTTTCCCACCCCCTCCCCGCGACAAAAATAGGCCTCGGGCAAAACCGCGCCCAAAAAAGAGCAGCCGAACCCCATGGCGCCATGTTCGTCCTGCGGAAAAATGCCCAAAAAGGGGGTGGGCTATAGCCTTGGGGCGTGGGGCCCGCGAACTTCGTCCGCCGGACTCAGAATGGGCCGAGACATTGGCCACCCCCCTCCCCGCGACAAAAATAGGCCGCGGGCACAGCCGCGCCCGACCCCTTGGCGCCAAGTTCGTCCTGCGGAAAAATTCCCAAAAAAGGGGTGTGCTATAGCCTTTGGGCGTGGGGCCGGCGCACTTCGTCCGCCTTCCTCGGAATGGGCCGAGACTTTGGCCACCCCCTCCCTGCGGCAAAAATAAGCCGCGGGCACAACCGCGCCCAAAAAAGAGCAGCCGACCCCCTTGGCGCCAAGTTCGTCCTGCGGAAAAAATGCCCAAAAAGGGCGTGGGCTATAGCCTTGGGGCGTGGGGCCGGCGAACTTCATCCGCCGGACTCGGAATGGGCCGAGACTTTGGCCACCCCCTCCCCACGCCAAAAATAGGCTGCGGGCACAGCCGCGCATAAAAAAGAGCGGCCGAACCCCTTGGCGCCAAGTTCGTCCTGCGGAAAAATGCGCAAAAAAGGGCATGGGCTATAGCCTTGGCGCGTGCGGCTGGCGAACTTCATCCGCCGGACTCGGAATGGGCCGAGATTTTTCCCACCCCCTCCCCGCGATAAAAATAGGCCGCGGGCACAGCCGCGCCCAAAAAATAGCAGCCAAAACCCTTGGCACCAAGGTCGTCCTGCGGAAAAATGCGCAAAAAAGGGGTGTGGTATAGCCTTCGGGCGTGGGGCCGGCGAACTTCGTCCGCCGGACTCGGAATGGGACGAGGCTTTGCGTACCCCCTCCCCGAGACAAAAATAGGCTGCGGGCACAGCCGCGCCCAAAAAAGAGCTGCCAAACCCCTCGGCGCGAAGTTCGTCCCGCGGAAAAATGCCCAAAAAGCGGGCGGGCTATAGCCTTGGGGCGTGGGGCTGATGAACTTCGTCCGCCGGACTTGGAATGGGCCGAGACTTTTCCCACCCCCTCCCCGGGACAAAATTAGGCAGCGCGCACAGCCGCGCCCAAAAAAGAGCAGCCGAACCCCTTGCCGAAAAGTTCATCCTGCGGAAAACTGCGCAAAAAGGGGGCGGGCTATAGCCTTGGGGCGTGCAGCTGATGAACTTCGTCCGCCGGACTCGGAATGGGCCGAGACATTTCCCACCCCTTCCTCGTGACAAAAATAGGCCGCGGGCACAGCCGCGCCCAAAAAAGAGCAGCCGAACCCCTTGGCGCCAAGTTCGTCCTGCGGAGAAATGCCCAGAAAGGGCATGGGCTATAGCCTTGGCGCGTGCGGCTGACGAACTTCGTCCGCCGGACTCGGAATGGGCCGAGATTTTTCCCACCCCCTCCTCATGACAAAAATAGGCCGCGGGCACAGCCGCGCCCAAAAAAGAGCAGCCGAACCCCTTGGCGCCAAGTTCGTCCTGCAGAAAAATGCCCAAAAAAGGGGTGTGCTATAGCCTTGGGGCGTGGGGCAGCCGAAGTTCGTCCGCCGGACTCGGAATGGGCCGAGACTTTTCCCACCCCCTCCCCGCAACAAAAATAGGCCGCCAGCACAGCCGCGCCCAAAAAAGAGTAGCCGAACCCCTTGGCTCCAAGTTCGTCCTGCGGAAAAATGCCCAAAAAAGAGGTGTGCTATAGCCTTAGGACGCGGAGCTGCCGAAGTTCATCCGCCGGACTCGGAATGGGCCAAGACTTTTCACACCGCCTCCCCGTGATAAAAATAGGCCGCGGGCACAGCCGCGCCCAAAAAAGAGCAGCCAAAACCCTTGGCACCAAGGTCGTCCTGCGGAAAAATGCGCAAAAAAGGGGTGTGCTATAGCCTTTGGGCGTGGGGCCGGCGAACTTCGTCTGCCGGACTCGGAATGGGACGAGGCTTCGCCTACCCCATCCCCGAGACAAAAATAGGCTCCGGGCACAGCCGCGCCCAAAAAAGAGCAGCCAGACCCCTCGGCGCCAAGTTCGTCCCGCGGAAAAAATGCCCAAAAAGCGGGCGGGCTATAGCCTTGGGGCGTGGGGCTGATGAACTTCGTCCGCCAGACTTGGAATGGGCCGAGACTTTTCCCACCCCCTCCCCGGGACAAAATTAGGCAGCGCGCACAGCCGCGCCCAAAAAAGAGCAGCCAAACCCCTTGCCGAAAAGTTCATCCTGCGGAAAACTGCGCAAAAAGGGGGCGGGCTATAGCCTTGGGGCGTGGAGCTGATGAACTTCGTCCGCCGGACTCGGAATGGGCCGAGACTTTTCCCACCCCTTCCCCACGACAAAAATAGGCCGCGAGCACAGCCGCGCCCAAAAAAGAGCTGCCGAACCCCTTGGCGCCAAGTTCGTCCTGCGGAAAAATGCCCAAAAAGGACGTGGGCTATAGCCTTGGCGCGTGCGGCTGACGAACTTCGTCCGCCGGACTCGGAATGGGCCGAGATTTTTCCCACCCCCTCCCCATGACAAAAATAGGCCGCGGGCACAGCCGCGCCCAAAAAAGAGCAGCCGAACCCCTTGGCGCCAAGTTCGTCCTGCAGAAAAATGCCCAAAAAAGGGGTGTGCTATAGCCTAGGGGTGTGGGGCTGCCGAAGTTCGTCCGCCGGACTCGGAATGGGCCGAGACTTCTCCCACCCCCCTCCCCACTACAAAAATAGGCCGCCAGCACAGCCGCGCCCAAAAAAGAGCAGCCGAACCCCTTGGCTCCAAGTTCGTCCTGCGGAAAAATGCACAAAAAAGAGGTGTGCTATAGCCTTCGGACGTGGGGCTGCCGAAGTTTGTCCGCCGGACTCGAAATGGGCCGAGACTTTTCACACCCCATCCCCGCGATAAAAATAGGCCGCGGGCACAGCCGCGCCCAAAAAAGAGCAGCCAAAACCCTTGGAACCAAGTTCCTCCTGCGGAAAAATGCGCAAAAAAGGGGTGTGCTATAGCCTTTGGGCGTGGGGCCGGCGAACTTCGTCCGCCGGACTCGGAATGGGACGAGGCTTTGCCGACCCCCTCCCCGAGACAAAAATAGGCTGCGGGCACAGCCACGCCCAAAAAAGAGGAGCCAAACCCCTCGGCGCCAAGTTCGTCCCGCGGAAAAATGCCCAAAAAGCGGGCGGGCTATAGCCTTGGGGCGTGGGGCTGATGAACTTCGTCCGCCGGACTTGGAATGGGCCGAGACTTTTCCCACCGCCTCCCCAGGACAAAAATAGGCAGCGGGCACAGCCGCGCCCAAAAAAGACATGCCGAACCCCTTGCCAAAAAGTTCATCCTGCGGAAAACTGCGCAAAAAGGGGGCGGGCTATAGCCTTGGGGCGTGGGGCTGATGAACTTCGTCCGCCGGACTCGGAATGGGCCGAGACTTTTCCCACCCCTTCCCCGCGACAAAAATAGGCAGCGGGCACAGCCGCGCCCAAAAAAGAGCAGCCGAACCCCTTGCTGAAAAGTTCGTCCCGCGGAAAAATGCCCAAAAAGGAGGTGAGCTACAGCCTTGGGGCGTGGGGCTGGTGAACCTCGTCCACCGGACTCGAAATCGGCCGAGACTTTCCCCACCCCCTCCCAGCGACAAAAATAGGCCGAGGACACAGCCGGGCCCAATAAAGAGCAGCCGAACCCCTTGGCGTCAAGTTCGTCCTGCGGAAAAATGCCCAAAAAAGGGGTGTGCTATAGCTTTGGGGTGTGGGGCTGCCGAAGTTCGTCCACCGGACTCGGAATGGGCCGAGACTTTTCCCACCCCCCTCCCCACGACAGAAATAGGCCGCCGGCACAGCCGCGCCCAAAAAAGAACAGCCGAACCCGTTGGCGCCAAGTTCGTCCTGCGGAAAAATGCCCAAAAAAGCGGTGTGCTATAGCCTTAGGACGTGTGGCTGCCGAAGTTCGTCCGCCGGACCCGGAATGGGCCGAGACATTTCATACCCCCTCCCCGCGACAAATATAGGCCGCGGACATCGCTGCGCCCAAAAAAGAGCAGCCGAACCCCTTGGCGCCAAGTTCGTCCTGCGGAAAAATTCCCAAAAATGGGTGTGCTATAGCCTTGGGGCATGGGGCGGGCGAACTTCATCCGCCGGACTTGGAATGGGCCGAGACTTTGACCACCCCCTCCCCGCGATAAAAATAAGCTGCGGGCACAGCCGCGCCCAAAAAAGAGCAGCCGAACCCCTTGGCGCCAAGTTCGTCCTGCGGAAAAATGCCCAAAAAAGGGGTGTGCTATAGCCTTGGGACGTGGGGCGGGCGAACTTCGTCCGCCGGATGCGGAATTGGCCGAGACTTGGCCCACCCACTTGGCCCACCCCCCTCCCCAAGACAAAAATAAGCCGCGGGCACAGCCGCGCCAAAAAAAGTGCAGCCGAATCCCTTGGCGCCAAGTTCGTCCTGCGGAAAAATGCGCAAAAAAGGGGTGTGCTATAGCCTTTGGACGTGGGGCCGGCGAACTTCGTCCGCCTTCCTTGGAATGGGCCGAGACTTTGGCCACCCCCTCCCCATGACAAAAATAGGCCGCGGGCACAGCTGCACCCAAAAAAGAGCAGCCGAACACCTTGGCGCCAATTTCGCCCTGCGGAAAAATGCCCAAAAAGGGGATGGGCTATAGCCTTGGGGCGTGGGGCCAGCGAACTTCGTCCGCCAGACTCGGAATGGGCCGACGCTTTGCCTACCCCCTCCCTGCGACAAAAATAGGGTGCGGGCACAGCCGCGCCCAAAAAAGAGCAGCCAAACCCCCTGGCGCCAAGTTCGTCCTGCGGAAAAATGCGCAAAAAAGGGGTGTGCTATAGCCTTTGGACGTGGGGCCGGCGAACTTCGTCCGCCTTCCTTGGAATGGGCCGAGACTTTGGCCACCCCCTCCCCACGACAAAAATAGGCCACGGGCACAGCTGCACCCAAAAAAGAGCAGCCGAACACCTTGGCGCCAATTTTGCCCTGCGGAAAAATGCCCAAAAAGGGGCTAGGCTATAGCCTTGGGGCGTGGGGCCAGTGAACTTCGTCCGCCAGACTCGGAATGGGCCGACGCTTTGCCTACCCCCTCCCTGCGACAAAAATAGGGTGCGGGCACAGCCGTGCCCAAAAAAGAGCAGCCAAACCCCCTGGCGCCATGTTCGTCCTGCCGAAAAAATGCCCAAAAAGGGGGTGGGCTATAGCCTTGGGGCGTGGGGCTGGCGAACTTCATCCGCCGGACTCGGAATGGGCCGAGACTCCCCCCCCCCCTCCCTGCGACAAAAATAGGGTGCGGGCACAGCCGCGCCCAAAAAAAGAGCAGCCGAACGCCTTGGCGCCATGTTCGTCCTGCCGAAAAATGCCCAAAAAGGGGGTGGGCTATAACCTTGGGGCGTGGGGCTGGCGAACTTCGTCCGCCTTCCTCGGAATGGGCCGAGACTTTTCCCACCCCCTCCCCGCAACAAAAATAGGCCGCGGGCTCAGCCGCGCCAAAAAAAGAGCAGCCGAGCCCCTTGGCGCCAAGTTCGTCCTTCGTAAAAATGCACAAAAAGGGGGTGGGCTATAGCCTTGGGCATGGGGCAGGCGAACTTCATCCGCCGGACTCGGAATGGGCCGAGACTTTTCCCACCCCCTCCCCGCGACAAAAATAGGCCACGGGCACAGCTGCGCCCAAAAAAGAGCAGCCGAACCCCTTGGCGACATGTTCGTCCTGCGGAAAAATGCCCAAGAAAGGGGTGTGCGATAGCCTTTGGGCGTGGGGCGTTCCTCAGAATGGGCCGAGACTTTGCCAACCCCCTCCCCGCAACAAAACTAGACCGCGGGCACAGCCGCGCCCAAAAAAGAGCAGCCGAACCCCTTGGGGCCAAGTTCGTCCTGCGGAAAAATGACCAAAAAAAGGGTGGGCTATAGCCTCGGGGTGTGGGGTCGGCGAACTTCGTCCGCCTTCCCCGGAATGGGCGGAGAGTTTGCCCACCCCCTCCCCGTGGCAAAAATAGGCCGCGGGCACAGCCGCGCCGAAAAAAGAACAGCCGAACCCATTGGCGCCAAGTTCGTCCGGCCGAAAAATGCCCAAAAAAGGGGTGGGCTATAGCCTTGGGGCGTGGGGCTGGCGCACTTCGTCCGCCGGACTCGGAATGTGCCGGGACTTTGCCCACCCCCTCCCCGTGACAAAAATAGGCCGCGGGCACAGCCGCGCCCAAAAAAGAGCAGGCGAACCCCTCGGCGCCAAGTTCGTCCTGCGGAAAAATGCCCAAAAAGGGGGTGGGCTATAGCCTTGGGGGGTGGGGCTGGCGAACTTCGTCCGCCGGACTCGGAATGGGCCTAGAGTTTTCCCACCCCCTCCCTGCGACAAACATAGGCCGCAGGCACAGCCGCGCCCAAAAAAGAGCAGCCGTACCCGTTGGCGCCAAGATTGTCCTGCGGAAAAATACCCAAAAAAGGGGTGTGCTATAGCCTTGGGGCGTGGGGCTGGCGAACATCGTCCGCCAGAGACAGAATGAGCCAAGACTTTGCCCACCCCCTCCCCGCGACAAAAATAGGCCGCGGGCACAGCCGCGCCGAAAAAAGAACAGCCGAACCCCTTGGCGCCAAGTTCGTCCGGCCGAAAAATGCCCCAAAAAGGGGTGGGCTATAGCCTTGGGGCGTGGGGCTGGCGCACTTCGTCCGCCGGACTCGGAATGTGCCGGGACTTTGCTCACCCCCTCCCCGTGACAAAAATAGGCCGCGGGCACAGCCGCGCCCAAAAAAGAGCAGCCGAACCCCTCGGCGCCTAGCTCGTCCTGCGGAAAAATGCCCAAAAACGGGGTGGGCTATAGCCTTGGGGTGTGGGGCTGGCGAACTTCGTCCGCCGGACTCGGAATGGGCCGAGACTTTTACCACCCCCTCCCCGCGACAAAAATAGGCCGCGGGCACAGCCGCGCCCAAAAAAGAGCCGCCGAACCCCTTGGCGCCAAGTTCGCCCTGCGGAAAAATGCCCAAGAAAGGGGTGGCCCGTAGCCTTGGGGCGTGGGGCTGGCGAACTTCGTCCGCCGGACTCGGAATGGGCCGAGACTCCCCCCCCTCCCAGTGACAAAAATAGGGTGCGGGCACAGCCGCGCCCAAAAAAGAGCAGCCGAACCCCTTGGCGCCACGTTCGTCCTGCCGAAAAATGCCCAAAAAGGGGGTGGGCTATAGCCTTGGGGCGTGGGGCTGGCGAACTTCGTCCTCCTTCCTCGGAATGGGCCGAGACTTTGCCCACCCCCTCCCCGTGCCAAAAATAGGCCGCGGGCCCGGCCGCGCCAAAAAAGAGCAGCCGAACCCCTTGGCGCCAAGTTCGTCCTCCGGAAAAATGCCCAAAAAGGGGGTGGGCTATAGCCTTGGGGCGTGGGGCTGGCGAACTTCGTCCGCCGGACTCGGAATGGGCCGAGACTTTTCCCACCCCCTCCCCGTGACAAAAATAGGCCGTGGGCACAGCCGCGCCCAAAAAAGATCAGTCGAACCCCTTGGCGCCAAGTTCGTCCTGCGGAAAAATGCCCCAAAAGGGGGTGGGCTATAGCCTTGGGGTGTGGAGCTGGCGAACTTTGTCTGCCGCACTCGGAATGGGCCGAGACTTTTCCCAACCCCTCCCCATGACAAAAATAGGCCGCGGGCACAGCCGCGCCCAAAAAAGAGCAGCCGAACCCCTTTGCGCCAAGTTCGTCCTGCGGAAAAATGCCCAAAAACGCTGTGTGCTATAGCCTTTGGGCGTGGGGCCGGCAAAGTTGATCCGCCTTCCTCGGAATGGGCCGAGACTTTGCCCACCCCCTCCCCGTGCAAAAAATAGGCCGCGGGCACAGCCGCGCCCAAAAAAGAGCGGCCGAACCCCTTGGCGCCAAGTTCGTCCTGCGGAAAAATGCCCAAAAAAGGGGTGTGCTATAGCCTTGGGGCGTGGGGCTGCCGAAGTTCGTCTGCCGGACTCGGAATGGGCCGAGACTTTGCCCACCCTCTCCCCGCGACAAAAATAGCCCGCGGGCACAGCCGCGCCCAAAAAAGAGCCGGCGAACCCCTTGGCGCCAAGTTCGCCCTGCGGAAAAATGCCCAAAAAGGGGGTGGGCTATAGCCTTGGGGCGTCGGGCTGGCGAACTTCGTCCGCCAGAATTGGAATGGGCCGAGACTTTTCCCACCCCCTCCCCGCGACAAAAATAGGCCGTGGGCACAGCCGCGCCCAAAAATGAACAGCCGAACCCCATGGCGCCAAGTTCGTACTGCGGAAAAATCCCCAAAAAAGGGGTGTGCTATAGCCTTTGGGTGTGGGGCCGGCAAAGTTCATCCGCCTTCCTCGGAATGGGCCGAGACTTTGACCACCCCCTCCCCGCGTCAAAGGTAGGCCGCGGGTACAGCCGCGCCCAAAAAAGAGAAACCGAAACCCTTGGCGCTAAGTTAGTCCTGCGGAAAAATGCCCAAAAAAGGGGTGCGCTATAGCCTTTGGGCGTGGGGCCGGCAAAGTTCATCCGCCTTCCTCGGAATGGGCCGCGACTTTGCCCGCCCCCTCCCCATGACAAAAATAGGCCGCGGGCACAGCCGCCCAAAAAAGAGCAGCCGAACACCTTGGCGCCAACTCCGTCCTGCGGAAAAATGCCCAAAAAAGGGGGTGGGCTACAGCCTTGGGGCGTGGGGCTGGCGAACTTCGTCCGCCGGACTCGGAATGGGCCCAGATTTTCCCACCCCCCTCCCCACGACAAAAATAGGCTGCGGGCACAGCCGCGCCCAAAAATGAACAGCCGAACCCCATGGCGCCAAGTTCGTACTGCGGAAAAATCCCCAAAAAAGGGATGTGCTATAGCCTTTGGGTGTGGGGCCGGCAAAGTTCATCCGCCTTCCTCGGAATGGGCCGAGACCTTGACCACCCCCTCCCCCGCGTCAAAGGTAGGCCGCGGGTACAGCCGCGCCCAAAAAAGAGAAACCGAAACCCTTGGCGCTAAGTTAGTCCTGCGGAAAAATGCCCAAAAAAGGGGTGCGCTATAGCCTTTGGGCGTGGGGCCGGCAAAGTTCATCCGCCTTCCTCGGAATGGGCCGCGACTTTGCCCGCCCCCTCCCCATGACAAAAATAGGCCGCGGGCACAGCCGCCCAAAAAAGAGCAGCCGAACACCTTGGCGCCAACTCCGTCCTGCGGAAAAATGCCCAAAAAAGGGGGTGGGCTACAGCCTTGGGGCGTGGGGCGGGCGAACTTCGTCCGCCGGACTCGGAATGGGCCCAGATTTTCCCACCCCCTCCCCACGACAAAAATAGGCCGCGGGCACAGCCGCACCCAAAAAACAGCAGCCGAACCCCTTGGCGCAAAGTTCGTCCAGCGGAAAAATGCCCAAAAAGGGGGTGGGCTATAGCCTTGGGGCGTGGGGCTGGCGCACTTCGTCCGCCGGAC
The DNA here is from genome assembly GCA_029633175.1 of Citrus glauca. Lineage (NCBI taxonomy): Eukaryota > Viridiplantae > Streptophyta > Magnoliopsida > Sapindales > Rutaceae > Citrus > Citrus glauca. Next base: position 344,600 of record JAQOOD010000038.1, on the reverse strand, counting down.
TCGGAATTCGCCGAGACTTTTGCCACCCCCTCCCCGGGACAAAAATAGGCCACGGGGCCAGCCGTTCCCAAAAAAAACCAGCCGAACCCCTTGGCGCCAAGTTCGTCCCGTCGAAAAATGCCCAAAAAAGGGGTGTGCTATAGCCTTGGGGCGAGGGGCCGGTAAAGTTCATCCGCTGGACTCGGAATGGGCCGAGGATTGGTCCACCCCCTCCCCGCGACAAAAATAGGCCGCGGGCACAGCCGCGCCCGAAAAAGAGCAGCCGAACCCCTTGGCGCCGTGTTCGTCCGGCGGAAAAATGCCCAAAAAAGGGGTGTGCTATAGCCTTGGGGCGAGGGGCCGGCAAAGTTCATCCGCCGGACTCGGAATGGGCCGAGGATTGGTCCACCCCCTCCCCGCGACAAAAATAGGCCGCGGGTACAGCCGCCCCCGAAAAAGAGCAGCCGAACCCCTTGGCGCCAGGTTCCTCCTGCGGAAAAATGCCCAAAAAAGGGGTGCGCTATAGCCTTTGGGCGTGGGGCCGGCAAAGTTCATCCGCCTTCCTCGGAATGGGCCGAGACTTTGCCCGACCCTCCCCATGACAAAAATTGGCCGCGGGCACAGCCGCCCAAAAAAGAGCAGCCGAACACCTTGGCGCCAACTCCGTCCTGCGGAAAAATGCCCAAAAAAGGGGGTGGGCTACAGCCTTGGGGCGTGGGGCTGGCGAACTTCGTCCGCCGAACTCAGAATGGGCCGAGATTTTCCCAACCCCTCCCTACGACAAAAATAGGCTGCGGGCACAGCCGCGCCCAAAAAACAGCTGCCGAACCCCTTGGCGCAAAGTTCGTCCAGCCGAAAAATGTCCAAAAAGGGGGTGGGCTATAGCCTTGGGGCGTGGGGCCGGCGCACTCCGTCCGCCGGACTCGGAATGGGCCGAGACATTTCCCACCTCCTCCCCGCGACAAAAATAGGGGCGGGTACTGCCGCGCCAAAAAAGAGCAGCCGAACCCCTTGGCGCCATGTTCGTCCGGCGGAAAAATGCCCAAAAAAGGGGTGTGCTATAGCCTTGGGGCGAGGGGCCGGCAAAGTTCATCCGCCCGACTCGGAATGGGCCGAGGATTGGTCCACCCCCTCCCCGCGACAAAAATAGGCCGCGGGTACAGCCGCGCCCGAAAAAGAGCAGCCGAACCCCTTGGCGCCAGGTTCGTCCTGCGGAAAAATGCCAAAAAAGCGGGTGGACTATAGCCTTGGGGCGTGGGGCCGACGCACTTCGTCCGCCGGTCTCGGTATGGGACGAGACTTTGACCACCCCCTGCCCGTGACAAAAATAGGCCGCGGGAACAGCCGCGTCCAAAAAAGAGCGGCCGAGCCCCTTGGCGCCTAGTTCATCCTGCGGAAAAATGCCCAAAAGGGGGTGGGCTGTAGCCTTTGGGCGTGGGGCTGGCGAACTTCGTCCGCCGGACTCGGAATGGGTGGAGACTTTTCCCACCCTCTCCCCGCGACAAAAATAGCTTGCGGGCACAGCCGCGCCCAAAAAACACCAGCCGAACCCCTAGGCGCCAAGTTCGTCCTGCCGAAAAATGACGAAAAAAGGCGTGGGCTATAGCCTCGGGGCGTGGGGCTGGCGCACTTCGTCCGCCGGACTCGGAATGGGCCGAGACTTTGCCCACCCCCTCCCCGAGACAAAAATAGGCCGCGGGCACAGCCGCGCCCAAAAAAGAGCAGCCGAACCCCTTGGCGCCTAGTCCGCCTGCGGAAAAATGCCCAAAAAAGGGGTGTGCTATAGCCTTTGGGCGTGGGGCCGGCGCACTTCGTCCGCCTTCCTTGCAATGGTCCAAGAATTTGGCCACCGCCTCCCCGTGACAGAAATAGGCTGCGGGCACAGCCGCGCCCAAAAAAGAGCAGCCGAACCCCATGGCGCCAAGTTCGTACTGCGGAAAAATCCCCAAAAAAGGGGTGTGCTATAGCCTTTGGGTGTGGGGCCGGCAAAGTTCATCCGCCTTCCTCGGAATGGGCCGAGACTTTGACCACCCCCTCCCCGCGACAAAGGTAGGCCGCGGGCACAGCCGCGCCCAAAAAAGAGCAGCCGAACACCTTGGCGCCAACTCCGTCCTGCGGAAAAATGCCCAAAAAAGGGCGTGGGCTATAGCCTTGGGGCGTGGGGCTGGCGAACTTCGTCCGCCGGACTCGGAATGGGCCGAGATTTTCCCACCCCCTCCCCACGATAAAAATAGGCCGCGGGCACAGCCGCGCCCAAAAAACAGCAGCCGAACCCCTTGGCGCCAAGTTCGTCCTGCGGAAAAATGCCCAAAAAGGGGGTGGGCTATAGCCTTGGGGCGTGGGGCTGGCGCACTTCGTCCGCCGGACTCGGAATGGGCCGAGACTTTTGCCACCCCCTCCCCGCGACAAAAATAGGCCACGAGGCCAGCCGTTCCCATAAAAGAGCAGCCGAACCCCTTGGCGCCAAGTTCGTCCTGCCGAAAAATGCCCAAAAAGGGGGTGGGCTATAGCCTTGGGGCGTGGGGCCGGCGCACTCCGTCCGCCGGACTCGGAATGGGCCGAGACAATTCCCACCTCCTCCCCGCGACAAAAATAGGCCGCAGGCACAGCCGCGCCGAAAAAAGAGCAGCCGAACCCCTTGGTGCCAAGTTTGTCCTGCGGAAAAATGCCCAAAAAAGGGGTGTGCTATAGCCTTTGGGCGTGGGGCCGGGAAAGTTCATCCCCCTTCCTTGGAATGGGCTGAGACTTTGGCCACCCTCTTCCCGCACCAAAAATAGGCCGCGGGCACTGCCGCGCCAAAAAAGAGCAGCCGAACCCCTTGGCGCCGTGTTCGTCCTGCGGAAAAATGCCCAAAAAAGTGGTGTGCTATAGCCTTTGGGCGTGGGGCCGGGAAAGTTCATCCGCCTTCCTTGGAATGGGCCGAGACTTTCCCCACCCCCTGCCCGCAACAAAAATAGGCCGCGGGCACAGCCGCGCCCAAAAAAGAGCAGCCGAACCCCTTGGCGCCAAGTTCGTACTGCAGAAAAATGCCCAAAAAGGGGGTGGGCTATAGCCTTGGGTCGTGGGGCTGGCGAACTTCGTCCGCCGGACTCGGAATGGGCCGAGACTTTGCCCACCCCGTCCCCGCGACAATAATTGGCCGCGGGCACAGCTGCGCCGAAAAAAGAGCAGCCGAACCCCTTGGCGCCAAGCTCGTCCTGCGGAAAAATGCCCAAAAAGGGGGTGGGCTATAGCCTTGGGGCGTGGGCAGGCGAACTTCCTCCGCCGGACTCGGAATGGGCCGAGACTTTTCCAACCCCCTACCCGCGACAAAAATAGGCCGCGGGCACAGCCGCGCCCAAAAAGGAGCAGCCGAAGCCCTTGGCGCCAAGCTCGTCCTGCGGAAAAATGCCCAAAAAAGGGGTGGGCTATAGCCTTTGGGCGTGGGGACGGCGCACTTCGTCCGCCTTCCTCGCAATGGGCCGAGACTTTGGCCACCCCCACCCCGTGACAAAAATCGGCCGCGGGCACAGCCGCACGCATAAAAGAGCAGCCGAACCCCTTGGCGCCAAGGTCGTCCTGTGGCAAAATGCCCAAAAAAGGGGGTGTGCTATAGCCTTTGGGCGTGGGGACGGCAAAGTTCATCCGCCATCCTCGGAATGGGTCGAGACTTTGCCCACCCCCTCCCCGCGACAAAAATAGGCCGCGGGCAAAGCCGCGCCCAAAAAAGAGCAGCCGAACCCCTTGGCGTCAAGTTCGTCCTGCGGGAAAATATCCAAAAGGGGGATTGGCTATAGCCTTGGGGCATGGGCAGGCGAACTTCCTCCGCCGGACTCGGAATGGGCCGAGACTTTTCCAACCCCCTCCCCGCGACAAAAATAGGCCGCGGGCACAGCCGCCCCCAAAAAGGAGCAGCCGAAGCCCTTGGCGCCAAGCTCGTCCTGCGGAAAAATGCCCAAAAAAGGGTGGGCTATAGCCTTTGGGCGTGGGGCCGGCGCACTTCGTCCGCCTTCCTCGCAATGGGCCGAGACTTTGGCCACCCCCACCACGTGAAAAAAATAGGCCGCGGGCATAGCCTCGCCCAAAAAAGAGCAGCCGAACCCCTTGGCGCCAAGTTCGTCCAGCGGCAAAATGCCCAAAAAAGGGGTGTGCTATAGCCTTTGGGCGTGGGGCTGGCGGACTTCGTCTGCCGGACTCGGAATGGGCCGAGACTTTGCCCACCCCCTCCCCGCGACAATAATTGGCCGCGGGCACAGCCGCGCCGAAAAAAGAGCAGCCGAACCCCTTGGCGCCAAGCTCGTCCTGCGAAAAAATGCCCAAAAAGGGGGTGGGCTATAGCCTTGGGGCGTGGGCAGGCGAACTTCCTCCGCCGGACTCGGAATGGGTCGAGACTTTGCCCACCCCCTCCCCGCACCAAAAATAGGCCGCAGGCATAGCCACGCCCAAAAAAGAGCAGCCGAACCCCTTGGCGCCAAGTTCGTCCTGCGGCAAAATGCCCAAAAAAGGGGTGTGCTATAGCCTTTGGGCGTGGGGACGGCAAAGTTCATCCGCCTTCCTCAGAATGGGTCGAGACTTTGCCCACCCCCTCCCCACACCAAAAATAGGCCGCGGGCATAGCCGCGCCCAAAAAAGAGCAGCCGAACCCCTTGGCACCAAGTTCGTCCTGCGGCAAAATGCCCAAAAAACGGGTGGGCTACAGCCTTAGGGCGTGGGGCTGGCGAACTTCGTCCGCCTTCCTCGGAATGGGCCGATACTTTACCCACCCCGTCCCCACGACAAAAATAGGCCGCGGGCCCAGCCGCGCCCAAAAAAGAGCAGCCGAACCCCTTGGCGCCAAGTTCGTCCTGCGGAAAAATGCCCAAAAAAGGGGTGTGCTATAGCCTTTGGGCGTGGGGACGGCAAAGTTCATCCGCCTTCCTCGGAATGGCTCGACACTTTGCCCACTCCCTCCCCACACCAAAAATAGGCCGCGGGCATAGCCGCGCCCAAAAAAGAGCAGCCGAACCCCTTGGCACCAAGTTCATCCTGCGGCAAAATGCCCAAAAAAGGGGTGTGCTATAACCTTTGGGCGTGGGGACGGCGAACTACGTTTGCCTTGGGCCGAGACTTTGGCCACCCCTCCCCGTGACAAAAATAGGCCGCGGACACAGCCGCGCCCAAAAAAGAGCCGTCGAACCCCTTGGCGCCAAGTTCGTCCTGCGGCAAAATGCCCAAAAAAGGGGTGTGCTATAGCCTTTGGGCGTGGGGAAGGCAAAGTTCATCCGCCTTCCTCGGAATGGGTCGAGACTTTGCCCAACCCCTCCCCACGACAGTAATAGGCCGCGGGCACAGCCACGACCAAAAAATAGAAGCCGAACCCCTTGGCGCCAAGTTCGTCCTGCGGAAAAATGCCCAAAAAATGGGCGTGCTATAGCCTTTGGGCGTGGGGCCGGAAAAGTTCATCCCCCTTCCTCAGAATAGGCCGAGACTTTGCCCACCCCCTCCCCGCACCAAAAATAGGCCGCGGGCACAGCCGCACCCAAAAAAGAGCAGCCGCACCCCACAGCGCCATGTTCGTCCTGCGGAAAAATGCCCAAAAAAGGGGTGTGCTATAGCCTTTGGGCGTGGGGCCGGCGAACTTCGTCCGCCTTCCTCGGAATGGGCCGAGACATTGGCCACCCCCTCCCCGTGACAAAAATAGGCCGTGGGCACAGCCGCGCCCAAAAAAGAGCAGCCGAAGCCCTTGGCGCCAAGTTCGTCCTGCGGCAAAATGCCCAAAAAAGGGGTGTGCTATAGCCTTTGGGCGTGGGGCTGGCGGACTTCGTCTGCCGGACTCGGAATATGCGGAGACTTTGCCCACCCCCTCCTTGTGACAAAAATAGGCCGCGGGCACAGCCGCGCCCAAAAAAGAGCAGCCGAACCCCTTAGCGCCAGGTTCGTCCTGCGGCAAAATGCCCAAAAAAGGGGTGTGCTATAGCCTTTGGGCGTGGGGACGGCAAAGTACATCCGCCTTCCTCGGAATGGGTCGAGACTTTGCCCACCCCCTCCCCGCGACAAAAATAGGCCGCGGACACAGCCGCGCCCAAAAAAGAGCAGCCGAACCCCTTGGCGCCAAGTTCATCCTGCGGCAAAATGCCCAAAAAAGGGGTGTGCTATAGCCTTTGGGCGTGGGGACGGCAAAATACATCCGCCTTCCTCGGAATGGGCCGAGACTTTGCCCACCCCCTCCCCACAACAAAAATAGGCCGCGGGCTTAGCCGCGCCCAAAAAAGAGCAGCCGAACCCCTAGGCGCCAAGTTCGTCTTGCGGAAAAATGCCCAAAAAAGGGGTGTGCTATAGCCTCTGGGCGTGGGGACGGCAAAGTTCATCCGCCTTCCTCGGAATGGGTCGAGACTTTGCCCACCCCCTCCCCGCGACAAAAATAGGCCGCAGACACAGCCGTGCCCAAAAAAGAGCAGCCGAACCCCTTAGCGCCAAGTTCGTCCTGCGGCAAAATGCCCAAAAAAGGGGTGTGCTATAGCCTTTGGGCGTGGGGACGGCAAAGTACATCCGCCTTCCTCGGAATGGGTCGAGACTTTGCCCACCCCCTCCCCGGGACAAAAATAGGCCGCGGACACAGCCGCGCCCAAAAAAGAGCAGCCGAACCCCTTGGCGCCAAGTTCGTCCTGCGGCAAAATGCCCAAAAAAGGGGTGTGCTATAGCCTTTGGCCGTGGGGACGGCAAAGTACATCCGCCTTCCTCGGAATGGGCCGAGACTTTGCCCACCCCCTCCCCACAACAAAAATAGGCCGCGGGCTTAGCCGCGCCCAAAAAAGAGGAGCCGAACCCCTAGGCGCCAAGTTCGTCTTGCGGAAAAATGCCCAAAAAAGGGGTGTGCTATAGCCTTTGGTCGTGGGGCCGGCGAACTTCAACCGCCTTCCTTGGAATGGGCCAAGACATTGGCCACCCCCTCCCCGTGACAAAAATAGACCGCGGGCACAGCCGCGCCCAAAAAAGTGGAGCCGAAGCCCTTGGCGCCATGTTCGTCCTGCGGCAAATTGCCCAAAAAAGGGGTGTGCTATAGCCTTTGGGCGTGGGGCTGGCGGACTTCGTCTGCCGGACTCGGAATGGGCCGAGACTTTGCCCACCCCCTCCCTGGGAGAAAAATAGGCCGCGGGCACAGCCATGCCCAAAAAAGAGCAGCCGTACCCGTCCGCGCCAAGTTCGTCCTGCGGAAAAAATGCCCAAAAAAGGGGTGTGCTATAGCCTTTGGTCGTGGGGCCGGCGAACTTCAACCGCCTTCCTTGGAATGGGCCAAGACATTGGCCACCCCCTCCCCACAACAAAAATAGGCCGCGGGCTTAGCCGCGCCCAAAAAAGAGGAGCCGAACCCCTAGGCGCCAAGTTCGTCTTGCGGAAAAATGCCCAAAAAAGGGGTGTGCTATAGCCTTTGGTCGTGGGGCCGGCGAACTTCAACCGCCTTCCTTGGAATGGGCCAAGACATTGGCCACCCCCTCCCCGTGACAAAAATAGACCGCGGGCACAGCCGCGCCCAAAAAAGAGCAGCCGAACCCCTTGGCGCCAAGTTCGTCCTGCGGCTAAATGCCCAAAAAAGGGGTGTGCTATAGCCTTTGGCCGTGGGGACGGCAAAGTACATCCGCCTTCCTCGGAATGGGCCGAGACTTTGCCCACCCCCTCCCCACAACAAAAATAGGCCGCGGGCTTAGCCGCGCCCAAAAAAGAGGAGCCGAACCCCTAGGCGCCAAGTTCGTCTTGCGGAAAAATGCCCAAAAAAGGGGTGTGCTATAGCCTTTGGTCGTGGGGCCGGCGAACTTCAACCGCCTTCCTTGGAATGGGCCAAGACATTGGCCACCCCCTCCCCGTGACAAAAATAGACCGCGGGCACAGCCGCGCCCAAAAAAGTGGAGCCGAAGCCCTTGGCGCCATGTTCGTCCTGCGGCAAATTGCCCAAAAAAGGGGTGTGCTATAGCCTTTGGGCGTGGGGCTGGCGGACTTCGTCTGCCGGACTCGGAATGGGCCGAGACTTTGCCCACCCCCTCCCTGGGAGAAAAATAGGCCGCGGGCACAGCCATGCCCAAAAAAGAGCAGCCGAACCCCTTGGCGCCAAGTTCGTCTTGCGGAAAAATGCCCAAAAAAGGGGTGTGCTATAGCCTTTGGTCGTGGGGCCGGCGAACTTCAACCGCCTTCCTTGGAATGGGCCAAGACATTGGCCACCCCCTCCCCACAACAAAAATAGGCCGCGGGCTTAGCCGCGCCCAAAAAAGAGGAGCCGAACCCCTAGGCGCCAAGTTCGTCTTGCGGAAAAATGCCCAAAAAAGGGGTGTGCTATAGCCTTTGGTCGTGGGGCCGGCGAACTTCAACCGCCTTCCTTGGAATGGGCCAAGACATTGGCCACCCCCTCCCCGTGACAAAAATAGACCGCGGGCACAGCCGCGCCCAAAAAAGTGGAGCCGAAGCCCTTGGCGCCATGTTCGTCCTGCGGCAAATTGCCCAAAAAAGGGGTGTGCTATAGCCTTTGGGCGTGGGGCCGGCGAACTTCGTCCGCCTTCCTCGGAATGGGCCGAGACTTTGTCCACCCCCTCCCCGCGACAAAAATAGGCCGCGGACACAGCCGCGCCCAAAAAAGAGCAGCCGAACCCCTTGGCGCCAAGTTCGTCCTGCGGCAAAATGCCCAAAAAAGCGGGTGTGCTATAGCCTTTGGGCCTGGGGACGGCAAAGTACATCCGCCTTCCTCGGAATGGGTCGAGACTTTGCCCACCCCCTCCCCACGACAAAAATAGGCCGCGGACCCAGCCGCGCCCAAAAAAGAGCAGCCGAACCCCTTGGCGCCAAGTTCGTCCTGCGGCAAAATGCCCAACAAAGGGGTGTGCTATAGCCTTTGGGCGTGGGGACGGCAAAGTACATCCGCCTTCCTCGGAATGGGCCGAGACTTTGCCCACCCCCTCCCCGCAACAAAAATAGGCCGCGGGCTTAGCCGCGCCCAAAAAAGCGCAGCCGAACCCCTAGGCGCCAAGTTCGTCTTGCGGAAAAATGCCCAAAAAAGGGGTGGGCAATAGCCTTGGGGCGTGGGGTGGGCGAACTTCGTCCGCCGCACTCGGAATGGGCCGAAACTTTTCCCACCCCACACCATGGCAAAAATAGGCAGCGGGCACAGCCGTGCCCAAAAGAGAGCAGCCGAACCCCTTGGCGCCAAGTTCGTCCTGCGGAAAAAATGCCCAAAAAAGGGGTGTGCTATAGCCTTGGGGCGCGGTGCAGGCGAACTTCGTCCGCCGTACTCGGAATGGGCCTAGACTTTGGCCACCCCCTCCCCGCGACAAAAATAGGCCACGGGCACAGCCGCGCCAAATAAAGGACAGCCGAACCCCTTGGCGCCAAGTTCGTCCTGCGGAAAAATGCCCAAAAAAGGGGTGGGCTATAGCCTTGGGGCGTGGGGCTGGCGAACTTCGTCCGCCGGAATCGGAATGGGCCGAGGCTTTGCCCACCCCCCTCCCTGGGACAAAAATAGGCCGCGGGCACAGCCATGCCCAAAAAAGAGCAGCCGAACCCCTTGGCGCCAAGTTCGTCCATGGGAAAAATGACCAAAAAAGGGGTGTGCTATAGCCTCTGGGCGTGAGGCAGGCGAACTACGTCCGCCGGACTCGGAATGGGCGAGACTTTGGCCACCCCCTCCCCGGGACAAAAATAGGCCGCGGGCACAGCCATGCCAAAAAAAGAGCAGCCGAACCCCAAGGGGCCAAGTTCGTCCTGCGGAAGAATGCCCAAAAAGGGGGTGGGCTATAGCCTTGGGGCGTGGGGTGGGCGAACTTCGTTCGTCGGACTCGGAATGGGCCGAGACTTTGACCACCCCGTCCCCAGGACAAAGATAGGCCGCGGGCACAGCCGCGCCCGAAAAAGAGCAGCCGAACCCCTTGACGCCAAGTTCGTCCTGCGGAAAAATGCCCAAAAAAGGGGTGGGCTATAGCCTTGGGGCGTGGGGCTGGCGAAGTTCGTCCGCCTTCCTCGGAATGGGCGGAGACATTGCCCACTCCCTCCCCATGAAAAAAATAGGCCGCTGACACAGCCGCGCCCAAAAAAGAGCACGCGAACCCCTTGGCGCCAAGTTCGTTCTGTGGAAAAATGCTCAAAAAAGGGGTGTGCTATAGCCCTGGGGCGTGGGGCTGGCAAACTTCGTCCGCCGGACTCAGAATGCGCCAAGACTTTGCCCACCCCCTCCCCACGACAAAAATAGGCCGCGGGCACAGCCGCGCCCAAAAAAGAGCAGCCGAACCCCCTGGCGCCAAGTTCGTCCTGCGGAAAAATGCCCAAAAAAGGGGTGGGCTATAGCCTTGGGGCGTGGGGCTGGCGAACTTCGTCCGCCGGACTCGGAATGGGCCGAGACACTGACCACCCCCTCCATGCGACAAAAAAGGCCGCGGGCACCGCTGCACCCATAAAAGAGCAGCCGAACCCCAAGGCGCCAAGTTCGTCCTGCGGAAGAATGCCCAAAAAGGGAGTGGGCTATAGCCTTGGGGCGTGGGGCCGGCGTACTTCGTCCGCCGGACTCGGAATGGGCCGAGACTTTGGCCACCCCCTCCCCGCGCCAAAAATAGGTCGCGGGCACAGCCGCGCCCAAAAAAGGGGTGTGCTATAGCCTTGGGGTGTGGGGCTGGCGAACTTCGTCCGCCGGACTCAGAATGGGCCGAGACTTTGCCCACCCCCTCCGCGCGACAAAAATTGGCCGCGGGCACAGCCGCGCCGAAAAAAAAGCAGCCGAACTCGTTGGCGCCAAGTTCGTCCTGCGGAAAAATGCCCAAAAAAGGGGTGGGCTATAGCCTTGGGGCGTGGGGATGGCGAACTTCGGCCGCCGGACATGGAATGGGCCGAGACTTTACCCACCCCCTCCCCGTGACAGAAATAGTCTGCGGTCACAGCCGCGCCAAAAAAAGAGCAGCCGAACCCCTTGGCGCCAGGTTCGTCCTGCGGAAAAATGCCCAAAAAAGGGGTGGGCTATAGCCTTGGGGTGTGGGGCCGGCGCACTTCGTCCGCCGGACTCGGAATGGGCCGAGACTTTCCCCACCCCCTCCCCGCGACAAAAATAGGCCGCGGGGGAAGCCGCGCCCAAAAAAGAGCAGCCGAACCCCTTGGCGCCAAGTTCGTCCTGCGGAAAAAATGCCAAAAAAAGGGGTGGGCTGTAGCCTTGGGGCGTGGGGCTGGCGAACTTCGTCCGCCGGACTCGGAATGGGCCGAGACTTTCCCCACCCCCTCCCCGTGATAGAAATAGTCTGCGTGCACAGCCGCGCCAAAAAAAGAGCAGCCGAACCCCTTGTCGCCAAGTTCGTCCTGCGGAAAAATGCCCAAAAAAGGGGTGGGCTATAGCCTTGGGTAGTGGGGATGGCGAACTTCGTCCGCCGGACTCGGAATGGGCCGAGACTTTCCCCAACCACTCCCCGCGGCAAAAATAGGCCGCGGTCACAGCCGCGCCCAAAAAAGAGCAGCCGAACCCCTTGGCACCAAGTTCGGCTGCGGAAAAATTCCCAAAAAAAGGGTGGCCTATAGCCTTGGGGCGTGGGGCTGGCGAACTTCGTCCGCCGGAATCGGAATGGGCGGAGACTTTTCCCACTCCCTCCCCACAACAAAAATAGGACACGGGCACAGCCATGCCCAAAAAAGATCAGCCGAACCCCTTGGCGCCATGTTCGTCCTGCGGAAAAATGCCCAAAAAAGGGGTGGGCTATAGCCTTCGGGCGTGGGGCTGGCGAACTTCCTCCGCCGGACTCGGAATGGGCCGAGACTTTCCCCAACCACTCCCCGCGACAAAAATAGGCCGCGGTCCCAGCCGCGCCCAAAAAAGAGCAGCCGAATCCCTTGGCGGCGAACGTCGTCCTGCGGAAAAATGCCCAAAAAAGGGGTGGGCTATAGCCTTGGGGCGTGGGGCTGGCGAACTTCATCTGCCGGACTCGGATTGGGCCGAGACTTTCCCCACCCCTCCCCGTGACAGAAATAGTCTGCGGGAACAGCCGCGCCAAAAAAAGAGCAGCCGAACCCCTTGGCCCCAAGTTCGTCCTGGGGAAAAATGCCCAAAAAGTGGGTGGACTATAGCCTTGGGGCGTGGGACGGGCGAACTTCGTCCGCCGGACTTGGAATGGGCCGAGACTTTTCCCACCCCCTCCCCGCAACAAAAATAGGCCGCGGGCAAAGCCGCGCCCAAAAAAGAGCTGCCGAACCCCTTGGCGCCATGTTCGTCCTGCGGAAAAAATGCCAAAAAAAGGGGTGGGCTGTAGCCTTGGGGCGTGGGGCGGGCGAACTTCGTCCGCCGAATTCGAATGGGCCGAAACTTTGCCCACCCCATCCCCGCGACAAAAATAGGCCGTGGGCACAACCGCGCCAAAAAAAGAGCAGCCGAACCCCTTGGCGCCACGTTCGTCCTGCGGAAAAATGCCCAAAAAAGGGGTGGGCTATAGCCTTGGGGCGTAGGGCGGGCGAACTTCGTCCGCCGCACTCGGAATGTGCCGAGACTTTGCCCACCCCCTCCCCGCAACAAAAATAGGCCGCGGGCAAAGCCGCGCCCAAAAAAGAGCTGCCGAACCCCTTGGCGCCATGTTCGTCCTGCGGAAAAAATGCCAAAAAAAGGGGTGGGCTGTAGCCTTGGGGCGTGGGGCGGGCGAACTTCGTCCGCCGAATTCGAATGGGCCGAAACTTTGCCCACCCCATCCCCGCGACAAAAATAGGCCGTGGGCACAACCGCGCCAAAAAAAGAGCAGCCGAACCCCTTGGCGCCACGTTCGTCCTGCGGAAAAATGCCCAAAAAAGGGGTGGGCTATAGCCTTGGGGCGTGGGGCGGGCGAACTTCGTCCGCCGCACTCGGAATGTGCCGAGACTTTGCCCACCCCCTCCGCGCGACAAAAATAGGCCGCGGGCACAGCCGCGCCCAAAAAAGAGCAGCCGAACCCCTTGGCGCCAAGATCGTCCTGCGGAAAAATGCCCAAAAAGGGGGTGGGCTATTGCCTTGGGGCGTGGGGCTGGCGAACTTCGTCTGCCGGACTCGGAATGTGCCGAGACTTTGCCCACCCCCTGCCCGCGACAAAAATAGGACGCGGGCACAGCCGCGCCCAAAAAAGAGCAGCCGAACCCCTTGGCGCCAAGTTCGTCCTGCGGAAAAATACCCAAAAAAGGGGTGGGCTATAGCCTTGAGGCGTGGGGCGGGCGGACTTCTTCCGCCGGACTCGGAATGGGCCGAGACTTTTCGCACCCCCTTCCCGCGACAAAAATAGGCCGCGGGCACTGCCGCGCCCAAAAAGGAGCAGCCGAACGCCTTGGCGCCAATTTCGTCCTGCGGAAAAATGCCTAAAAAAGGGGTGTGCTATAGCCTTGGGGCATGGGGCTGGCGAACTTCGTCCGCCGGACTCGGAATGCGCCGAGACTTTGCCCACCCCCTCTACACGACAAAAATAGGCCGCAGACACAGCCGCGCCCATAAAAGAGCAGCCGAACCCCTTGGCGCCAAGTTCGTCCTACGGAAAAATGCCGAAAAAGGGGGTGGGCTACAGCCTTGGGGCGTGGAGCCGGCAAAGTTCGTCCGCCGGACTCGGAATGGGCCTATACTTTTCCCACACCCTCCCCGCGGCAAAATTAGGCTGCGGGCCGAGCCGCGCCCAGAAAAGAGCTGCCGAACCCCTTGGCGCCAAGTTCGTCCTGCGGAAAAATGCCCCAAAAAGGGGTGGGCTATAGCCTTGGGGCGTGGGGCAGGCGAACTTCGTCCGCCGCACTCGGAATGTGCCGAGACTTTGCCCACCCCCTCCCCGCGACAAAAATAGGCCGCGGGAACAGCCGCGCCCAAAAAAGAGCAGCCAAACCCCTTGGCGCCAAGTTCGTCCTGCGGAAAAATGCCCGAAAAGGGGGTGGGCTATAGCCTTGGGGCGTGGGGCAGGCGAACTTCGTCCGCCTTCCTCGGAATGGGCCGAGACTTTGCCCACCCCCTCCCCGTGACAAAAATAGGCTGCGGGCACAGCCGCGCCCAAAAAAGTGCAGTCGAACCCCTTGGCGCCAAGTTCGTCCTGCGGAAAAATGCCCAAAAAGGGGGTGGGCAATAGCCTTGGGGCGTGGGGCAGGCGAACTTCGTCCGCCGGACTCGGAATGCGCCGAGACTTTGGCCACCCCCTCCCCGCAACAAAAATAGGCCACGGGCACAGCCGTGCCAAAAAAAAAGCAACTGAACCCCTTGGCGCCAAGTTCGTCCTGCGGAAAAATGCCCGAAAAGGGGTGGGCTATAGCCTAGGGGCGTGGGGCCGGCAAAGTTCATCCCGCTTCCTCGGAATGGGCCGAGACTTTGCCCACCCCCTCCCCATGACAAAAATAGGCCGCGGCCACAGCCGCGCCCAAAAAATAGCAGCCAAACCCCTTGGCGCCAAGTTCGTCCAGCGGAAAAATGCCCAAAAAAGGGGTGTGCTATAGCCTTTGGGCGTGGGGCCGGCAAAGTTCATCCCCCTTCCTCGGAATGGGCCTAGACTTTGCCCACCCCCTCCCCGCGAAAAAAATAGGCCGCGGGCACAGCCGCGCCCAAAAAAGAGCAGCCGAACCCCTTGGCGTCAAGTTCGTCTGGCGGAAAAATGCCCAAAAAGGGGGTGGGCTATAGCCTTGGGGCGTGGGGATGGCGGACGACTTTTCCCACCCCCTCCCCGCGACAAAAATATGACGCGGGCACAGCCGCGCCCAAAAAAGAGCAGCCGAACCCCTTTGTACCAAGTTCGTCCTGCGGAAAATTGCCCAAAAAAGGGGTGGGCTATAGCTTTGGGGCGTGGGGCAGGCGGACTTCGTCCGCCGGACTCGTAATGTGCCGAGACTTTGCCCACCGCCTCCCCGCAACAAAAATAGGCCACGGGCGCAGCCGCGCCCAAAAAAGAGCAGCCGAACCCCTTGGCGCCGAGTTCGTCCTGTGGAAAAATGCACAAAAAGGGGGTGGGCTATAGCCTTGGGGCGTGGGGCTGGCGAACTTCGTACGCCTTCCTCGGAATGGGCCGAGACTTTGCCCATCCCCTCGCCACGACAAAAATAGGCCCCCGGCACAGCCGCGCCCAAAAAAGAGCAGCCGAACCCCTTGGCGCCAAGTTCGTCCTGCGGAAAAATGCCCAAAAAAGGGGTGGGCTATAGCCTTGGGCCGTGGGCCTGGCGAACTTCGTACGCCTTCCTCGGAATGGGCCGAGACTTTGCCCACCCCCTCCCCGCGACAAAAATAGGATGCAGGCATAGCCGCACCCAAAAAAGAGCAGCCGGACCCCTTGGCGGCAAGTTCGTCCTGCGGAAAAATGCCCAAAAAAGTTGTGTGCTATAGCCTTGGGGCGTGGGGCTGCCGAAGTTCGTCCGCCGGACTCGGAATGGGCCGAGACTTTGCCCACCCCCTCCCCGAGACAAAAATAGGCTGCGGGAACAGCCGCGCCCAGAAAAGAGCAGCCGAACCCCTTGGCGCCAAGTTCGTCCTGCGGAAAAATGCCCAAAAAAGGGGTGGGCTATAGCCTTGTGGCGTGGGGCTGGCGAACTTCATCCGCCGGACTCGGAATGGGCCCAGACTTTTCCCACCCCATCCCCGCGACAAAGGTAGGCCGCGGTCGTAGCCGCACCCAGAAAAGAGCAGCCGAACCCGTTGGCGCCAAGTTCGTCCTGCAGAAAAATGCCCAAAAAAGTTGTGTGCTATAGCCTTGGGGCGTGGGGCTGACGAACTTCGTACAAGGGACTCGGAATGGGCCGAGACTTTGCCCACCCCCTCCCCGCGACAAAAATGGGCCGCGGACACAGCCGCGCCCATAAAAGAGCAGCCGAACCCCTTGGCGCCAAGTTCGTCCTGCGGAAAAATGCCCAAAAAGGGAGTGGGCTATTGCCTTGGGGCGTGGGGCTGGCGAACTTCGTACAAGGGACTCGGAATGGGCCGAGACGTTACCCAACCCCTCCCCGCACCAAAAATAGGCCGCGGGCACAGCCGCGCCCAAAAAAGAGCAGTCGAACCCTTTGGCACCAAGTTCATCCTGCGGAAAAATGCCCAAAATAGGGGTGGGCTATAGCCGTGGGGCGTGCGGCTGGCGAAGTTCATCCGCCTTTCTTGGAATGGGCCGAGACTTTGCCCACCCCCTGCCTGCACCAAAAAATAGGCCGCGGGCACAGCCGCGCCCAAAAAAGAGCAGCCGGACCCCTTGGCGCCAACTTCGTCCTGCGGAAAAATGCCCAAAAAAGTTCTGTGCTATAGCCTTGGGGCGTGGGGCTACCGAAGTTCGTCCGACGGACTCGGATTGGGCCGAGACTTTTCCCACCCCCTCCCGGAGACAAAAATAGGATGCGGGCACAGCCACGCCCGAAAAAGAGCAGCCTAACCCCTTGGCGCCAAGTTCGTCCTGCGGAAAAATGCCCAAAAAAGGGGTGGGCTATAGCCTTGGGCCGTGGGCCTGGCGAACTTCGTACGCCTTCCTCGGAATGGGCCGAGACTTTGCCCACCCCCTCCCCGCGACAAAAATAGGATGCAGGCATAGCCGCACCCAAAAAAGAGCAGCCGGACCCCTTGGCGGCAAGTTCGTCCTGCGGAAAAATGCCCAAAAAAGTTGTGTGCTATAGCCTTGGGGCGTGGGGCTGCCGAAGTTCGTCCGCCGGACTCGGAATGGGCCGAGACTTTGCCCACCCCCTCCCCGAGAAAAAAAAAAGGCTGCGGGAACAGCCGCGCCCAGAAAAGAGCAGCCGAACCCCTTGGCGCCAAGTTCGTCCTGCGGAAAAATGCCCAAAAAAGGGGTGGGCTATAGCCTTGTGGCGTGGGGCTGGCGAACTTCATCCGCCGGACTCGGAATGGGCCCAGACTTTTCCCACCCCATCCCCGCGACAAAGGTAGGCCGCGGTCGTAGCCGCGCCCAGAAAAGAGCAGCCGAACCCGTTGGCGCCAAGTTCGTCCTGCGGAAAAATGCCCAAAAAAGTTGTGTGCTATAGCCTTGGGGCGTGGGGCTGACGAACTTCGTACAAGGGACTCGGAATGGGCCGAGACTTTGCCCACCCCCTCCCCGCGACAAAAATGGGCCGCGGACACAGCCGCGCCCATAAAAGAGCAGCCGAACCCCTTGGCGCCAAGTTCGTCCTGCGGAAAAATGCCCAAAAAGGGAGTGGGCTATTGCCTTGGGGCGTGGGGCTGGCGAACTTCGTACAAGGGACTCGGAATGGGCCGAGACGTTACCCAACCCCTCCCCGCACCAAAAATAGGCCGCGGGCACAGCCGCGCCCAAAAAAGAGCAGTCGAACCCTTTGGCACCAAGTTCATCCTGCGGAAAAATGCCCAAAATAGGGGTGGGCTATAGCCGTGGGGCGTGCGGCTGGCGAAGTTCATCCGCCTTTCTTGGAATGGGCCGAGACTTTGCCCACCCCCTGCCTGCACCAAAAAATAGGCCGCGGGCACAGCCGCGCCCAAAAAAGAGCAGCCGGACCCCTTGGCGCCAACTTCGTCCTGCGGAAAAATGCCCAAAAAAGTTCTGTGCTATAGCCTTGGGGCGTGGGGCTACCGAAGTTCGTCCGACGGACTCGGATTGGGCCGAGACTTTTCCCACCCCCTCCCGGAGACAAAAATAGGATGCGGGCACAGCCACGCCCGAAAAAGAGCAGCCTAACCCCTTGGCGCCAAGTTCGTCCTGCGGAAAAATACCCAAAAAAGGGGTGGGCTATAGCCTTGGGGCGTGGGGCTGCCGAAGCTCGTCCGCCGGACTCGGAATGGGCCGAGACTTTGTCCACCCCCTCCCCGTGACAAAAATAGGCCGCGGGCACTGCCACGCCCAAAAAAGTGCAGCCGAACCCCTTGGCGCCAAGTTCGCCCTGAGGAAAAATGCCCAAAAAAGGGGTGGGTTGTAGCCTTGGGGCGTGGGGCTGGCAAAGTTCATCCGCCTTCCTCGGAATGGGCCGAGACTTTGCCCACCCCCTCCCCGTGCCAAAAATCGGCCGCGGGCACAGCTGCGCCCAAAAAAGAGCAGACGAACCCCTTGGCGCCAACTCCGTCCTGCGGAAAAATGCCCTAAAAAGGGGGTGGGCTATAGCCTTGGGGCGTGGGGCTGGGGAACTTCGTCCGCCGTCCTCGGAATGGGCCGAGACTTTGTCCACCCCCTCCCCGCGACAAAGGTAGGCCGTGGGCGCAGCCGCGCCCAGAAAAGAGCAGCCGAACCCCTTGGCGCCAAGTTCGTCCTGCGGAAAAATCCCCAAAAAAGGGGTGTGCTATAGCCTTTGGGCGTGGGGCCGGCAAAGTTCATCCGCCTTCCTCGGAATGGGCCGAGACTTTGCCCACCCCCTCCCCGCGCCAAAAATAGGCCGCGGGCACAGCCGCGCCCAAAAAAGTGCAGTCGAACCCCTTGGCGCCAAGTTCGTCCAGCGGGAAAATGCCCAAAAAAGGGGTGCGCTACAGCCTTGGGGCGTGGGGCTGCCGAAGTTCGTCCGCCGGACTCGGAATGGGCCGAGACGTTTCCCACCCTTTCCCCGCGACAAAAATAGCCCGCGGGCACAGCCGTGCCCAAAAAAGAGCAGCCGAACCCCTTGGCGCTAAGTTCGTCCTGCGGAAAAATGCCCAAAAAAGGGGTGGGATGTAGCCTTGGGGAGTGGGGCGGGTGAAGTTCGTCCGCCGGACTCGGAATGGGCCGAGACTTTTCCCACGCTCTCCCCACGACAAAAATAGGCCACGGACACAGCCGCGCCCAAAAAAGAGCGGCCGAACCCCTTGGCGCCCAGTTCGTCCTGCGGAAAAATGCCCAGAAAGGGGGTGGGCTATAGCATTGGGGCACGGGGCTGGCGAACTTCATCCGCCGGACTCGGAATGGGCCGAGACTTTTCCCACTCCCTCCCCGCGACAAAAATAGGCCGCGCGCACAGCCGCGCCTAAAAAAGAGCAGCCGAACCCCTTGGCGCCAAGTTCGTCCTGCGGAAAAAATGCCCAAAAAGGGGGTGGGCTATAGCCTTGGGGCGTGGGGCCGGCGAACTTCGTCCGCCTTCCTCGGAATGGGCCGAGACATTGGCCACCCCCTCCCCGTGACAAAAATAGGCCGCGGGCACAGCCGCGCCCAATAAAAAGCAGCCGAACCCCTTGGCGCCAAGTTCGTCCTGCGGAAAAAATGCCCAAAAAGTGGGTGGGCTATAGCCTTGGGGCGTGGGGCCGGCGAACTTCGTCCGCCTTCCTCGGAATGGGCCGAGACATTGCCCACCCCCTCCCCGTGACAAAAATAGGCCGCGGGCACAGCCGCGCCCAATAAAAAGCAGCCGAACCCCTTGGCGCCAAGTGCGTCCTGCGGAAAAATGCCCAAAAAGTGGGTGGGCTATAGCCTTGGGGTGTGGGGCTGGCGAACTTCGTTCGCCGGACTCGGAATGGGCCGAGACTTTGCCCACCTTCTCCCCGTGACAAAAATAGGCCGCGGGCACATCCGCGCCCAAAAAAAAGCGGCCGAACCCCTTGGCGCCAAGTTCGTCCTGCGGAAAAATGCCCAAAAAAGGGGTTTGCTATAGCCGTTGGGCGTGGGGCCGGCGAACTTCATCCGCCTTCCTCGGAATGGGCCGAGACTTTGCCCACCCCCTCCCCGCGACAAAAATAGGCCGCGGGCACCGCCGCGTCCAGAAAAGAGCAGCCGAACCCTTTGGCGCCAAGTTTGTCTGGCGGAAAAATGCCCAACAAGGGGATAGGCTATAGCCTTGGGGCGTGGGGCCGGCGAACTTCGTCCGCCGGACTCGGAAGGGGCCGAGACTTTTCCCACCCCCTCCCCACAAAAAAATAGGCCACGGGCACAGCCGCACCCAAAAAGGCGCAGCCGAACCCCTTGGCGCCAACCTCGTCCTGCGGAAAAATGCCCAAAAAGGGGGTGGGCTATAGCCTTGGGGTGTGGGGCTGGCGAACTTCGTCCGCCGGACTCGGAATGGGCCGAGACATTTCCCACCGCCTCCCCGCGACAAAAATAGGCCGCGGGCACAGCCGCGCCCAAAAAAGAGCAGCCGAACACCTTGGCGCCAAGTTCATCCTGCGGAAAAATGCCCAAAAAGGGGGTGGGCTATAGCCTTGGGGCGTGGGGCCGGCGAACTTCGTCCGCCGGACTCGGAATGGGTCGAGACTTTGCCCACCCCCTCCCCGCGACAAAAATAGGCCGCGGGCACAGCCGCGACCAAAAAAGAGCAGCCGAACCCCTTGGCGCCAAGTTCGTCCTGCGCAAAAATGCCCAAAAAAGGGGTGTGCTGTAGCCTTTGGGGCGTGGGCCGGGCGGACTTCGTCCGCGGGACTCGAAATGGGCCAAGACTTTTCCCACCCCCTCCCCGCGACAAAAATAGCTGGCAGGCACAGCCGCGCCCAAAAAAGAGCAGCCGAACCCCTTGGCGCCAAGTTCGTCCTCCGGAAAAATGCCCAAAACGGGGGGTGGGCTATAGCCTTGGGGCGTGGGGCGGGCGAACTTCGTCCGCCGGACTCGGAATGGGCCGAGACTTTTCCCACCCCCTCCCCGCGACAAAAATAGGCCGCGGGCAGAGCCGCTTCCAGAAAAGAGCAGCCGAACCCTTTGGCGCCAAGTCTGTCTGGCGGAAAAATGCTGAAAAAGGGGATGGGCTATAGCCTTGGGGCGTGGGGCAGGCGAACTTCGTCCGCCGGACTCGGAATGGGCCGAGACTTTTCCCACCCCCTCCCCGCAACAAAATAGGCCACGGGCACAGCTGCACCCAAAAAAGAGCAGCCGAACCCCTTGGCGCCAAGCTCGTCCTGCGGAAAAATGCCCAAAAAGGGGGTGGGCTATAGCCTTGGGGTGTGGGGCTGGCGAACTTCGTCCGCCGGACTCGGAATGGGCCGAGACTTTGGCCACCCCCTGCCTGTGACAAAAATAGGCTGCGGGCATAGCCGCGCATAAAAAAGAGCTGCCAAACCCCTTGGCGCCAAGTTCGTCCAGCGGCAAAATGCCCAAAAAATGGGCGTGCTATAGCCTTTGGGCGTGGGGCCGGCAAAGTTCATCCCCCTTCCTAGGAATGGGCCGAGACTCTGCCCACCCCCTCCCCGCGACAAAAATAGGCCGTGGGCACAGCCGCGCCAAAAAAGAGCAGCCGAACCCCTTGGCGCCAAGTTCGTCCTGCGGCAAAATGCCCAAAAAAGGGGTGTGCTATAGCCTTTGGGCGTGGGGCCGGAAACGTTCATCCCCCTTCCTCGGAATGGGCCGAGACTTTGCCCCCCCCCTCCCCGCGACAAAAAAAGACCGCGGGCACAGCCGCGCCCAAAAAAGAGCAGCCGAACCCCTTGGCGCCAAGTTCGTCCTGTGGAAAAATGCCCAAAAAAGGGGTGTGTTATAGCCTTTGGGCATGGGGCTGGCAATGTTCATCCGCCTTCCTCGGAATAGGCCGAGACTTTGCCCATCCCCTCCCCGCACCAAAAATAGGCCGCAGGGACAGCCGCGCCCAAAAAAGAGCAGCCGAACCCCTTGGCGCCAAGTTTGTCCTTCGGAAAAATGCCCAAAAAAGGGGTGTGCTATAGCCATTGGGCGTGGGGCCGGCGAACTTCATCCGCCTTCCTCAGAATGGGCAGAGACTTTGCCCATCCCCTCCCCACGACAAAAATAGGCCGCGGGCACAGCCGCGTCCAAAAAAGAGCAGCCGAACACCTTGGCGCCAAGTTCGTCCTGCGGAAAATTGCCCAAAAAAGGGGTGTGCTATAGCCTTTGGGCGTGGGGCCGGCGCACTTCGTCCGCCTTCCTCGGAATGGGCCGAGACTTTGCCCACCCCCTTCCCGCGACAAAAATAGGCCGCGGGCACAGCCGCGCCCAAAAAAGAGCAGCCGAACCCCTTGGCGCAAAGTTCGTCCTGAGGAAAATTGCCCAAAAGGGGGTGGGCTATAGCCTTGGGGCGTGTGCCTGGCGAACTTCGTCCGCCGGACTCGGAATGGGCCGAGACTTTGGCGGCAAGTTCGTCCGGCGGCAAAATGCCCAAAAAATGGGTGTGCTATAGCCTTTGGGCGTGGGGCCGGCAATGTTCATCCCCCTTCCTCGGAATAGGCCGAGACTTCGCCCGTCCCCTCCCCGCACCAAAAATAGGCCGCGGGCACAGCCGCGCCCAAAAAAGAGCAGCCGAACCCCTTGGCGCCAAGTTCGTCCTGGAGAAAAATGCCCAAAAAAGGAGTGTGCTATAACCATTGGGCGTGGCGCCGGCGAACTTCATCCGCCTTCCTCAGAATGGGCCGAGACTTTGCCCATCCCCTCCTCACGACAAAAATAGGCCGCGGGCACAGCCGCGCCCAAAAAAGAGCAGCCGAACCCCTTGGCGCCAAGTTCGTCCTGCGGAAAAATGCCCAAAAAAGGTATCCGCTATAGCCTTTGGGCGTGGGGCCGGCAATGTTCATCCGCCTTCCTTGGAATGGGCCGAGAGTTTGCCCACCCCTCCCCGCGACAAAAATAGGCCGCGGGCACAGCCGCGCCCAAAAAAGAGCAGCCGAACCCCTTGGCGCCAAGTTCGTCCTGGAGAAAAATGCCCAAAAAAGGAGCGTGCTATAGCCATTGGGCGTGGGGCCGGCGAACTTCATCCGCCTTCCTCAGAATGGGCCGAGACTTTGCCCATCCCCTCCTCACGACAAAAATAGGCCGCGGGCATAGCCGCGCCGAAAAAAGAGCAGCCGAACCCCTTGGCGCAAAGTTCGTCCTGCGGAAAATTGCCCAAAAGGGGGTGGGCTATAGCCTTGGGGCGTGTGCCTGGCGAACTTCGTCCGCCGGACTCGGAATGGGCCGACACTTTGGCCACCCCCTGCCTGTGACAAAAATAGGCTGCGGGCATAGCCGCGCAGAAAAAAGAGCTGCCAAACCCCTTGGCGCCAAGTTCGTCCAGCGGCAAAATGCCCAAAAAAGGGGCGTGCTATAGCCTTTGGGCGTGGGGCCGGCAAAGTTCATCCCCCTTCCTCGGAATGGGCCGAGACTCTGCCCACCCCCTCCCCGCGACAAAAATAGGCCGTGGGCACAGCCGCGCCAAAAAAGAGCAGCCGAACCCCTTGGCTCCAAGTTCGTCCTGCGGCAAATTGCCCAAAAAAGGGGTGTGCTATAGCCTTTGGGCGTGGGGCCGGCAATGTTCATCCCCCTTCCTCGGAATAGGCCGAGACTTCGCCCGTCCCCTCCCCGCACCAAAAATAGGCCGCAGGCACAGCCGCACCCAAAAAAGAGCAGCCGAACCCCTTGGCGCCTAGTTTATCCTGCGGAAAAATGCCCAAAAAAGGGGTGTGCTATAGCCTTTGGGCGTGGGGCCGGCAATGTTCATCCCCCATCCTCGGAATGCGCCGAGACTTTGCCCACCCCCTCCCCGCGACAAAAATAGGCCGCGGGCACAGCCGCGCCCAAAAAAGAGCAGCCGAACCCCTTGGCGCCAAGTTCGTCCTGGAGAAAAATGCCCAAAAAAGGAGTGTGCTATAACCATTGGGCGTGGCGCCGGCGAACTTCATCCGCCTTCCTCAGAATGGGCCGAGACTTTGCCCATCCCCTCCTCACGACAAAAATAGGCCGCGGGCACAGCCGCGCCCAAAAAAGAGCAGCCGAACCCCTTGGCGCCAAGTTCGTCCTGCGGAAAAATGCCCAAAAAAGGTATCCGCTATAGCCTTTGGGCGTGGGGCCGGCAATGTTCATCCGCCTTCCTTGGAATGGGCCGAGAGTTTGCCCACCCCTCCCCGCGACAAAAATAGGCCGCGGGCACAGCCGCGCCCAAAAAAGAGCAGCCGAACCCCTTGGCGCCAAGTTCGTCCTGGAGAAAAATGCCCAAAAAAGGAGCGTGCTATAGCCATTGGGCGTGGGGCCGGCGAACTTCATCCGCCTTCCTCAGAATGGGCCGAGACTTTGCCCATCCCCTCCTCACGACAAAAATAGGCCGCGGGCATAGCCGCGCCGAAAAAAGAGCAGCCGAACCCCTTGGCGCAAAGTTCGTCCTGCGGAAAATTGCCCAAAAGGGGGTGGGCTATAGCCTTGGGGCGTGTGCCTGGCGAACTTCGTCCGCCGGACTCGGAATGGGCCGACACTTTGGCCACCCCCTGCCTGTGACAAAAATAGGCTGCGGGCATAGCCGCGCAGAAAAAAGAGCTGCCAAACCCCTTGGCGCCAAGTTCGTCCTGCGGCAAAATGCCCAAAAAAGGGGTGTGCTATAGCCTTTGGGCGTGGGGCTGGCGGACTTCGTCTGCCGGACTCGGAATATGCGGAGACTTTGCCCACCCCCTCCCCGCGACAAAAATAGGCCGCGGGCACAGCCGCGCCCAAAAAAGAGCAGCCGAACCCCTTGGCGCCAAGTTCGTCCTGGAGAAAAATGCCCAAAAAAGGAGTGTGCTATAACCATTGGGCGTGGCGCCGGCGAACTTCATCCGCCTTCCTCAGAATGGGCCGAGACTTTGCCCATCCCCTCCTCACGACAAAAATAGGCCGCGGGCACAGCCGCGCCCAAAAAAGAGCAGCCGAACCCCTTGGCGCCAAGTTCGTCCTGCGGAAAAATGCCCAAAAAAGGTATCCGCTATAGCCTTTGGGCGTGGGGCCGGCAATGTTCATCCGCCTTCCTTGGAATGGGCCGAGAGTTTGCCCACCCCTCCCCGCGACAAAAATAGGCCGCGGGCACAGCCGCGCCCAATAAAGAGCAGCCGAACCCCTTGGCGCCAAGTTCGTCCTGGAGAAAAATGCCCAAAAAAGGAGCGTGCTATAGCCATTGGGCGTGGGGCCGGCGAACTTCATCCGCCTTCCTCAGAATGGGCCGAGACTTTGCCCATCCCCTCCTCACGACAAAAATAGGCCGCGGGCATAGCCGCGCCGAAAAAAGAGCAGCCGAACCCCTTGGCGCAAAGTTCGTCCTGCGGAAAATTGCCCAAAAGGGGGTGGGCTATAGCCTTGGGGCGTGTGCCTGGCGAACTTCGTCCGCCGGACTCGGAATGGGCCGACACTTTGGCCACCCCCTGCCTGTGACAAAAATAGGCTGCGGGCATAGCCGCGCAGAAAAAAGAGCTGCCAAACCCCTTGGCGCCAAGTTCGTCCAGCGGCAAAATGCCCAAAAAAGGGGCGTGCTATAGCCTTTGGGCGTGGGGCCGGCAAAGTTCATCCCCCTTCCTCGGAATGGGCCGAGACTCTGCCCACCCCCTCCCCGCGACAAAAATAGGCCGTGGGCACAGCCGCGCCAAAAAAGAGCAGCCGAACCCCTTGGCGCCAAGTTCGTCCTGCGGAAAAATGCCCAAAAAAGGGGTCTGCTATAGCCTTGGGGCGTGGGGCTGCCGAAGTTCGTCCGCCGGACTCAGAATGGGCTGAGACTTTTCCCACCCTCTCCCCGCGACAAAAATAGACCGCGGGCACAGCCGCGCCCAAAAAAGAGCAGCCGAACCCCCTTGGCGCCAAGTTCGTCCTGTGGAAAAATGCCCAAAAAAGGGGTGTGTTATAGCCTTTGGGCATGGGGCTGGCAATGTTCATCCGCCTTCCTCGGAATAGGCCGAGACTTTGCCCATCCCCTCCCCGCACCAAAAATAGGCCGCAGGCACAGCCGCGCCCAAAAAAGAGCAGCCGAACCCCTTGGCGCCAAGTTTGTCCTTCGGAAAAATGCCCAAAAAAGGGGTGTGCTATAGCCATTGGGCGTGGGGCCGGCGAACTTCATCCGCCTTCCTTAGAATGGGCAGAGACTTTGCCCATCCCCTCCCCACGACAAAAATAGGCCGCGGGCACAGCCGCGTCCAAAAAAGAGCAGCCGAACACCTTGGCGCCAAGTTCGTCCTGCGGAAAATTGCCCAAAAAAGGGGTGTTCTATAGCCTTTGGGCGTGGGGCCGGCGCACTTCGTCCGCCTTCCTCGGAATGGGCCGAGACTTTGCCCACCCCCTCCCCGCGACAAAAATAGGCCGCGGGCACAGCCGCGCCCAAAAAATAGCAGCCGAACCCCTTGGCGCAAAGTTCGTCCTGTGGAAAATTGCCCAAAAGGGGGTGGGCTATAGCCTTGGGGCGTGTGCCTGGCGAACTTCGTCCGCCGGACTCGGAATGGGCCGAGACTTTGGCGGCTAGTTCGTCCGGCGGCAAAATGCCCAAAAAAAGGGGTGTGCTATAGCCTTGGGGCGTGGGGCCGGCAAAGTTCGTCCGCCTTCCTCGGAATGGGTCGAGAATTTACCCACCCCCTCCCCACGACACAAATAGGCCGCGGGCACAGCCGCGCCCAAAAAAGAGCAGCCGAACCCCTTGGTGCCAAGTTCGTCCTGTGGAAAAATGCCCAAAAAAGGTGTGGGCTATAGCCTTGGGGCGTGGGGCTGGCGAACTTCGTCCGCCTTCCTCGGAATGGGCCGAGACATTGGCCACCCCCTCCCTGCGACAAAAATAGGCCGCGGGCACTGCCGCGCCCAAAAACGAGCAGCCGAACCCCGTGGCGCCAAGTTCGTCCTGCGGAAAAATGTCCAAAATGGGTCGCGGGCACAGCCGCGCCCAAAAAAGAGCGGCCGAACACCTGGGCCCCAAGTTTGTCCTGTGGAAAAATGCCCGAAAAAGGGGTGGGCTATAGCCTTTGGGCGTGGGGATGGCGAACTTCGTCCGCCGGACTCGGAATGGGCCGAGACTTTGCCCACTCTATCCCCGCGACAAAAATAGGCCGCGGGCACTGCCGCGCCCAAACAAGAGCAGCCGAACCCCTTGGTGCCAAGTTCTTCCTGCGGCAAATGGCCCAAAAAAGAGGCGTGCTATAGCCTTTGGTCGTGGGGCCTGCAAAGTTCATCCGCTTCCTCGGAATGGGCCGAGACTTTGCCCACCCCCTCCCCGCACAAAAAATAGGCCGCGGGCACAGCCACGCCCAAAAAAGAGCAGCCGAACCCCTTGGTGCCAAGTTCGTCCTGTGGCAAAATGCCCAAAAAGGGGTGTGCTATAGCCTTTGGGCGTGGGGCCGGCGAACCTCGCCCTCCGGAATCGGAATGGGCGGAGACTTTTCCCACCCCCTCCCCGCGCCAAAGATAGGCCGTGGGCACAGCCGTGCCCAAAAAAGAACAGCCGAACCCCTTGGCGCCAAGTTCGTCCGGCGGAAAAATGCCCAAAAAAGGGGTGGTCTATAGCCTTGGGGCGTGGGGCTGGCGAACTTCGTCCGCCCGGACTCAGAATGGGCCGAGACTTTCGCCACCCCCTCCCCACGACAAAGATGGGCCGTTGGCACTGCCGCGCCCAATAAAGAGCAGCCGAACCCCTTGGTTCCAAGTTCGTCCTGCGGCAAAATGCCCAAAAAAGGGGTGTGCTATAGCCTTTGGGCGGGGGGCCGGCGAACTTCGTCCTCCGGACTCGGAATGGGCGGAGACTTTTCCCACCCCCTCCGCGCGGCAAAAATAGGCTGCGGGCACTGCCGTGCCCAAAAAAGATCAGCCGAACCCCTTGGCACCAAGTTCGTCCTGCGGTAAAATGCCAAAAAAGGGGTGTGCTACAGCCTTTGGGCGTGGGGCCGGCAAAGTTCATCCCCCTTCCTCGGAATGCGCCGAGACTTTGCCCACCCCCTCCCCGCGACAAAAATAGGCCGCGGGCACAGCCGCGCCCAAAAAAGAGCAGCCGAACCCCTTGGCGCCAAGTTCGTCCTGGAGAAAAATGCCCAAAAAAGGAGTGTGCTATAACCATTGGGCGTGGGGCCGGCGAACTTCATCCGCCTTCCTCAGAATGGGCCGAGACTTTGCCCATCCCCTCCTCACGACAAAAATAGGCCGCGGGCACAGCCGCGCCCAAAAAAGAGCAGCCGAACCCCTTGGCGCCAAGTTCGTCCTGCGGAAAAATGCCCAAAAAAGGTATCCGCTATAGCCTTTGGGCGTGGGGCCGGCGAACTTCATCCGCCTTCCTTGGAATGGGCCGAGAGTTTGCCCACCCCTCCCCGCGACAAAAATAGGCCGCGGGCACAGCCGCGCCCAAAAAAGAGCAGCCGAACCCCTTGGCGCCAAGTTCGTCCTGCGGAAAAATTGCCCAAAAAAGGGGTGTGCTATAGCCATTGGGCGTGGGGCCGGCGCACTTCGTCCGCCTTCCTCGGAATGGGCCGAGACTTTGCCCACCCCCTCCCCGCGACAAAAATAGGCCGCGGACACAGCCGCGTCCAAAAAATAGCAGCCGAACCCCTTGGCGCAAAGTTCGTCCTGCGGAAAATTGCCCAAAAGGGGGTGGGCTATAGCCTTGGGGCGTGTGCCTGGCGAACTTCGTCCGCCGGACTCGGAATGGGCCGAGACTTCGGGCACCCCCTGCCTGTGACAAAAATAGGCCGCGGGCACAGCCTCACCAAAAAAATAGCAGCCGAACCCCTTGGCGGCAAGTTAGTCCGGCGGCAAAATGCCCAAAAAATGGGTGTGATATAGCCTTTGGGCGTGGGGCCGGCAATGTTCATCCCCCTTCCTCGGAATGGGCCGAGACTTTGCCCACCCCCTCCCCGCGACTAAAATAGGCCGCGGGCACAGCCGCGCCCAAAAAAGAGCAGCCAAACCCCTTGGCGCCAACTTCGTCCTGCGGAAAAATGCCCAAAAAAGGGGTGTGCTATAGCCTTTGGGCGTGGGGCCGGCAAAGTTCATCCCCCTTCCTCGGAATGCGCCGAGACTTTGTCCACCCCCTCCCCGCGACAAAAATAGGCCGCGGGCACAGCCGCGCCCGAAAAAGAGCAGCCGAACCCCTTGGCGCCAAGTTCGTCCTGCGGAAAAATGCCCAAAAAAACGTATCCGCAATAGCCTTTGGGCGTGGGGCCGGCGAACTTCATCCGCCTTCCTCGGAATGGGCTGAGACTTTGGGCACCCCCTCTCAGCGACAAAAATAGGCCGCGGGCACAGCCGCGCCCAAAAAAGAGCAGCCGAACCCCTTGGCGCCAACTTCGTCCGGCGGCAAAATGCCCAAAAAATGGGTGTGCTATAGCCTTGGGGCGTGGGGCTGGCGAACTTCGTCTGCCGGACTCGGAATGGGCCGAGACTTTGCCCACCCCCTCCCCGCGACAAAAATAGGCTGCGGGCACAGCCGCGCCCAAAAAAGAGCAGCCGAACGCATTGGCGCCAAATTTGTCCTGCGGCAAAATGCCCGAAAAAGGGATGTGCTATAGCCTTTGGGCGTGGGGCCTGCAAAGTTCATCCCCCTTCCTCGGAATTGGCCGAGACTTTGCCCACCCCCTACCCGCGACAAAAATAGGCCGCGGGCACAGCCGCGTCCAAAAAAGAGCAGCCGAACCCCTTGGCTCGAAGTTCGTCCTGCGGAAAAATGCCCAAAAAGGGGGTGGGCTATAGCTTTGGGGCGTGCGGCTGGCAAACATCGTCCGCCGGACTCGGAATGGGCCGAGACATTTCCAACCCCCTCCCCGCAACAAAAATAGGCTGCGGGCACATCCGTGCACAAAAAAGAGCAGCCGATCCCCTTGGCGCCAAGTTCGTCCTGCGGAAAAATGCCCAAAAAAGGGGTGGGCTATAGCCTTGGGGCGTGGGGCTGGCGAACCTCGTCTGCCTGACTCGGAATGGGCCGTGACATTGCCCACCCCCTCCCCGTGACAAAAATAGGCCGCGGTCTCAGCCTCGCCCAAAAAAGAGCAGCCGAACCCCTTGGCGACAAGTTCGTCCTGCGGCAAAATGCCCAAAAAATGGGTATGCTATAGCCTTTGGGCGTGGGGCCGGCAAAGTTCATCCCCTTCCTCGGAATGGACCGAGACTTTGGCCACCCCCTCCCCACGACAAAAATAGGCCGCGGGCACAGCCTCGTCCAAAAAATAGCAGCCGAACCCCTTGGCGGCAAGTTCGTCCGGCGGCAAAATGCCCAAAAAATGGGTGTGCTATAGCCTTTGGGTTTGGGGCCGGCAAAGTTCATCCCCCTTCCTCGGAATGTGCCGAAACTTTGCCCACCCCCTCCCCGCGTCAAAAATAGGCCGCGGGCACGGCCTCGCCTAAAAAAGAGCAGCCGAACCCCTTGGCGCCAAGTTCGTCCAGCGGCAAAATGACCAAAAAATGGGTGTGCTATAGCCTTTGGGCGTGGCGCCGGCAAAGTTCATCCCCCTTCCTTGGAATGGGCCGAGACTTTGCCCACCCCCTACCCACGACAAAAATAGGCCGCGGGCACAGCCGCGCCCAAAAAAGAGCAGCCGAACCCCTTGGCGACAAGTTCGTCCTGCGGCAAAATGCCCAAAAAAGGGGTGGGCTATAGCCTTCGGGCGTGGGGCTGGCGAACTTCGTCTGCCGGACTCGGAATGGGCCGAGACTTTGCCCACCCCCTCCCCACGAGAAAAATAGGCTGCGGGCACAGCCGCGCCCAAAAAAGAGCAGCCGAACGCCTTAGCGCCATGTTTGTCCTGCGGCAAAATGCCCGAAAAAGGGATGTGCTATAGCCTTTTGGCGTGGGGCCGGCGAACTTCATCCGCCTTCCTCGGAATGCGCCGAGACTCTGCCCACCCCCTCCCCGCGACAAAAATAGGCCGTGGGCACAGCCGCGCCAAAAAAGAGCAGCCGAACCCCTTGGCGCCAAGTTCGTCCTGCGGCAAAATCCCAAAAAAGGGGTGTGCTACAGCCTTTGGACGTGCGGGCGGCAAAGTTCATCCCCCTTCCTAGGAATGGGCCGAGACTCTACCCACCCCCTCCCCGCGACAAAAATAGGCCGCGGGCACAGCCGCGCCAAAAAAGAGCAGCCAAACCCCTCGGCGCCAAGTTCGTCCTGCGGAAAAATGCCCAAAAAATGGGAGTGGTATAGCCTTTGGGCGTGGGGCCGGAATAGTTCATCCCCCTTCCTCGGAATGGGCCGAGAATTTGCCCACCCCCTCCCCGTGACAAAAATAGGCCGCGGGCACAGCCGCGCCCAAAAAGAGCAGCCGAACCCCTTGGCGCCAAGTTCGCCCTGCGGAAAAATGCCCGAAAAGGGGTTGGGCTATAGCCTTCCGGCATGGAGCCGGTGCACTTCGTCCACCTTCCTCAGAATGGGCCGAGACTTTGCCAACCCCCACCCCACGACCAAAATAGGCCGCGGGCACAGCCGCGCCCAAAAAGAGCAGCCGAACCCCTTGGCGCCAAGTTCGTCCTGCGGAAAAATGCCCAAAAAGGGGGTGGGCTATAGCCTTCCGGCGTGGAGCCGGCGCACTTCGTCCGCCTTCCTCGGAATGGGCCGAGACTTTGCCCACCCCCTCCCCGCGACAAAAATAGGCCGCGGGCACAGCCGCGCCCAAAAAAGAGCAGCCGAACCCCTTGGCTCCAAGTTCGTCCTGCGGAAAAATGCCCAAAAAGGGGGTGGGCTATAGCCTTGGGGCGTGGGGCTGGCAAACATCGTCCGCCGGACTCGGAATGGGCCGAGACATTTCCCACCCCCTCCCCGCAACAAAAATAGGCCGCGGGCACAGCCTCGCCCAAAAAAGAGCAGCCGAACCCCTTGGCGCCAAGTTCGTCCTCCGGAAATATGCCCAAAAAAGGGGTGGGCTATAGCCTTGGGGCGTGGGGCTGGCGAACTTCGTCTGCCGGTCGGAATGGGCCGAGACTTTGCCCACCCCCTCCCCGCGACAAAAAAAGGCCGCGGGAACAGCCGCGCCTAAAAAAGAGCAGCCGAACTCCTTGGCGCCACGTTCGTCCTGCGGCAAAATGCCCGAAAAAGGGATATGCTATAGCCTTGGGGCGTGGGGCTGGCGAACTTCGTCTGCCGGACTGGGAATGGACCGTGACATTGCCCACCCCCTCTCCATGAAAAAAATAGGCCGCGGGCACAGCCGCGCCCAAAAAAGAGCAGCCGAACCCGTTGGCGCCAAGTTCGTCCTGCGGAAAAATGCCCAAAAACAGGGTGGGCTATAGCCTTGGGGCGTGGGGCCGGTGAACTTCGTCTGCCGGACTCGAAATGGGCCGTGACATTGCCCACCCCCTCCCCGTGACAAAAATAGGCCGCGAGCACAGCCTCGCCCAAAAAAGAGCAGCGGAACCCCTTGGCGACAAGTTCGTCCTGCGGCAAAATGACCAAAAAATGGGTGTGCTATAGCCTTTGGGCGTGGCGCCGGCAAAGTTCATCCCCCTTCCTTGGAATGGGCCGAGACTTTGCCCACCCCCAACCCACGACAAAAATAGGCCGCGGGCACAGCCGCGCCCAAAAAAGAGCAGCCGAACCCCTTGGCGACATGTTCGTCCTGCGGCAAAATGCCCAAAAAAGGGGTGGGCTATAGCCTTCGGGCGTGGGGCTGGCGAACTTCGTCTGCCGGACTCGGAATGGGCCGAGACATTTCCCACCCCCTCCCCGCAACAAAAATAGGCCGCGGGCACAGCCTCGCCCAAAAAAGAGCAGCCGAACCCCTTGGCGCCAAGTTCGTCCTGCGGAAATATGCCCAAAAAAGGGGTGGGCTATAGCCTTCGGGCGTGGGGCTCGCGAACTTCGTCTGCCGGACTCGGAATGGGCCGAGACTTTGCCCACCCCCTCCCCATGACAAAAATAGGCTGCGGGCACAGCCGCGCCCAAAAAAGAGCAGCCGAACGCCATGGCGCCATGTTTGTCCTGCGGCAAAATGCCCAAAAAAGGGGAGTGCTATAGCCTTTGGACGTGCGGCCGGCGAACTTCATCCGCCTTCCTCGGAATGTGCCGAGACTCTGCCCACCCCCTCCCACGACAAAAATAGGCCGCGGGCATAGCCGCGCCAAAAAAAGAACAGCCGAACTCCTTGGCGCCAAGTTCGTCCTGCGGAAAAATGCCCAAAAAAGGGGTAGGCTATAGCCTTGGGGCGTGGGGCTGGCGAACTTCGTCTGCCGCACTCGGAATGGGCCGTGACATTGCCCACCCCCCTCCCCGTGACAAAAATAGGCCGCGGGCACAGCCTCGCCCAAAAAATAGCAGCCGAACCCCTTGGCGCCAAGTTCGTCCGGCGTCAAAATGCCCAAAAAATGGGTGTGCTATAGCCTTTGGGCGTGGGGCCAGCAAAGTTCATCCCCCTTCCTCGGAATGGGCCTGAGGCTTTGCCCACCCCCTCCCCGCGTCAAAAATAGGCCGCGGGCACAGCCTCGTCCAAAAAAGAGCAGCCGAACCCCTTGGCGCCAAGTTCGTCCTGCGGAAAAATGCCCAAAAAAGGGGTGGGCTATAGCCTTGGGGCGTGGGGCTGGTGAACATCGTCTGCCGGACTCGGAATGGGCCGAGACTTTGTCCACCCCCTCCCCACGACAAATATTGGCCGCGGGCAAAGCCGTGCCATAAAAAGACCAGCCGAACCCCTTGCCGCCAAGTTCGTCCTGCGGCAAAATGCCCGAAAAAGGGGTGTGCTATAGCCTTTGGGCGTGGGGCCGGCGAACTTCATCCGCCTTCCTCGGAATGCGCCGAGACTCTACCCACCCCCTCCCCGCGACAAAAATAGGCCGCGGGCACAGCCGCGCCAAAAAAAGCAGCCAAACCCCTCGGCGCCAAGTTCGTCCTGCGGAAAAATGCCCAAAAAATGGGAGTGCTATAGCCTTTGGGCGTGGGGCCGGAATAGTTCATCCCCCTTCCTCGGAATGGGCCGAGAATTTGCCCACCCCTCCCCGCGACAAAAATAGGCCGCGGGCACAGCCGCGCCCAAAAAGAGCAGCCGAACCCCTTGGCGCCAAGTTCGCCCTGCGGAAAAATGCCCAAAAAGGGGTTGGGCTATAGCCTTCCGGCATGGAGCCGGCGCACTTCGTCCGCCTTCCTCAGAATGGGCCGAGACTTTGCCAACCCCCACCCCACGACAAAAATAGGCCGCGGGCACAGCCGCGCCCAAAAAGAGCAGCCGAACCCCTTGGCGCCAAGTTCGTCCTGCGGAAAAATGCCCAAAAAGGGGGTGGGCTATAGCCTTCCGGCGTGGAGCCGGCGCACTTCGTCCGCCTTCCTCGGAATTGGCCGAGACTATGCCCACCCCCTCCCCGCAACAAAAATAGGCCGCGGGCACAGCCGCGCCCAAAAAAGAGCAGCCGAACCCCTTGGCTCCAAGTTCGTCCTGCGGAAAAATGCCCAAAAAGGGGGTGGGCTATAGCCTTGGGGCGTGGGGCTGGCAAACATCGTCCGCCGGACTCGGAATGGGCCGAGACATTTCCCACCCCCTCCCCGCAACAAAAATAGGCCGCGGGCACAGCCTCGCCCAAAAAAGAGCAGCCGAACCCCTTGGCGCCAAGTTCGTCCTCCGGAAATATGCCCAAAAAAGGGGTGGGCTATAGCCTTGGGGCGTGGGGCTGGCGAACTTCGTCTGCCGGACTCGGAATGGTCCGAGACTTTGCCCACCCCCTCCCCGCGACAAAAAAAGGCCGCGGGCACAGCCGCGCCCAAAAAAGAGCAGCCGAACTCCTTGGCGCCACGTTCGTCCTGCGGCAAAATGCCCAAAAAATGGGTGTGCTATAGCCTTTGGGCGTGGGGCCGGCAAAGATCATCCCCTTCCTCGGAATGGACCGAGACTTTGGCCACCCCCTCCCTGCGACAAAATAGGCCGCGGGCACAGCCTCGCCCAAAAAATAGCAGCCGAACCCCTTGGCGGCAAGTTCGTCCGGCGGCAAAATGCCCAAAAAGGGGGTGGGCTATAGCCTTCCGGCGTGGAGCCGGCGCACTTCGTCCGCCTCCCTCGGAATGGGCCGAGACTTTGCCCACCCCCTCCCCGCGACAAAAATAGGCCGCGGGTACAGCCGCGCCCAAAAAAGAGCAGCCGAACCCCTTGGCGCCCAATTCGTCCTGCGGAAAAATGCCCAAAAAGGGGGTGGGCTATAACCTTGGGAAGTGGGGCGGGCGAACTTTGTCCGCCGGAATTGGAATGGGCCGAGACATTGCCCAACCCCTCCTCGCGACAAAAATAGGCCGCGGGTACAGCCGCGCCCAAAAAAGAGCAGCCAAACCCCTTGGCGCCAAGTTTGTCCTGCGGAAAAATGCCCAAAAAAGGAGTGTGCTATAGCCTTTGGTCGTGGGGCTGGCGAACTTCTTCCGCTTTCCTTGGAATGGGCCGAGACTTTGACCACCCCCTCTCCGTGACAAAAATAGGCAGCAGGCACAGCCGCGCCCAAAAAAGAGCAGCCGAACCCCTTGGCTCCAAGTTCGTCCTGCGGAAAAATGCCCAAAAAGGGGGTGGGCTACAGCCTTGGGAAGTGGGGCTGGCGAACTTCGTCTGCCGGACTCGGAATGGGCTGAAACATTTCCCACCCCCTCCCCGCAACAAAAATAGGCTGCGGGCACATCCGCGCCCAAAAAAGAGGATCCGAACCCCTTGGCGCCAAGTTCGTCCTGCGGAAAAATGCCCAAAAAAGAGGTGTGCTATAGCCTTGGGGCGTGGGGCTGGCGAACTTTGTCCGCCGGACTTGGAATGGGCCAAAACATTGACCACCCCCTCCCCGTGACAAAAATAGGCAGCAGGCACAGCCGCGCCCAAAAAAGAGCGGCCGAACCCCTTGTCTCCAAGTTCGTCCTGCGGAAAAATGCCCAAAAAGGGGGTGGGCTATAGCCTTGGGAAGTGGGGCGGGCGAACATTGTCCGCCGGACATGGAATGGGCCGAGACTTTTCCCACCCCCCTCCCCGCAACAAAAATAAGCCGCGGGCACAGCCGCGCCCAAAAAAGAGCAGCCGAACTCCTTGGCGCCAAGTTCGTCCTGCGGCAAAATGCCCGAAAAAGGGATGTGCTATAGCCATTGGGCGTGGCACCGGCGAACTTCATCCGCCTTCCTCGGAATGCGCCGAGACTCTGCCCACCCCCTCCCCGCGACAAAAATAGGCCACGGACACAGCCGCGCCAAAAGGGAGCAGCCGAACCCCTTGGCGCCAAGTTCGTCCTGCAGCAAAATGCCCAAAAAAGGGGTGTGGTGTAGCCTTTGGACGTGGGGCCGGCAAAGTTCATCCCCCTTCCTCGGAGGGGGCCGTGACATTGCCCACCCCCTCCCCGTGACAAAAATAGGCCGCGGGCACAGCCGCGCCCAAAAAAGAGCAGCCGAACCCCTTGGCGCCAAGTTCGTCCTGCGGAAAAATGCCCAAAAACGGGGTGAGCTATAGCCTTGGGGCATGGGGCTCTGCCAGACTCGGAATGGGCCGTGACATTGCCCACCCCCTCCCCGTGACAAAAATAGGCCGCGAGCACAGCCTCGCCCAAAAAAGAGCAGCCGAACCCCTTGGCGACAAGTTCGTCCTGCGGCAAAATGCCCAAAAAATGGGTGTGCTATAGCCTTTGGGCGTGGGGCCGGCAAAGATCATCCCCTTCCTCGGAATGGACCGAGACTTTGGCCACCCCCTCCCTGCAAAAAAATAGGCCGCGGGCACAGCCTCGCCCAAAAAATAGCAGCCGAACCCCTTGGCGGCAAGTTCGTCCGGCGGCAAAATGCCCAAAAAGGGGGTGGGCTATAGCCTTCCGGCGTGGAGCCGGCGCACTTCGTCCGCCTCCCTCGGAATGGGCCGAGACTTTGCCCACCCCCTCCCCGCGACAAAAATAGGCCGCGGGCACAGCCGCGCCCAAAAAAGAGCAGCCGAACCCCTTGGCGCCAAGTTCGTCCTGCGGCAAAATGCCCGAAAAAGGGATGTGCTATAGCCTTTGGGCGTGGCACCGGCGAACTTCATCCGCCTTCCTCGGAATGGGCCGAGACTCTGCCCACCCCCTCCCCGCGACAAAAATAGGCCACGGACACAGCCGTGCCAAAAAGGAGCAGCCGAACCCCTTGGCGCCAAGTTCGTCCTGCAGCAAAATGCCCAAAAAAGGGGTGTGGTGTAGCCTTTGGACGTGGGGCCGGCAAAGTTCATCCCCCTTCCTCGGAGGGGGCCGTGACATTGCCCACCCCCTCCCCGAGCCCAAAATAGGCCATGGCCACAGCCGCGCCCAAAAAAGAACAGCCGAACCTCTTGGTGCCAAGTTCGTCATGCGGAAAACTGCCGAAAAAGGGGGTGGGCTATAGCCTTGGGCCGTGGGGCCGGCGCACTTCGTCCGCCGGACTCGGAATGGGCCGAGACTTTTCCCACCCCCTCCCTGTACAAAAAATAGGCCGCGGGCACAGCCATGCCCAAAAAAGAGCAGCCGAATCCCTTGGTGCCAAGTTCGTCCTGTGGAAAAATGCCCAAAAAAGGGGTGGGCTATAGCCTTGCGGCGTGGGGCTGGCGAACTTCGTCCGCCGGGCTCGGAATGGGCCGAGACATTGACCACCCCCTGCCCGCGACAAAAATAGGCGGCGGGCACAGCCGCGCACAAAAAAGAGCAGCCGAACCCCTTGGCGCCAAGTTCTTCCTGCGGAAAAATGCCCAAAAAAGGGGTCGGCTATAGCCTTGGGGCGTGGGGCTGGCGAACTTCGTCCGCCGGACACAGAATGGGCCAAAACGTTTCCCACCCCCTCCCCGCGACAAAAATAGGCCGCGGGCACAGCCGCGCCCAAAAAAAGGCAGCCGAACCCCTTGGCGCCAAGCTCGTCCTGCGGAAAAATGCCCAAAAAGGGGGTGGGCTATAGCCTCGGGGCGTGGGGTGGGCGAAGTTCGTCCGCCGGACTCGGAATTGGCCGTGACTTTGTCCACCCCCTCGCTGCGACAAAAATAGGCCGTGGGCACAGCCGTGCTCAAAAAAAAGCAGCCGAACCCCTTGGCGCCAAGTTCGTCCTGCGGAAAAATGCCCGAAAAAGGGGTGTGCTACAGCCTTGGGGCGTGGGGCTGGCGCACTTCGTCCGCCGGACTGGGAATGGGCCGAGACTTTGCCCACCCCCTCCCCGCGACAAAAATAGGCCGCGGGCACAGCTGCGCCCAAAAAAGAGCAGCCGAACCCCTTGGCGCCAAGTTCGTCCTGCGGAAAAATGCCCGAAAAAGGGGTGTGCTATAGCCTTGGGGCGTGGGGCTGGCGCACTTCGTCCGCCGGACTGGGAATGGGCCGAGACTTTGCCCACCCCCTCCCCGCGACAAAAATAGGCCGCGGGCACAGCTGCGCCCAAAAAAAGCAGGCGAACCCCTTGGCGTCATGTTCGTCCTGCGGAAAAATGCCCAAAAAGGGGGTGGGCTATAGCCTTGGGGCGTGGGGCAGGCGAACTTCGTCCGCCGGACTCGGAATGGGCCGAGACTTTTCCCACCCCCTCCCCGCGACAAAAATAGGCCGCGGGCACTGCCGTGCCAAAAAAAGAGCTGCCAAACCCCTTGGCGCCAAGTTCGTCCTGCGGAAAAATGCCCAAAAAGGGGCTGGGCTATAGCCTTGGTGCGTGGGGCTGGCGAACTTCGTCCGCCGGACTCGGAATGGGCCGAGAATTTTCCCACCCCCTCCCCGCGACAAAAATAGGCCGCGGACACAGCCGCATGCAAAAAAGAGCAGCCGAACCCCTTGGCGCCAAGTTCGACCTGCGGAAAAATGCCCAAAAAAGGGGGGGGGCAATAGCCCTGGGGCGTGGGGCTGGCGAATTTCGTCCGCCGGTCTCGGAATGGGCCGAGACTTTGCCCACCCCCTCCCAGTGACAAAAATAGGCTGCGGGCACAGCCGCGCCCAAAAAAGAGCAGCCGAATCCCTTGGCGCCAAGTTCGTCTTGCGAAAAAATGCCCGAAAAAGGGGTGTGCTATAGCCTTTGGGCGTGGGGCCGGCAAAACTTCGTCCGCCGGACTAGGAATGGGCCAAGACTTTTTGCACCACCTCCTCGCGACAAAAATAGGCTGCGGACACAGCCGCGCCCAAAAAAGAGCAGCCGAACCCCTTCGCGCCAAGTTCGTCCTGCGGAAAAATGCCCAAAAAAGGGGTGGGCTATAGCCTTGGGGCGAGGGGCTGGCGAACTTCGTCCGGCGGACTCGGAATGGGCCGAGACTTTGCCCACCCCCTCCCAGTGACAAAAATAGGCTGCGGGCACAGCCGCGCCCAAAAAAGAGCAGCCGAATCCCTTGGCGCCAAGTTCGTCTTGCGAAAAAATGCCCGAAAAAGGGGTGTGCTATAGCCTTTGGGTGTGGGGCCGGCAAAGTTCATCCGCCTTCCTCGGAATGGGCCGCTACTTGGCTACCCCATCCCCGCCCGAAAAATAGTCCGCAGGCACAGCCGCGCCCAAAAAAGTGCGGCCGAACCCCTTGGCGCCAAGTCCGTCCTGCGGAAAAATGCCCAAAAAGGGGGTGGGCTGTAGCCTTGGGGCGTGGGGCTGGCAAACTTCGTCCGCCTTCCTCGGAATGAGCCGAGACTTTGCCCACCGCCTCCCCGCGACAAAAATAGGCCGTGGGCACAGCCGCGCCCAAAAAAGAGCTGCCGAACCCCTTGGCGCCAAGTTCGCCATTCCGAAAAATGCCCAAAAAAGGGGTGGGCTGCAGCCTTGGGGCGTGTGGCGGGCGAACTTCGTCCGTCGGACTCGGAATGGGCCGAGACTTTGCCCACCCCGTCCCCGCGACAAATATAGGCCTTGGGCACAGCCGCGCCCAAAAAAGAGCAGCCGAACCCCTTGGCGCCAAGTTCGTCCTGTGGAAAAATGCCCAAAAAAGGGGTGTGCTAAAGCCTTTCGGCGTGGGGCCGGCAAAGTTCATCCGCCTTCCTAGGAATGGGCCGAGACTTCGGCCACCCCCTCCCCGCACCAAAAATAGGCCGCGGGCACAGTCGCGCCCAAAAAAGAGCAGCCGAACCCATTGGCGCCAAGTTCGTCCTGCGGAAAAATGCCCAAAAAAGGGGTGTGCTATAGCCTTTCGGCGCGGGGCCGGCAAGGTTCATCCGCCTTCCTCGGAATGGGCCGAGACTTTGCCAACCCCCTTCCCGCGCCAAAAATAGGACGCGGGCACAGCCGCACCCAAAAAAAAGCAGCCGAACCACTTGGCGCCAACTTCGTCCAGCGGAAAAATGCCCAAACAAGGGGTGCGCTATAGCCTTGGGGCGTGGGGCTGGCAATCTTCGTCCGCCGGACTCGGAACGGGCCGAGACTTTGGCCACCCCCTCGCCGGGCCAAAAATAGACCGCAGGCACAGCCGCGTCCGAAAAATAGCAGCCGAACCCCTTGGTGCCAAGTTCGTCCTGCGGAAAAACGCCCAAAAAAGGGGTGTGCTATAGCCTTTGGGCGTGGGGCCAGCAAAGTTCATCCGCCTTCCTCGGAATGGGCCGAGACTTTGCCCACCCCCTCCCCGTGACAAAAATAGGCGGCGGGCATAGCCGCGCCCAAAAAAGAGCAGCCAAACCCATTGGCGCCAAGTTCGTCCTGCGGAAAAATGCCCAAAAAAGGGGTGTGCTATAGCCTTTCGGCGCGGGGCCGGCAAGGTTCATCCGCCTTCCTCGGAATGGGCCGAGACTTTGCCAACCCCCTTCCCGCGCCAAAAATAGGACGCGGGCAGAGCCGCACCCAAAAAAGAGCAGCCGAACCACTTGGCGCCAACTTCGTCCAGCGGAAAAATGCCCAAACAAGGGGTGCGCTATAGCCTTGGGGCGTGCGGCTGGCAATCTTCGTCCGCCGGACTCGGAACGGGCCAAGACTTTGGCCACCCCCTCGCCGTGCCAAAAATAGACCGCGGGCACAGCCGCGTCCGAAAAATAGCAGCCGAACCCCTTGGTGCCAAGTTTGTCCTGCGGAAAAATGCCCAAAAAAGGGGTGTGCTATAGCCTTTGGGCGTGGGGCCAGCAAAGTTCCTCCGCCTTCCTCGGAATGGGCCAAGACTTTGGCCACCCCCTCGCCGTGCCGAAAATAGGCCGCGGGCACAGCCGCATCCAAAAAATAGCAGCCGAACCCCTTGGCGCCAAGTTCGTCCTGCGGAAAAATGCCCAAAAAAGGGGTGTGCTATAGCGTTGGTGCGTGGGGCCGGCAAAGTTCGTCCGCCGGACTCGGAATGGGCCGAGACTTTCCCCACCCCCTCCCCACGACCGAAATAGGCCGCGGGCACAGCCGCGCCCAAAAAAGAGCAGCCGATGCCCTTGGTGCCAAGTTCGTCCTGCGGAAAAATGCCCAAAAAAGGGGTGTGCTATAGCCTTTGGGCGTGGGGCTGTCAACTTCGTCCGCCTTCCTCGGAATGGGCCGAGACATTGCTCACCCCCTCCCCACGACAAAAATAGGCCGCGGGCACAGCCGCGCCCAAAATAGAGCACCCGAACCCCTTAGCGCCAAGTTAGTCCTTCGGAAAAATGCCCAAAAAGGGGGTGGGCTATAGCCTTGGGGCATGAGGCGGGTGAACTTCGTCCGCCGGACTAGGAATGGGCCAAGACTTTTTGCACCACCTCCTCGCGACAAAAATAGGCTGCGGACACAGCCGCGCCCAAAAAAGAGCAGCCGAACCCCTTCGCGCCAAGTTCGTCCTGCGGAAAAATGCCCAAAAAAGGGTGGGCTATAGCCTTGGGGCGAGGGGCTGGCGAACTTCGTCCGGCGGACTCGGAATGGACCGAGACTTTGGCCACCACCAGCCCGGGACAAAAATAGGCCGCGGGCACAGCCGCGCCAAAAAATGAGCAGCCGAACCCCTTCGCACCAAGTTCGTCCTGCGGAAAAATGCCCAAAAAAGGGGTGGGCTATAGCCTTGGGGCGTGAGGCTGGCGAACTTCGTCAGCCTTCCTCGGAATGGGCCGAGCCTTTGCCCACCCCCTCCCCGAGACAAAAATAGACCGCGGGACCCACCGCACCCAAAAAAGAGCAGCCGAACCCCTAGGCGCCAAGTTCGTTTTTCGGAAAAATGCCCAAAAAGGAGATGGGCAATAGCCTTGGGGCGTGGGGCGGGCGAACTTCGTCCGCCGGGCTCGGAATGGGCCGAGACTTTGGCCACCCCCTCCCCGCGATTCAAATAGGCCGCGGGCACAGCCGCACCCAAAAAAGAGCACCCGAACCCCTTAGCGCCAAGTTAGTCGTTCAGAAAAATGGCCAAAAAGGGGGTGGGCTATAGCCTTGGGGCGTGGGGCGGGTGAACTTCATCCACCTTCCTCGGAATGGGCCGAGACTTTGCGCACCCCCCTCCCCGAGACAAAAATAGACCGTGGGACGCGCCGCACCCAAAAAAGAGCAGCCGAACCCCTTGGCGCCAAGTTCATCCTGCGGAAAAATGCCCAAAAAAGGGGTGGGCTATAGCCTTGGGGCGTGGGGCTGGCGAACTTCATCCGCCGGACTCGGAATGCACCGAGACTTTGCCCACCGCCTTCCCGCGATAAAAATAGGCCGCGGGCACAACCGCGTCCAAAAAAGAGCAGCCGAACCCCTTGGCGCCAACTTGGTCCCGCGGAAAAATGCCCCAAAAAGGGGTGGGCTATAGCCTTGTGGCGTGGGACGGGCGATCTTCGTCCGCCTTCCTCGGAATGGGCCGAGACTTTGCTCACTCCCTCCCCACAACAAAAATAGGCCGCGGGCACAGCCGCGTTCAAAAAAGAGCAGCCAAACTCCTAGGCGCCAAGTTCGTCCTGCGGAAAAATGCCCAAAATGGGTTGGGCTATAGCCTTGGGGAGTGGGGCTGGCGATCTTCGTCCGCCTTCCTCGGAATGGGCCGAGACTTTGCCCACCCCCTCCCCGCGACAAAAATAGGCCGCTGGCACATCCGCGCCCAAAAAAGAGCAGCCGAACCCCTTGGCGCCAAGCTCGTCCTGCGGAAAAATGCGCAAAAAATGGGTGCGCTATAGCCTTGGGGCGTGGGGCTGGCGAACTTCGTCCGCCTTCCTCGGAATGGGCCGAGACTTTTCCCAACCCCTCCCCGTGAAACAAATAGGCCACGGGCACAGCCGCGGCCAAAAAAGAGCAGCCGAACCCCTTGGCGCCAAGTTCGTCCTGCAGAAAAGCGCCCAAAAATGGGGTGGGCTATAGCCTTGGGGCGTGGGGCTGGCGAACTTCGTCCGCCGGACTCGGAATGTGCCGAGACTTTGCCCTCCCCCTCCCCGCGACAAAAATAGGCCACGGATGCAGCCACGCGCAAAAAAGAGCAGCCGAACTCCTTGGCGCCATGTTCGTCCTGCGGAAAAATGCCGAAAAAGGGGGTGGGCTATAGCCTTGGGGCGTGGGGCCGGCAAAGTTCGTCCGCCGGACTCGGAATGGGCCGATACTTTTCCCACCCCCTCCCCGCGACAAAAATAGGCCGCGGGCACAGCCGCGTGCAAAAAAGAGCAGCCGAACCCCTTGGCGCCAAGTTCGTCCTGCGGAAAAATGCCCAAAAAGGGGGTGGGCTATAACCTTGGGGCGTGGGGCCGGCCAAGTTCGTCCGCCGGAGTCGGAATGAGCCTATACTTTTCCCACACCCTCCCCGAGACAAAAATAGGCCGCGGGCACTGCCGCGCCCAAAAAAGAGCAGCCGAACCCCGTGGCGCCAAGTTCGTCGTGTTGAAAAATGCCCAAAAAGGGGGTGGGTTATAGCCTTGGGGCGTGGGGCTGGCGTACATCGTCCGCCTGCCTCGGAATGGGCCGAGGCTTTGACAACCCCCTCCCCGCGACAAAAATAGGCCGCGGGCACAGCCGCGTCCAGAAAAGAGCAGCCGAACCCCTTGGCGCCAAGTTTGTCTGGCGGAAAAATGCCCAAAAAGGGGGTGGGCTATAGCCTTGGGGCGTGGGGCTGGCGAACTTCGTCCGCCGGACTAGGAATGGGCCGAGACTTTTCCCACCCCTCCCCACGAAATAAAATAGGCCGCGGGCAAAACCGCACCCAAAAAAGAGCAGCCGAACCCCTTGGCGCCAAGTTCGTTCTGCGGAAAAATGCCCAAAAAAGGGGTGGGCTATAGCCCTGGGGCGTGGGGCCGACGAATTTCGTCCGCCTTCCCCGGAATGGGCCGAGACTTTGCCCACCCCCTCCCCGCGAAAAAAATATGACTCGGGCACAGCCGCGCCCAAAAAATAGCAGCCGAACCCCTGGGCGCCAAGCTCGTCATGCGGAAAAATGCGCAAAACGGGGGTGGGCTATAGCCTTGGGGCGTGGGGCGGGCGAACTTCGT
Organism: Citrus glauca; assembly: GCA_029633175.1. Classification (NCBI taxonomy): domain Eukaryota; kingdom Viridiplantae; phylum Streptophyta; class Magnoliopsida; order Sapindales; family Rutaceae; genus Citrus; species Citrus glauca. Next base: position 301,008 of record JAQOOD010000038.1, on the reverse strand, counting down.
CCGCCGGACTCGGAATGGGCCGAGACTTGGCCCACCCCCTCGCCGCGACAAAAATTGGCCACGGGCACAGCCGAGCCTAAAACAGTGCTGCCGAACCCCTTGGCGCAAAGTTCGTCCTGCGGAAAAATGCCCAAAAAATGGGTGTGCTACAGCCTTGCGGCGTGGGGCTGGCGCACTTCGTCCGCCTTCCTCGGAATGGGCCGAGACTTTGCCCACCCCCTCCCCGCGACAAAAATAGGCCGCGGGCACAGCCGCGTCCAGAAAAGAGCAGCCGAAACCCTTGGCGCCAAGTTTGTCTGGCGGAAAAATGCCCAAAAAGGGGGTGGGCTATAGCCTTGGGGCGTGGGGCTGGCGAACTTCGTCCGCCGGACTCGGAATGGGCCGAGACTTTTCCCACCCCCTCCCCACGACAAAAATAGGCCGTGGGCACAGCCGCGCCCAAAAAAGAGCAGCCGAACCCCTTGGCGCCAAGTTCGTCCTGCGGAAAAATGCCCAAAATGGGTTGGGCTATAGCCTTGGGGAGTGGGGCTGGCGATCTTCGTCCGCCTTCCTCGGAATGGGCCGAGACTTTGCCCACCCCCTCCCCGCGACAAAAATAGGCCGCTGGCACATCCGCGCCCAAAAAAGAGCAGCCGAACCCCTTGGCGCCAAGCTCGTCCTGCGGAAAAATGCGCAAAAAATGGGTGCGCTATAGCCTTGGGGCGTGGGGCTGGCGAACTTCGTCCGCCTTCCTCGGAATGGGCCGAGACTTTTCGCAACCCCTCCCCGTGAAACAAATAGGCCACGGGCACAGCCGCGGCCAAAAAAGAGCAGCCGAACCCCTTGGCGCCAAGTTCGTCCTGCAGAAAAGCGCCCAAAAATGGGGTGGGCTATAGCCTTGGGGCGTGGGGCGGGCGAACTTCGTCCGCCGGACTCGGAATGTGCCGAGACTTTGCCCTCCCCCCTCCCCGCGACAAAAATAGGCCACGGATGCAGCCACGCGCAAAAAAGGGCAGCCGAACTCCTTGGCGCCATGTTCGTCCTGCGGAAAAATGCCGAAAAAGGGGGTGGGCTATAGCCTTGGGGCGTGGGGCCGGCAAAGTTCGTCCGCCGGACTCGGAATGGGCCGATACTTTTCCCACCCCCTCCCCGCGACAAAAATAGGCCGCGGGCACAGCCGCGTGCAAAAAAGAGTAGCCGAACCCCTTGGCGCCAAGTTCGTCCTGCGGAAAAATGCCCAAAAAGGGGGTGGGCTATAACCTTGGGGCGTGGGGCCGGCAAAGTTCGTCCGCCGGAGTCGGAATGAGCCTATACTTTTCCCACACCCTCCCCGAGACAAAAATAGGCCGCGGGCACTGCCGCGCCCAAAAAAGAGCAGCCGAACCCCTTGGCGCCAAGTTCGTCGTGTTGAAAAATGCCCAAAAAGGGGGTGGGTTATAGCCTTGGGGCGTGGGGCTGGCGTACATCGTCCGCCTGCCTCGGAATGGGCCGAGGCTTTGAAAACCCCCTCCCCGCGACAAAAATAGGCCGCGGGTACAGCCGCGTCCAGAAAAGAGCAGCCGAACCCCTTGGCGCCAAGTTTGTCTGGCGGAAAAATGCCCAAAAAGGGGATGGGCTATAGCCTTGGGGCGTGGGGCTGGCGAACTTCGTCCGCCGGACTAGGAATGGGCCGAGACTTTTCCCACCCCTCCCCACGAAATAAAATAGGCCGCGGGCAAAACCGCACCCAAAAAAGAGCAGCCGAACCCCTTGGCGCCAAGTTCGTTCTGCGGAAAAATGCCCAAAAAAGGGGTGGGCTATAGCCCTGGGGCGTGGGGCCGACGAATTTCGTCCGCCTTCCCCGGAATGGGCCGAGACTTTGCCCATCCCCTCCCCGCGAAAAAAATATGACTCGGGCACAGCCGCGCCCAAAAAATAGCAGCCGAACCCCTGGGCGCCAAGCTCGTCCTGCGGAAAAATGCGCAAAACGGGGGTGGGCTATAGCCTTGGGGCGTGGGGCGGGCGAACTTCGTCCGCCGGACTCGGAATGGGCCGAGACTTGGCCCACCCCCTCGCCGCGACAAAAATTGGCCACGGGCACAGCCGAGCCTAAAACAGTGCTGCCGAACCCCTTGGCGCAAAGTTCGTCCTGCGGAAAAATGCCCAAAAAATGGGTGTGCTACAGCCTTGCGGCGTGGGGCTGGCGTACCTCGTCCGCCTTCCTCGGAATGGGCCGAGACTTTGCCCACCCCCTCCCCGCGACAAAAATAGGCCGCGGGCACAGCCGCGTCCAGAAAAGAGCAGCCGAAACCCTTGGCGCCAAATTTGTCTGGCGGAAAAATGCCCAAAAAGGGGGTGGGCTATAGCCTTGGGGCGTGGGGCTGGCGAACTTCGTCCGCCGGACTCGGAATGGGCCGAGACTTTTCCCACCCCCTCCCCACGACAAAAATAGGCCGTGGGCACAGCCGCGCCCAAAAAAGAGCAGCCGAACCCCTTGGCGCCAAGTTCGTCCTGCGGAAAAATGCCCAAAATGGGTTGGGCTACAGCCTTGGGGAGTGGGGCTGGCGATCTTCGTCCGCCTTCCTCGGAATGGGCCGAGACTTTGCCCACCCCCTCCCCGCGACAAAAATAGGCCGCTGGCACATCCGCGCCCAAAAAAGAGCAGCCGAACCCCTTGGCGCCAAGTTTGTCTGGCGGAAAAATGCCCAAAAAGGGGGTGGGCTATAGCCTTGGGGCGTGGGGCTGGCGAACTTCGTCCGCCGGACTAGGAATGGGCCGAGACTTTTCCCACCCCTCCCCACGAAATAAAATAGGCCGCGGGCAAAACCGCACCCAAAAAAGAGCAGCCGAACCCCTTGGCGCCAAGTTCGTTCTGCGGAAAAATGCCCAAAAAAGGGGTGGGCTATAGCCCTGGGGCGTGGGGCCGACGAATTTCGTCCGCCTTCCCCGGAATGGGCCGAGACTTTGCCCACCCCCTCCCCGTGAAAAAAATATGACTCGGGCACAGCCGCGCCCAAAAAAGAGCAGCCGAACCCCTGGGCGCCAAGCTCGTCCTGCGGAAAAATGCGCAAAACGGGGGTGGGCTATAGCCTTGGGACGTGGGGCGGGCGAACTTCGTCCGCCGGACTCGGAATGGGCCGAGACTTGGCCCACCCCCCTCGCCGCGACAAAAATTGGCCACGGGCACAGCCGAGCCTAAAACAGTGCTGCCGAACCCCTTGGCGCAAAGTTCGTCCTGCGGAAAAATGCCCAAAAAATGGGTGTGCTACAGCCTTGCGGCGTGGGGCTGGCGCACTTCGTCCGCCTTCCTCGGAATGGGCCGAGACTTTGCCCACCCCCTCCCCGCGACAAAAATAGGCCGCGGGCACAGCCGCGTCCAGAAAAGAGCAGCCGAAACCCTTGGCGCCAAGTTTGTCTGGCGGAAAAATGCCCAAAAAGGGGGTGGGCTATAGCCTTGGGGCGTGGGGCTGGCGAACTTCGTCCGCCGGACTCGGAATGGGCCGAGACTTTTCCCACCCCCTCCCCACGACAAAAATAGGCCGTGGGCACAGCCGCGCCCAAAAAAGAGCAGCCGAACCCCTTGGCGCCAAGTTCGTCCTGCGGAAAAATGCCCAAAATGGGGGTGCGTTATAGCCTTGGGGCGTGGGGCTGGCGCACTTCGTCCGCCGGACTCCGAATGGGGCATGACTTTTCCAACCCCCTCCCCGTGACAAAAGTAGGCCGCGGGCACAGCTGCGCCCAAAAAAGAGCAGCCGAACCCCTTGGCGCCAAGTTCGTCCTGCGGAAAAATGCCCAAAATGGGGGTGCGTTATAGCCTTGGGGCGTGGGGCTGGCGCACTTCGTCCGCCGGACTCGGAATGGGGCATGACTTTTCCAACCCCCTCCCCATGACAAAAGTAGGCCGTGGGCACAGCCGCGCCCAAAAAAGAGCAGCCGAACCCCTTGGCGCCAAGTTCGTCCTGCGGAAAAATGCCCAAAATGGGGGTGCGTTATAGCCTTGGGGCGTGGGGCTGGCGCACTTCGTCCGCCGGACTCCGAATGGGGCATGACTTTTCCAACCCCCTCCCCGTGACAAAAGTAGGCCGCGGGCACAGCTGCGCCCAAAAAAGAGCAGCCGAACCCCTTGGCGCCAAGTTCATCCTGTGGAAAAATGCCCAAAAAGGGGGTGGGCTATAGCCTTTGGGGCGTGGGTCGGGCGGACTTCGTCCGCCGGACTCGAAATGGGCCAAGACTTCTCCCACCCCCTCCCCGCGACAAAAATAGGCGGCAAGCACAGCCGTGCCCAAAAAAGAGCAGCCGAACCCCTTGGCGCCATGTTCGTCATGCGGAAAAATGCCCAAAAAGGGGGTGGGCTATAGCCTTGGGGCGTGGGGCGGGCGAACTTCGTAGGCCGGACTCAGAATGGGCCGAACCTTTGCCCACCCCCTCCCCTCGACAAAAATAGGTCGCGGGCACAGCCGTGCCCAAAAAAGATAGCCGAACCCCTTGGCGCCAAGTTCGTCCTGCGGAAAAAGGCCCAAAAAGGGGGTGGGCTATAGCCTTGGGGCGTGGGGCGGGCGAACTTCGTCCGCCGGACTAGGAGTGGGCCGAGACTTTCCCACCCCCTCCCCACCACAAAAATAGGCCGCGGGCAATGCCGCACCCAAAAAAGAGCAGCCGAACCCCTTGGCACCAAGTTCGTCCTGCGGAAAAATGCCCAAAAAATGGGTGGGCTATAGCCTTGGGGTGTGGGGCTGGCGAATTTCGTCCGCCTTCCCCGGAATGGGCCGAGACTTTGCCCACCCCCTCCCTGCAAAAACAATATGCCGCGGGCACAGCCGCGCCCAAAAAAGAGCGGCCGAACCCCTTGGCGCCAAGTTCGTCCTGCGGAATAATGCCCAAAAAAGGGGCGGGCTATAGCCTTTGGGCGTGGGGCTGGCCCACTTCGTCCGCCGGATTCGGAATGGGCCGAGAATTTTCCCATCCCCTCCCCGTGACAAAAATAGGCCGCGGGCACAGCCGCGACCAAAAAAGAGCAGCCGAACCCCTGGGCGCCAAGTTCGTCCTGCGGCAAAATGCCCAAAAAATGGGTATGCAATAGCCTTTGGGCGTGGGGCCGGCAAAGTTCATCCCCCTTCCTCGGAATGGGCCGAGACTTTGCCCACCCCCTCCCCGCGCCAAAAATTGGTCACGGACACCGCCGCGCCCAAAAAAGCGCAGCCGAACCCATTGGCGCCTAGTTCGTCCTGCGGAAAAATGCCCATAAAGGGGGTGGGCTATAGCCTTCCGGCGTGGAGCCGGCGCACTTCGTCCGCCTTCCTCGGAATGGGCCGAGACTTTGCCCATCCCCTCCCCACGACAAAAATAGGCCGCGGGCACAGCCGCACCCAAAAGAGAGCAGCCGAACCCCTTGGCGCCAAGTTCGTCTTGCGGAAAAATGCCCAAAAAAGGGGTGGGCTATAGCCTTTGGGCGTGGGACCGGCAAAGTTCATCCCCCTTCCTCGGAATGGGCCGAGACTTTGCCCACTCCCTCCCCGCGCCAAAAATTGGCCGCGGGCACAGCCGCGCCCAAAAAAGAGCAGCCGAACCCCTTGGCGCCAAGTTCGTCCTGCGGAAAAATGCCCAAAAAGGGGGTGGGCTATAGCCTTTCGGCGTGGAGCCGGCGCACTTCGTCCGCCTTCCTCGGAATGGGCCGAGACTTTGCCCATCCCCTCCGCACGAGAAAAATAGGCCGCAGGCACAGCCGCGTCCAAAAAAGAGCAGCCGAACCCCTTAGCGCGAAGTTCGTCCTGCTGAAAAATGCCCAAAAAGAGGTGTGCTATAGCCTTTGGGCGTGAGGCCAGCGAACTTCGTCCGCCTTCCTCGGAATGGGCCGAGACTTTGGCCACCCCCTGCCCGTGACAAAAATAGGCCGCGGCCACAGCCGCGCCCAAAAATGAGCAGCCGAACCCCTTGACACCAAGTTCGTCCTGCGGCAAAATGCCCAAAAAAGTGGTGTGCTATAGACTTTGGGCGTTGGGCTGGAAAACTTCATCCGGCTTCCTCGGAATTGGCCAAGACTTTGCCCAACCCCTCCCCGCACCAAAAATAGGCCGCGGGCACAGCCGCGCCCAAAAAAGAGCAGCCGAACCCCTTGGCGCCAAGTTCGTCCTGCGGAAAAATGCCCAAAAAAGGGGTGTGCTATAGCGTTTGGGCATCGGGCCGGTGAACTTCGTCCGCCTTCCCCGGAATGGGCCAAGACTTTGGCCACCCCCCTCCTCGCGACAAAAATAGGCCGCGGGCACAGCCGCGCCCAAAAAACAGCGGCCGAACCCCTTGGTGCCAAGTTCTGCCTGCGGAAAAATGCCCAAAAGGGGGTGGGCTATAGCCTTGGGGCGTGTGGCTGACGAACTTCGTCCGCCGGACTCGGAAAGGGCCGAGCCAATGCCCACCCCTCCCCGCGCCAAAAATTGGCCGCGGGCACAGCCGCGCCCAAAAAAGAGCAGCCGAACCCCTTGGTGCCAAGTTCGTGCTGCGGAAAAATGCCCAAAAAGGGGGTGGGCTATAGCCTTCCGGCGTGGAGCCGGCGCACTTCTTCCGCCTTCCTCGGAATGGGCCGAGACTTTGCCCACCCCCTCCCCGCACCAAAAATAGGCCGCGGGTACAGCCGCGCCCGAAAAAGAGCGGCCGAACCCTGTGGCGCCAAGTTCGTCCTGCGGAAAAATGCCCAAAAAGGGGTGGGCTATAGCCATTGGGCGTGGGGCCGGCAAAGTTCTTCCGCCTTCCTCGGAATTGGCCGAGACTTTGCCCACCCCCCTCCCCGCGACAAAAATAGGCCACGGGCACAGCCGCGCCCAAAAAAGAGCAGCCAAACCCCTTGGCGCCAAGTTCGTCTTGCGGAAAAATCCCCAAAAAAGGGGTGGGCTATAGCCTTTGGGCGTGGGGCCGGTAAAGTTCATCCGCCTTCCTCGGAATAGGCCGAGACTTTGCCCACCCCCTCCCCGCGCCAAAAATAGACCGCTGGCACAGCCGCGCCAAAAATAAACCGCTGGCACAGCCGCGCCCAAAAAAGAGCGGGCAAACCCCTTGGCGCCAAGTTCGTCCCGTGGAAAAATGCCCAAAAGGGGGTGGGCTATAGCCTTGGGGCGTGTGGCTGGCGAACTTCGCCCGCCGGACTCGAAATGGGCCGAGACTTTGGCCACCCCCCTTTCCGTGACAAAAATAGGCTGCGGGCACAGCCGCGCATAAAAAAGAGCTGCCAAACCCCTTGGCCCCAAGTTCGTCCAGCGGCAAAATGCCCAAAAAATGGGCGTGCTATAGCCTTTGGGCGTGGGGACGGCAAAGTTCGTCCGCCTTCCTCGGAATGGGTCGAGACTTTGCCCACCCCCTCCCCGCACCAAAAATAGGCCGCGGGCATAGCCGCGCCCAAAAAAGGGCAGCCGAATCCGTTGGCGCCAAGTTCGTCCTGCGGAAAAATGCCCAAAAAAGGGGTGGGCTATAGCCTTCCGGCGTGGAGCCGGCGCACTTCTTCCGCCGGACTCGGAATGGGCCGAGACTTTTCCCACCCCCACCTCGTGACAAAAATAGGCCGCGGGCAAAGCCGCACCCAAAAAAGAGCAGCCGAACCCCTTGGCGCCAAGTTCGTCTTGCGGAAAAATGCCCAAAAAAGGGGTGGGCTATAGCCTTGGGGCGTGGGGCCGGCGCACTTCGTCCGCCGGACTCGGAATGGGCCGAGACTTTTCCCACCCCCACCTCGTGGCAAAAATAGGCCGCGGGCACAGGCGCACCCAAAAAAGAGCAGCCGAACCCCTTAGCGCCAAGTTCGTCCTGCGGCAAAATGCCCAAAAAAGGGGTGTGCTATAGCCTTTGGCCGTGGGGACGGCAAAGTTCATCCGCCTTCCTCGGAATGGGTCGAGACTTTGCCCACCCCCTCCCCGCACCAAAAATAGGCCGCGGGTATAGCCACGCCCAAAAAAGGGCAGCCGAATCCGTTGGCGCCAAGTTCGTCCTACGGAAAAATGCCCAAAAAGGGGGTGGGCTATAGCCTTGGGGCGTGGGGCTGGCGAACTTCGTCCGCCTTCCTCGGAATGGGCCGAGACTCTGCCCACCCCGTCCCCACGACAAAAATAGTGCACGGCACAGCCGCACCCAAAAAAGAGCACCCGAACCCCTTGGCGCCAAGTTCGTCCTGCGGAAAAATGCCCAAACGGGGGGGTGGGCTATAGCCTTGGGGCGTGGGGCTGGCGAACATCGTCCGTCGGACTCGGAATGGGCCGAGACTTTTCCCACCCCCTCCCCGCGGCAAAAATAGGCCGCGGGCACAGCCGCGTCCAATAAAGAGCCGCCGAACCCCTTGGCGCCATGTTCGTCCTGCGGAAAAATGCCCAAAAAGGGCGTGGGCTATAGCCTTGGGGCGTGGGGTTGGCGAACTTTGTCCGCCTTCCTCGGAATGGGCCGAAACTTTGACCACCCCCTCCCCGCGACAAAAATAGGCCGCGGGCACAGCCGCGCCCAAAAAAGATTAGCCGAACCCCTTGGCGCCAAGTTCATCCTGCCGAAAAATCCCAAAAAAAGGGGTGTGCCATAGCCTTGGGGCATGGGGCTGCCGAACTTCGTCCGCCGGACTCGGAATGTGCCGACACTTTGTGCACCCCTTCGCCACGACAAAAATAGGCCGCGGGCACAGCTGCGCCCAAAAAAGAGCAGCCGAACCCCTTGGCGCCAAGTTCGTCCTGCGGAAAAATGTTCAGAAAAGGGGTGGGCTATAGCCTTGGGGCGTGGGGCCGGCAAAGTTCGTCCGCCGGACTCGCAATGGGCCGAGACTTTTCCCACCCCCTTCCCGCGACAAAAATAGGCCTCGGGCACAGCCGCGCCCAAAAAAGAGCTGGCGAACCCCTTGGCGCAAAATTCGTTCTGCGGAAAAATGCCCAAAAAAGGGGTGTGCTATAGCCTTTGGGCATGGGGCCGGCAAAGTTCATCCGCCTTTCTCGGAATGGGCCGAGAATTTGCCCACCCACTCCCCGTGCCAAAAATAGGCCGTGGCCACAGCCGCGCCCAAATAAGAGCAGGCGAACCCCTTCGCGCCAAGTTCGTCCTGCGGAAAAATTCCCAAAAAAGGGGTGTGCTATAGCCTTGGGACGTGGGGCGGCCGAAGTTTGTCCGCGGGACTCGGAATGGGCGGAGACTTTGGCCACTCCCTCCCTGCACCAAAAATAGGCTGTGGGCACAGCCACGCCCAAAAAAGGGCAGCCGAACCCCTTGGCGCCAAGTTCGTCCTGCGGAAAAATGCTCAAAAAAGGGGTGGGCTATAGCCTTGGGGCATTGGACTGGCGCACTTCGTCCGCCTTCCTCGGAATGGGCGGAGACTTTGCCCAACCCCTCCCCGTGACAAAAATAGGCCGCCGGCACAGCCGCGCCCAAAAAAGAGCAGCCGAATCCCTTGGCTCCAAGTTCGTCCTCCGGAAAAATGCCCAAAAAGGGGTAGGCTATAGCCTTGGGGCGTGGGGCTGGCGAACATCGTCCGCCGGACTCGGAATGGGCTGAGACTTTGCCCACCCCCTCCCCGCGACAAAAATAGGCCGCGGACACAGCCGTGCCCAAAAAAGATCAGTCGAACCCCTTGGCGCCAAGTTCGTCCTGCGGAAAAATGCCCAAAAAGGGGGTGGGCTATAGCCATGGGGCGTGGGGTTAGCGAACTTGGTCTGCCTTCCTCGGAATGGGCCGAAACATTGACCACCCCCTCCCCGTGACAAAAATAGGCAGCAGGCACAGCCGCGCCCAAAAAAGAGCAACCGAACCCCTTGGCGCCAAGTTCGTCCTGCGGAAAAATGCCCAAAAAAGGGGTGGGCTATAGCCTTGGGGTGTGGGGCTGGCGAACTTCGTCCGCCGGACTCGGAACGGGCCGAGACTTTGCCCACCCCCTCCCTGCAACAAAAATAGGCCGCGGGCACAGCCGCGCTCAAAAAAGAGCCGCCGAACCCCTTGTCGCAAAGTTCGTCCTGCGGAAAATGCCCAAAAAAGGGGTGTGCTATAGCCTTGGGGCGTGGGGCTGGCGAACTTCGTCCGCCGGACTAGGAACGGGCCGAGACTTTGCCCACCCCCTCCCTGCAACAAAAATAGGCCGCGGGCACAGCCGCGCTCAAAAAAGAGCAGCCGAATCCCTTGTCGCAAAGTTCGTCCTGCGGAAAAATGCCCAAAAAAGGGGTGTGCTATAGCCTTGGGGCGTGGGGCTGGCGAACTTTGTCCGCCGGACTTGGAATGGGCCGAGACTTTTCCCACCCCCTCCCCGCGTCAAAAATACACCGCGGGCACAGCTGCGCCCAAAAAAGAGCAGCCGAACCCCTTGGCGCCAAGTTCGTCCTGCGGAAAATGCCCAAAAAAGGGGTGTGCTATAGCCTTGGGGCGTGGGGCTGGCGAACTTCGTCCGCCGGACTCGGAACGGGCCGAGACTTTGCCCACCCCCTCCCTGCGAAAAAAATAGGCCGCGGGCACAGCCGCGCTCAAAAAAGAGCAGCCAAATCCCTTGTCGCAAAGTTCGTCCTGCGGAAAAATGCCCAAAAAAGGGGTGTGCTATAGCCTTGGGGCGTGGGGCTGCCGAAGTTCGTCCGCCGGAGTTGGAATGGGCCAAATTTTTTCCCACCCCCTCCCCGCAACAAAAATAGGCCACGGGCACAGCCGCGCCCAAAAAAGAGCAGCCGAACCCCTTGGCGCCAAGCTCGTCCTATGGAAAAATGCCCAAAAAAGGGGTGGGCTATAGCCTTGGGGCGTGGGGCGGGCGAACTTCGTCCGCCGGACTCGGAATGCGTCGAGACTTTGCCCACCCTCTCCCCACGACAAAAAATGCCGCGGGCACAGCCGCGCCCAAAAAAGAGCAGCCGAACCCCTTGGCGCCAAGTTCGTCCTGCGGAAAAATGCCCAAAAAAGGGGTGGGTTAAAGACTTGGGGCGTGGGGCTGCCGAAGCTTGTCTGCCGGACTCCGAATGGGCCGAGACTTTTACCACCCCCTCCCCACAACAAAAATAGGCCTTGGGCACAGCCGCGCCCAAAAAAGAGCAGCCGAACCCCTAGGCACTATGTTCGTCCAGCGGAAAATGCCCAAAAAAGGGGTGTGCTATAGCCTTTGGGCGTGGGGCCGGTTAACTTCGTCCGCCTTCCTCGGAATCGGCCGAGACTTTGGCCGCCCCCTCCCCACGACAAAACTAGGCCGCGGGCACAGCCGAGCCCAAAAAAGAGCAGCTGAACCCCTTGGCACCATGTTCGTCCTGCGGAAAAATGCCCAAAAAAGGTGTGTGCTATAACCTTTGGGCGTGGGGCCGGCAAAGTTCATCCGCCTTCCTCGCAATGGGCCGCGATTTTGCTCACCCCCTACCCGCGCCAAAAATAGAACGCGGGCACAGCCGCCCCCAAAAAAGAGAAGGCGAACCCCTTGGCGTCAAGTTCGTCCTGCGGAAAAATGCCCAAAAAAGGGGTGTGCTATAGCCCTTGGGCGTGGGGCTGCCGAAGTTCATCTGCCGGGCTCGGAATGGGCCGAGACTTTTCCCACCTCCTCCCCGCGCCAAAAACAGGCCATGGACACAGCCGCATCCAAAAAAGAACAGCCGAACCGCTTGGCGCCAAGTTCGTCATGCGGAAAACTTCCCAAAAAGGGGGTGGGCTATAGCCTTGGGGCGTGGGGCCAGCCTACTTCGTCCGCCGGACTCGGAAGGGGCCGACACTTTTCCAACCCCCCCCCCCCCCCCCCCCCCCCGCGACAAAAATACGCCACGGGCACAGCCGCACACAAAAAAGAGCAGGCGAACCCCTTGGCGCCAGGTTCGTCCTGCGGAAAAATGCCCAAAAAAGGGGTGGGCTATAGCCTTGGGGCGTGGGGCAGGTGAACTTCGTCCGCCGGACTCCGAATGGGCCAAAACTGTTCCCACCCCCTCCCCACGACAAAAATAGGCCGCGGGCTCAGCCGCGCCCAAAAAAGAGCAGACGAACCCCATGGCGCCAAGTTCGTCCTGCGGAAAAATGCCCAAAAAAGCGGTGTGCTATAGCCTTTGGGCGTGGGGCCGGCAAAGTTCTTCCGCCTTCCTCGGAATGGGCCGAGACTTTGGCCACCCCCTCCCCGCGACAAAAATAGGCCGCGGGCACAGACGCGCCCAAAAAGGAGCAGACGAACCCCTTGGCATCAAGTTTGTCCTGCAGGAAAATGCCCAAATGGGGGTTGGGCTATAGCCTTGGGTCGTGGGGCGGGCGAACTTCGTCTGCCGGACTTGGAATGGGCCGAAGCGTTGCCCACCCCCACCCCACGAAAAAAATAGGCCACGGGCACAGCCGTGCCCAAAAACGAGCAGCCGAACCCCTTGGCGCCAAGTTCGTCCTGCGGAAAAATGCCCAAAAAAGGGGTGGGCTATAGCCATGGGGCGTGGGGCCGGCGAACTACGTCCGCCGGGCTCGGAACGGGCCGAGAATTTGCCCACCCCCTCGCATCGAAAAAAATACGCCACGGGCACATTCGCACACAAAAAAGAGCAGCCGAACCCCTTGGCGCCAAGTTCGTCCTATGGGAAAATGCCCAAAAAAGGGGTGGGCTATACCCTTGGGGCGTGGGGCGGGCGAACTTCGTCTGCTGGACTCGGAATGGGCCGAGACATTGACCACCCCCTCCCCACGACAAAAATAGGCCGCGGGCACAGCCTCGCCCAAGAAAGAGCAGCCGATCCCCTTGGCGCAAACTTCATCCTGCGGAAAAATGCCCAAATGGGGGTTGGGCTATAGGCTTGGGTCGTGGGGCGGGCGAACATCGTCTGCCGGACTTGGAATGGGCCGAGGCGTTGCCCACCCTCTCCCCACGAAAAAAATAGGCCACGGGCACAGCCGCGCCCAAAAAAGAGCAGCCGAACCCCTTGGCGCCAAGTTCGTCCTGCGGAAAAATGCCCAAAAAAGGGGTGGGCTATAGCCTTGGGACGTGGGGCCGGCGCACTTCGTCCGCCTTCCTCGGAATGGGCCGAGACTTTGCCCACCCCCTCCCCACGGCAAAAATAGGCCGCGGGCACAGCCGCGCCCAAAAAATAGCAGCCGAACCCGTTGGCGCCAAGTTCGTCCTGCGGAAAAATGCCCAAAAAGAGGGTGGGCTATAGCCTTGGGGCGTCGGGCTGGTGAACTTCGTCCGCCTTCCTCGCAATGGGCCGAGACTTTGACCACCCCCCCCCCCCGCGACAAAAATAGGCCGCGGGCACAGCCGCACCCAAAAAAGAGCAGCCGATCCCGTTGGCGCCAAGTTCGTCCTGCGGTAAAATGCCCAAAAAAGGGGTGGGCTATAGCCTTGGGGCGTGGGGCTGGCGAACTTCGTCCGCCGGACTAGGAATGGGCCGAGACTATTCCCACCCCCTCCCCGCGACAAAAATAGGCGGCGGGCACAGCAGCGCCCAAAAAATAGCAGCCGAACCCCTTGGCCCCAAGTTCGTCCTGCGGAAAAATGCCCCAAAAGGGGATGGGCTATAGCCTTGGGTCGTGGGGCTGGCGAACTTCGTCCACCGGACTTAGAATGGGCCGAGACTTTGCCCGACACCTCCCCGCGGCAAAAATAGGCCGTGGGCACAGCCGCGCCCACAAAATAGCAGCCGATCCCGTTGGCGCCAAGTTCGTCCTGCGGAAAAATGCCCAAAAAACGGGTGGGCTATGGCCTTGGGGAGTGGGGCTGGCGAACTTCGTCCGCCGGACTAGGAATGGGCCGAGACTTTTCCCACCCCCTCCCCGCGACAAAAATAGGCCGCGGGCACAGCAGCACCAAAAAAATAGCTGCCGAACCCCTTGGCGCCAAGTTCGTCCTGCGGAAAAATGCCCCAAAAGGCGATGGGCTATAGCCGTGGGGCGTGGGGTTGGCGAACTTCGTCCGCCTTCCTCGGAATGGGCCGAGACTTTGCCCACCCCCTCCCCACGGCAAAAATAGGCCGCGGGCACAGCCGCGCCCAAAAAATAGCAGCCGAACCCGTTGGCGCCAAGTTCGTCCTGCGGAAAAATGCCCAAAAAGAGGGTGGGCTATAGCCTTGGGGCGTCGGGCTGGTGAACTTCGTCCGCCTTCCTCGCAATGGGCCGAGACTTTGACCACCCCCCCCCCCCCCCCCCGCGACAAAAATAGGCCGCGGGCACAGCCGCACCCAAGAAAGAGCAGGCGAACCCCTTGGCGCCAAGTTCGTCCTCCGGAAGAATGGCCAAATAAGGGGTGGGCTATAGCCTTGGGGCGTGGGGCTGGCGAACTTCGTCCGCCTTCCTCGGAATGGGCCGAGACTTTGCCCACCCCCTCCCCGCGGCAAAAATAGGCCACGGGCACAGCTGCGCCCAAAAACTAGCAGACGAACCCATTCGCGCCAAGTTCGTCCTGCGGAAAAATGCCCAAAAAGGGGACGGGCTATAGCCTTGGGGCGTGGGGCCGGTGAACTTCGTCCGTCCAGCTCGGAATGGGCCGAGGCTTTGTCAACCCCCTCCCCGCGACAAAAATAGGCCGCGGGCACAGCCGCGCCCAAAAAAGAGCATCCGAACCCGTTGGCGCCAAGTTCGTCCTGCGGAAAAATGCCCAAAAAGGGGGTGGGCTATAGCCTTGGGGCATGGGGCCGGTGAACTTCGTCCGCCTCCCTCGGAAAGGGCCGGGGCTTTGCCAATCCCCTCCCCGTGACAAAAATAGGCCGCGGGCACAGCCGCGCCCAAAATTGAGCTGCCAAACCCCTTGGCGCAAAGTTCGTCCTGCGGAAAAATGCCCAAAAAGGGGGTGGGCTATTGCCTTGGGGCGTGGGGCTGGCGAACTTCGTCTTCCTTCATCGGAATGGGCCGCGACTTTGATCACCCCCTCCCCATGACAAAAATAGGGCGCGTGCAGAGCTGCACCCAAAAAAGAGCAGCCGATCCCCTTGGCGCCAAGTTCGTCCTGCGGAAAAATGCCCAAAACGAGGGTGGGCTATAACCTTGGGGCGTGAGGCTGGGGAACTTCGTCCGCCGGACACGGAATGGGCCGAGAATTTGACCACCCACTCGCAGCGACAAAAATAGGCCGCGGGCACGGCTGCGCCCAAAAAAGAGTAGCCGAGCCCCATGGCGCCAAGTTCTTCCTGCGGAAAAATGCCCAAAAAAGGGGTGGGGTATAGCCTTGGGGCTTTGGGCGGGCGAACTTCGTCCGCCGGAGTCAGAATGGGCCGACACTTTGCCCACCCCCTCACCGCGACAAAAATAGGCCACGGGCACAGCCGCAACCAAAAAAGAGCAGCCGATCCCCTTGGCGCCAAGTTCGTCCTGCGGAAAAATGCCCAAAACGGGGGTGGGCTATAGACTTGGGGCGTGGGGCTTGCAAAGTTCATCCCCCTTCCTCGGAATGGGCCGAGACTTTGCCCACCCCCTCCCTGCGACAAAAATAGGCCGCGGGCACAGCCGCGACCAAAAAAGGGCAGCCGAACACGTTGGCGCCAAGTTCGTCCTGTGGAAAAATGCGCAAAAAGGGGGTGGGTTATAGCCTTGGGGCGTGGGGCTGGCGAACTTCGCCCGCCTTCCTCGGAATAGGCCGAGACTTTGGCCATCCCCTCCCCGCAACAAAAATAGGCCGCGGCAAAAGCCGCGCCCAATTAAGAGCAGCCGAACCCCTTGGCGCCAAGTTCGTCCTACGGCAAAATGCCCAAAAAGGGGGTGGGCTATAGCCTTGCGGCGTGGGGCTGGCGAACTTCTTCTGCCGGACTCGGAATGGGCCGAGAGTTTGCCCAACCCCTCCCCATGACAAAAATAGGCCGTGGGCACAGCCGCGCCCAAAAAGGACCTGCCGAACCCCTTGGCGCCAAGGTCGTCCTACGGAAAAATGCCCAAAATGGGGGTGGGCTATAGCCTTGGGGCGTGGGGCGGGCGAACTTCGTCCGCCGGACTCGGAATGGGCCGAGACTTTTCCCACCCCCTCCCCGCGACAAAAATAGGCTGCGGGTACAGCCGCGTGCAAAAAAGAGCAGCCAAACCCCTTGGCGCAGAGTTCGTCCTGCGGAAAAATGCCCAAAAAAGGGGTGGGCTATAGCCTTGGGGCGTGGGGCTGGCGAACTTCGTCCGCCGGACTCGGAATGGGCCGAGTCTTTGGCCACCACCTCCCCGCGACGAAAATAGGCTGCGGGCACAGCCGCGCACAAAAAAGAGCTGCCGAACCCTTGGCGCGACGTTCGTCCTGCGGAAAAAAGCCCAAAAAAGGGGTGTGCTATAGTCTTGGGGCGTGGGGCTGGCGAACTTCGTCCGCCTTCCTCGGAATGGGCCGAGACTTTTCCCACCCCCTCCCCAAGACAAAAATAGGCTGCGGGCACAGCCGCGCGCAAAAAAGAGCAGCCGAACCCCTTGGCGCAAAGTTCGTCCTGCGGAAAAATGCCCAAAAAAGGGGTGGGCTATAGCCTTGGGGAGTGGGGCTGGCGAACTTCGTCCGCCTTCCTCGGAATGGGACGAGACTTTACACACCCCCTCCCCGTGACAAAAATAGGCTGCGGGCACAGCCGCGCCCAATTAAGAGCAGCCAAACCCCTTGGCGCCAAGTTCGTCCTACGGCAAAATGCCCAAAAAGGGGGTGGGCTATAGCCTTGCGGCGTGGGGCTGGCGAACTTCTTCTGCCGGACTCGGAATGGGCCGAGAGTTTGCCCAACCCCTCCCCATGACAAAAATAGGCCGCGGGCACAGCCGCGCCCAAAAAGGAGCTGCCGAACCGCTTGGCGCCAAGGTTGTCCTGCGGAAAAATGCCAAAAAAAGGGGGTGTGCTATAGCCTTGGGCAGTGGGGCGGGCGAACTTCGTCCGCCGGACTCAGAATGGGCCGAGTCTTTGGCCACCACCTCCCCGCGACAAAAATAGGCTGCGGGCACAGCCGCGCACAAAAAAGAGCAGCCGAACCCCTTGGCGCAGAGTTCGTCCTGCGGAAAAATGCCCAAAAAAGGGGTGGGCTATAGCCTTGGGGCGTGGGGCTGGCGAACTATGTCTGACGGGCTCGGAATGGGCCGCGACTTTTCCCACCACCTCCCCGCGGCAAAAATAGGCCGCGTGCACAGCCGCGCCCAAAAAAGAGCAGCCGAACCCCTTGGCACCAAGTTCGTCCTGCGGAATAATGCCCAAAAAAGGGGTGGGCTATAGCCTTCCGGCGTGGGGCTGGCGAACTTCGTCCGCCGGACTCGGAATGGGCCGAGACTTTTCCCACCCCCTCCCCGTGAGAAAAATAGGCCGCGGGTACAGCCGCGCCCAAAAAATAGCAGCCGAACCCCTTGGCGCCAAGCTCGTCCTGTGGAAAAATGCCCCAAAAGGGGATGGGCTATAGCCTTGGGGCGTGGGGCTGGCGAACTTCGTCCGCCGGACTCGGAATGGGCCGAGACTTTTCCCACCCCCTCCCCGCGATAAAAATAGGCCGCGGGCACAGCAGCGCCCAAACAATAGCAGCCGAACCCCTTGGCGCCAAGTTCGTCCTGCGGAAAAATGCCCCAAAAGGGGATGGGCTATAGCCTTGGGGCGTGGGGCTGGCGAACTTCGTCCGCCGGGCTCAGAATGGGCCGAGACTTATCCCACCCCATCCCCGCAACAACAATAACATGAGGGCACAGCCGCGCCCAAAAAAGAGAAGCCGAACCCCTTGGCACCAAGTTCGTCCTGCGGAAAAATGCCAAAAAAGGGGGTGGGCTATAGCCATGGGGCGTGGGGCCGGTGATCTTCGTCCGCCGGACTCCGAATGGGCCGAGGCTTTGCCCACCCCCTCCCCGTGACAAAAATAGGCCGCGGGCACAGCCGCGCCCAAAAAAGAGCAGCCAAACCTCTTGGCGCAAAGTTCGTCCTGCGGAAAAATGCCCAAAAAGGGGTGAGCTATAGCCTTGGGGCGTGGGGCTGGCGCACTTCGTCCGCCTTCCTCGGAATGGGCCGAGACTTTTCCACCCCGTCCCCGCGACAAAAATAGGCCGCGGGCACAGCCGCACCCGAAAAAGAGCAGCCGAACCCCTTGGCGCCAAGTTCCTCCTGCGGAAAAATGCCCAAAAAGGGGATGGGCTATAGCCTTGGGGCGTGGCGCTGGCGAACTTCGTCCGCCTTCCTCGGAATGGGCCGAGACTTTGACCAGCCCCTACCCGCGACAAAAATAGGCCGCGGGCACAGCCGCACCCAAAAAAGAGCAGCCGAACCCCTTGGCGCCAAGTTCGTCCTGTGCAAAAATGCCCAAAACGGGGGTGGGCTATAGCCTTGGGGCGTGGGGCTGGCGAACTTTGTCCGCCGGACTCAGAATGGGCCGAGACTTTGACCACCCCCTCCCCGCAACAAAAATAGGCCGCGGGCACAGCTGCGCCCAAAAAAGAGAAGCCGAGCCCCTTGGCGCCAAGTTCGTCCTGCGGAAAAATGCCCAAAAAGGGGGTGGGCGATATCCTTGGGGCGTGGGGACGGTGAACTTCGTCCGCCGGACTCGGAATGGGCCGGACTCAGAATGGGCCGGACTCAGAATGGGCCGAGACTTTTCCACCCCGTCCCCGCGACAAAAATAGGCCACGGGCACAGCCGCACCCGAAAAAGAGCAGCCGAACCCCTTGGCGCCAAGTTCCTCCTGCGGAAAAATGCCCAAAAAGGGGATGGGCTATAGCCTTGGGGCATGGCGCTGGCGAACTTCGTCCGCCTTCCTCGGAATGGGCCGAGACTTTGACCAGCCCCTACCCGCGACAAAAATAGGCCGCGGGCACAGCCGCACCCAAAAAAGAGCAGCCGAACCCCTTGGCGCCAAGTTCGTCCTGTGCAAAAATGCCCAAAACAGGGGTGGGCTATAGCCTTGGGGCGTGGGGCTGGCGAACTTTGTCCGCCGGACTCAGAATGGGCCGAGACTTTGACCACCCCCTCCCCGCAACAAAAATAGGCCGTGGGCACAGCTGCGCCCAAAAAAGAGAAGCCGAGCCCCTTGGCGCCAAGTTCGTCCTGCGGAAAAATGCCCAAAAAGGGGGTGGGCTATAGCCATGGGGCGTGGGGCCGGTGATCTTCGTCCGCCGGACTCCGAATGGGCCGAGGCTTTGCCCACCCCCTCCCCGTGACAAAAATAGGCCGCGGGCACAGCCGCGCCCAAAAAAGAGCAGCCGAACCCCTTGGCGCAAAGTTCGTCCTGCGAAAAAATGCCCAAAAAAGGGGTGGGCTATAGTCTTGGGGCGTGGGGCAGGCGAACTTCGTCCGCCGGACTCGGAATGGGCCGAGACTTTGCTCACCCCGTCCCCGCGACAAGAATAGGCTGCGAGTGCAGCCGCACCCAAAAAAAAGCAGCCGAACCTCTTGGCGTCAAGTTCGTCCCGCGGAAAAATGCCCAAAAAAGGGGTGTGCTATAGCCTTTGGGCATGGGGCCGGCGAACTTTGTCCGCCTTCCTCAAAATGGGCCGAGACTTTGCCCACCCCCTCCCCGTGACAAAAATAGGCCGCGGGCACAGCCGCGCCCAAAAAAGAGCAGCCGAACCCCTTGGCGCCAGGTTCGTCCAGCGGGAAAATGCCCAAAAAACGGGTGTGCTATAGCCTTTGGGCGTGGGGCCAGTAAAGTTCCTCCGCCTTCCTCTAAATGGGCCGAGACTTTTCCCACCCCCTCCTAGTGCCAAAAATCCCTAGGCCCCAAGTTCGTCCTGCGGAAAAATGAACAAAAAGGGGGTGGGCTATAGCCTTGGGGCGTGGGGCGGGCGAACTTCGTCTGCCGGACTCAGAATGGGCCGAGACTTTTCGCACCCCCTCCCCGCGACAAATATAGGCCGCGGGCACAGCCGCGCACAAAAAAGAGAAGCCGAACCCCTTGGCGCCAAGTTCGTCCTGCGGAAAAATACCCAAAAAAGGGGTGGGCTACAGCCTTGGGGCGTGGGGCTGGCGAACTTCGTCCGCCGGACTCGGAATGGGCCGAGACTTTGCCCACTCCCTCGCCGCAACAAAAATAGGCCGCGGACACAGCCGCGCCCAAAAACAAGCAGCCGAATCGCTTTGCGCCAAATTCGTCCTGCGGAAAAATGCCCAAAAAAGGGGTCTGCTATAGCCTTGGGGCGTGGGGCTGCCGAAGTTCGTCCGCCGGACTTGGAATGGGACTAGACTTTTCCCACCCGCTCCCCGCAACAAAAATAGCCCACGGGCACAGCCGCGCCCAAATAAGAGCTGCCAAACCCCTTGGCGACAAGTTCATCCTGCGGAAAAATGCCCAAAAAAGGGGTGGGCTATAGCGTTGGGGCGTGGGGCGGGCGAACTTCGTCCGCCGGACTCGGAATGGGCCGAGAATTTGCCCACCCCCTCTCCGTGACAAAAATAGGCCGCGGGCACAGCCGCGCCCAAAAAAGAGTAGCCAAACCCCTTCGCGCCAAGTTCGTCCTGCGGTAAAATGCCCAAAAAAGGGGTGTGCAATAGCCTTTCGGTGTGGGGCCGGCAAAGTTCATCCGCCTTCCTCGGAATGGGCCGAGACTTTGCCCACCCCCTCCGAGCACCATAAATAGGCCGCGGGCACAGCCGCGCCCAAAAAAGAGCAGCCGAACCCCTTGGCGCCAAGTTCGTCCTGCGGAAAAATGCCCAAGAAAGGGGTCTGCTATAGCCTTGGGGCGTGGGGCTGCCGATGTTCGTCCGTCGGACTAGGAATGGGACGAGACTTTTCCCACCCTCTCCCTGCAACAAAAATAGCCCACGGGCACAGCTGCGCATAAAAAAGGGCAGCCGATCCCCTTGGCGCCAAGTTCTCCCTGCGGAAAAATGCCCAAGAAAGGGGTCTGCGATAGCCTTGGGGCGTGGGGCTGCCGAAGTTCGTCCGCCGGACTCGGAATGGGCCGAGACTTTTGCCACCCGCTCCCCGTCACAATATTAGGCCACGGGCACAGCCGCGCCCAAAAAAGGTTAGCCGATCCCCTTGGCGCCAAGTTCTCCCTGCGGAAAAATGCCCAAAAAAGGGGTGGGCTGTACCCTCGGGGCGTGGGGCTGGCGAAGTTCGTCCGCCGGACTCGGAATGGGCCGACACTTTACTCACCCCCTCCCCGCGACAAAAATAGTATGCGGACACACCCGCGCCCAACAAAGAGCAGCGGAACCCCTTGGCGCCAAGTTCGTCCTGCGGAAAAATGCCCAAAAAAGGGGTCTGCTATAGCCTTGGGGCGTGGGGCGGCCGAAGTTCGTCCGCCGGACTTGGAATGGGCCGAGACTTTTCCCACCCTCTGCCCGTGACAAAAATAGCCCGCGGGGACAGCCGCGCCCAAATAAGAGCAGCCGAACCCCTTGGCGATAAGTTCGTCCTGCGGAAAAATGCCCAAAAAAGGGGTGGGCTATAGCCTTGGGGCGTGGGGCGGGCGCACTTCGTCCGCAGGACTCGGAATGGGCCGAGACTTTGCCCACCCCCTCGCCGTGACAGAAATAGGCCGCGGACACAGCCGCGCCCAAAAACAAGCAGCCGAACACCTTGGCGCCAAATTCGTACTGCGGAAAAATGCCCAAAAAAGGGGTCTGCTATAGCCTTGGGGCGTGGGGCTGCCGAAGTTCGTCCGCCGGACTCAGAATGGGCTGAGACTTTTCCCACCCTTTCCCCGCGACAAAAATAGCCCACGGGCACAGCCGCGCCCAAATAAGAGCAGCCGAACCCCTTGGCGACAAGTTCGTCCTGTGGAAAAATGCCCAAAAAAGGGGTGGGCTATAGCGTTTGGGCGTGGGGCAGGCGAACTTCGTCCGCCGGACTCGGAATGGGCCGAGACTTTGCCCACCCCCTCCCCGCGACAAAAATAGGCCGTGGGCACAGCCTCGCCCAAAAGAGAGTAGCCAAACCCCTTGGCGCCAAGTTTGTCCTGTGGAAAAATACCCAAAAAAGTGGTGGGCTATAGCCTTGGGGCTTGGGGCTGGCGAACTTCGTCCGCCGGACTCGGAATGGGCCGAGACTTTCCCCACCCCCTCCCTGCAACAAAAATTTGCTGCGGGCACAGCCGCCCCAAAAAAGAGCAGTCGATCCCCTTGGCGCCAAGTTTGTCCTGCGGAAAAATGCCCAAAAAAGGGATGGGCTATAGCCTTGCGGCGTGGGGCTGGCGAAGTTCGTCCGCCGAACTCGGAATGGGCCGAGAGTTTGTCCAACCAATCCCCGCGACAAAAATAGGCCGCGGGCACAGCCGCACCCAAAAAAGAGCAGCCGAACATCTTGGCGCCAAGTTCGTCCTATGGAAAAATGCCCAGAAAGGGGGTGGGCTATAGCCTTGGGGCTTGGGGTGGGCGAACTTCGTCCGCCGGACTCCAAAGGGGCCGAGACTTTGCCCACCCCCTCCCCGTGACAAAAATAGGCCGCGGGATCAGCCGTGCCCAAAAAAGAGATGCCGCACCCCTTGGCGCCAAGTTCGTCCTGCGGGAAAATGCCCAAAAAAGGGGTGTGCTATAGCCTTGGGTGTGGGGCAGCCGAACTTCGTCCGCCGGACTCGGAATGGGCCGAGACTTTTCCCACCCCCTCCCCGCGACAAAAAAAGGCCGCGCGCACAGCCGTGCCAAAAAAAGAGCAGCCGAACCCCTTGGCGCCAAGTTCGTCCAGCGGAAAAATGCCCAAAAACGGGGTGGGCTAGAGCCTCGGGGCTTGGAGCGGGCGCACTTCGTCCGCCGGACTCCGAAGGGGCCGAGACTTTGCCCACCCCCTCCCCGTGACAAAAATAGGCCGCGGGATCAGCCGTGCCCAAAAAAGAGCAGCCGCACCCCTTGGCGCCAAGTTCGTCCTGCGGAAAAATGCCCAAAAAAGGGGTGTGCTATAGCTTTCGGCATGGGGCTGCCGAAGTTCGTCCGCCAAACTCAGAACGGGCCGAGACTTTGCCCACCCCCTCCCCGTGACAAAAATAGGCCGCGGGCACAGCCGCGTCCAAAAAAGAGCAGTCGAACCCCTTGGCGCCAAGTTCGTCCTGTGGAAAAATACCCAAAAAAGTGGTGGGCTATAGCCTTGGGGCTTGGGGCTGGCGAACTTCGTCCGCCGGACTTGGAATGTGCCGAGACTTTCCCCACCCCCTCCCCGCAACAAAAATCGGCTGCGGGCACAGCCGCCCCAAAAAAGAGCAGTCGATCCCCTTGGCGCCAAGTTCGTCCTGTGGAAAAATACCCAAAAAAGTGGTGGGCTATAGCCTTGGGGCTTGGGGCTGGCGAACTTCATCCGCCGGACTCGGAATGTGCCGAGACTTTCCCCACCCCCTCCCCGCAACAAAAATCGGCTGCGGGCACAGCCGCCCCAAAAAAGAGCAGTCGATCCCCTTGGCGCCAAGTTCGTCCTCCGGAAAAATGCCCAAAAAAGGGGTGGGCTATAGCCTTGCGGCGTGGGGCTGGCGAAGTTCGTCCGCCGAACTCGGAATGGGCCGAGACTTTGTCCAACCCCTCCCCGCGACAAAAATAGGCCGCGGGCACAGCCGCGTCCAAAAAAGAGCAGCCGAACCCCTTGGCGCCAAGTTCGTCCTGCGGAAAATTACCCAAAAAAGTGGTGGGCTATATAACCTTGGGGCTTGGGGCTGGCGAACTTCGTCCGCCGGACTCGGAATGTGCCGAGACTTTGCCCACCCCCTCCCCGCAAAAAAAATTGGCAGCAGGCACAGCCGCGCCCAAAAAAAAGCAGCCGAACCCCTTGGCGCCAAGTTCGTCCTGCGGAAAAATGCCCAAAAAAGGGGTGGGCTATAGCCTTGGGGCGTGGGGCTGACGAAGTTCGTCCGCCAAACTCGGAATGGGCCGAGACTTTTTCCAACCCCTCCCCGCGACAAAAATAGGCCGCGGTCACAGCCGCGCCCAAAAAAGAGCAGCCGAACCCCTTGGCGCTAAGTTCGTCGTGCGGAAAAATGCCCAAAAAGGGGGTGGGCTATAGCCTTGGGGCGTGGGGCTGGCGAACTTCATCCGCCGGACTCCGAATGGGCCGAGACTTTGCCCACCCCCTCCCCGTGACAAATATAGGCCGCGGGATCAGCCGCACCCAAAAAAGAGCAGCCGAACCCCTTGGCGCCAAGTTCGTCCTGCAGAAAAATGCCCAAAAATGGGGTGGGCTATAGCCTTGGGGCGTGGGGCTGCCGAAGTTCGTCCGCCGGACTTGGAATGGGCCGAGACTTTGCCCACCCCTCCCCGCGGTAAAAATAGGCTGCGGGCACAGCCGCGCCCAAAAAAGAGCAGCCGAACCCCTTGGCGCCAAGTTCGTCCTGTAGAAAAATGCCCCAAAAAGGGGTGTGTTATAGCCTTGGGGCGTGGGGCCGGCAAAGTTCATCCGCCACCCTCGGAATGGGCCGAGACTTTGGCCACCCGCTCCCCGCTCCAAAAATAGGCCACGGGCAGAGCCGCGCCCGAAAAAGAGCAGCCGAACCCCTTGGCGCCAAGTTCGTCCTGCGGAAAAATACCCAAAAAAGGGGTGTGCTATAGCCTTGGGGCGTGGGGCCGGCCAAGTTCATCCGCCTTCCTGGGAATGGGCCGAGACTTTGTCTACCCACTCCCTGCACCAGAAAATAGGCCGCGGGCATAGCCGCGCCCAAAAAAGAGCAGCCGAACCCCTTGGCGCCAAGTTCGTCCTGCGGAAAATTACCCAAAAAAGTGGTGGGCTATATAGCCTTGGGGCTTGGGGCTGGCGAACTTCGTCCGCCGGACTCGGAATGTGCCGAGACTTTGCCCACCCCCTCCCTATGACAAAAATAGGCCGCGGGATCAGCCGTGCCCAGAAAAGAGCAGCCGAACCCCTTGGCGCCAAGTTCGTCCTGCGGAAAAATGCCCAAAAAACGGGTGTGCTATAGCCTTGGGCGTGGGGCTGCCGAAGTTCGTCCGCCGAACTCAGAAAGGGCCGAGACTTTTCCCACCCCCTCCCCGCGACAAAAATAGGCCGCGGGCACAGCCGCGCCCAGAAAAGAGCAGCCGAACCCCTTGGCGCCAAGTTCGTCCGGCGGAAAATTACCCAAAAAAGTGGTGGGCTATAGCCTTGGGGCGTGGGGCCGGCGGACTTCATCTGCCATCCCCAGAATCGGCCGATACTTTGCCCACCCCCTCCCCGCGACAATAATAGGCCGCGGGTACAGCCGCGCCCAAAAAAGAGCAGCCGAACCCCTTGGTACCAAGTTCGTCCGGCAGAAAAATGCCCAAAAAAGGGGTGTGCGATAGCCTCGGGGCGTGGGGCTGCCAAAGTTCGTCCGCCGGACTCAGAAAGGGCCGAGACTTTTCCCACCCCCGCCCCGCGACCAAAATAAGCCGCGGGCACAGCCGCGCCCAAGAAAGAGCAGCCGAACCCCTAGGCGCCAATTTCGTCCTGCGGAAAAATATCCAAAAATGGGGTGTGCTATAGCCTTGCGGTGTGGGGCCGGCAAAGTACATCCGCCTTCCTTGGAATGGGCCGAGACTTTGTCCACCCGCTCCCCGCACCGAAAATAGGCCGCGGGCACAGCCTCGCCCAAAAAAGGGGTGGGCTATACCCTTGGGGCGTGGGGCTGGCCAACTTCGTCCGCCGGACTCGGAATGGGCCGAGACATTGCCCACCCCCTCCCCGCGACAAAAATGGGCCGCGGGCACAGCCGCGCCCAAAAAAGAGCAGCCGAACCCCTTGGCGCCAAGTTCGTCCTGCAGAAAAATGCCCAAAAAAGGGGTGTGCTGTAGCCTCGGGGCGTGAGGCCGGCAAAGTTCATCCGCCTTCCTCGGAATGGGCCGAGACTTTGTCCACCCGCTCCCCGCGCCAAAAATAGCCCCGCGCCCAAAAAAGAGCAGCCGAACTCCTTGGCGCCTAGTTCGTCCTGCGGAAAAACGCCCAAAAAAGGGGTGGGCTGTAGCCTTGGGGCGTGGGGCTGGCGAGCTTCGTCCGCCAGATTCGGAATGGTCCGAGACTTTGCCCATCCCCTCCCCGCGACAAAAATAGGTCACGGGCACAGCCGCGCCCAAAAAAGAGCAGCCGAACCCCTTGGCGCCAAGTTCGTCCTGCGGAAAAATGCCCAAAAAAGGGGTGGGCTATAGCCTTGGGGCGTGGGGCTGGCGAACTTCGTCCGCCGGACTCCGAATGGGCCGAGACTTTGCCCACCCCCTCCCCGTGACAAAAATAGGCCGCGGGATCAGCCGTGCCCAGAAAAGAGAAGCCGAACCCCTTGGCGCCAAGTTCGTCCTGCGGAAAAATGCCCAAAAAACGGGTGTGCTATAGCCTTGGGCGTGGGGCTGCCGAAGTTCGTCCGCCGAACTCAGAACGGGCCGAGACTTTTCCCACCCCCTCCCCATGACAAAAATAGGCCGCGGGCACAGCCGCGCCCAAAAGAGAGCAGCCGAACCCCTTGGCGCCAAGTTCGTCCGGCGGAAAATTACCCAAAAAAGTGGTGGGCTATAGCCTTGGGGCTTGGGGCTGGCGTACTTCATCCGCCGGACTCGTAATGTGCCGAGACTTTGCCCAGCCCCTCCCCACAACAAAAATTGGCTTCGGGCACAGCCGCGCCCAAAAAAGAGCAGCCGAACCCCTTGGCTCCAAGTTCGTCCTGCAGAAAAATGCCCAAAAAAGGGGTGTGCTATAGCCTCGGGGCGTGGGGCTGCCAAAGTTCGTCCGCCGGACTCGGAATGGGCCAAGACATTGCCCACCCCCTCCCCGCGACAAAAATGGGCCGCGGGCACAGCCGCGCCCAAAAAAGAGCTGCCGAACCCCTTGGCGCCAAGTTCGTCCTGCGGAAAAATGCTCAGAAAGGGGGTGGGCTACAGCCTTGGGGCGTGGGGCAGGCGAAGTTCGTCGCCGAACTCGGAATGGGCCGAGACTTTTTCAAACCCCTCCCCACGACAAAAATAGGCCGCGGGCACAGCCGCGCCCAAAAAAGAGCAGCCAAACCCCTTGACGCCAAGTTCGTCCTGCGGAAAAATGCCCAAAAAGGGGGTGGGCTATAGCCTTGGGGCATGGGGCTGGCGAACTTCGTCCGCCAAACTCGGAATGGGCCGAGACTTTGACCACCCCTTCCCCGCAACAAAAATAGGCCACGGGCACAGCCGCGCCCAAAAAAGAGCAGCCGAACCCCTTGGCGCCACGGACGTCCTGCGGAAAAATACCCCAAAAAGGGGTGGGCCATAGCCTTGGGGCGTGGGGCTGGTGAACTTCGTCCGCCTTCCTCGGAATGGGCCGAGACTTTGCCCACCCCCTCCCCGCAACAAAAATTGGCCGCGGGCACAGCCGCACCCAAAAAGGAGCAGCCGAACCCCTTGGTTCCTAGTGGTGGATTTATGATTGGACATTATAAATTCCTATAAACACTAGTATGTGTTATGACTCCTTATGGTATGTGATACTAAGATGGATGGTGAGTTTCATATCATTGACATGAGATGTCAAGTCAAACACATAGGTACTTGTTAAGAGAATGAGTTTACTGAACTTGACCGAATATAGTAAGCCATATGGTCGTGAGTGTTAATGGCTTATTATACATTGTAACAGACACTATGTTTAGTAATGGTCTTTAGACCTGAGGCATAACAGATGTCTTATACATAGACATCTCTGATATGTGAATGCATAACGATTGATTCCTAATCACGGAAGAGATCTAGCAATAGCTGTCATGGTTGGCTATGTATGAAGACAAGTTGATGGCCAATATGGAATTCATCACTTTGTAATATACAAAAAAGGATGTCCCTATGAGATAATATGAATTGGCATGAGAAATCCTTGGCCAAGGTGAAATATATTTGAAGGAGTTCAAATTATATTAACATGCCAAGTTCATTTATATTTATTTTGAGATAAAGCACAACTGCTTAACATAATAAACCATAAGCTGTGTTTTTCTCTGGACATGGATGATGAAGAGACCAAGACATAGAGATACAATGGAATAGGTTCTATAGATCCAACAATTCTTGTTATTTGGATAGTCGTGATATACTGCTAGGTGTCACTCATGACTTGTAGAAACCTTATGATCAATATTGGTAAAGCGTATTATCAATGCATCTTAAGGTCATTAGAAAGGTTCTAATTGATGACTAAAGAGTTTAGCATCATTTAATGAATAAAGAGTTATCATTAAAATAGTTCTACTACCTTATAACTAAGAACCTAAAAGGTCACACACAATATAGAAATGAAAAAGGAGTTACTAGAAAATGAGAAGTTAGATTTCCTAATTTTAGGAAAATCAATATTTATATTATAATTCATTGAGAATGAATATAAATATAAATACATCTTAAATATGATTTAAGATAGAAATTTAGATGTTCCATAAATAGTTTAAGGAACAAAATAAATTTCATAAATCCTCAATTAAACATTATGGAATGTCAAGCACGTAAAATGACCGTTTTGGACATGTTCGGGTTCATATATGATTATGGACTTCTAGACCAATTTTGGGTTTAGAATTATGGGCTTTTATTGGATCCAATATGGATTAAGAGAAAGCATTAGAACATGTCACAAGAGAAGCCCACATTTAACCATTTGATGTGATCAAAATGGGGTTAAATAATTAATTCCGAAATTAATTAATATTAGCTATTTATTTATTTGATTAAATAGTTTATTGAAGTGATGAGATCAATTTCAATAAATAATGGCTAAGTGGGTGGGTCTAAGCACATGATAATGTTTGGTGCCATTATTAGAGATAATGGGGCTTTATTTGGTGGATGGAATCAAATGAGCTAGCACTCATGTTTCTTCATTATCTCTCTCATTTCTTAATGAATTTTCGAGATTCCAAATCCTCTGAACTCCTAGAACATTTCTAAGTGTGGACTGATTAGAGGCATCACAATTGGGGTGCTTAAAGGATCTCAGATCGTGGCAAAACAGAAGCTGTTCGTGCAGAGCTGTATTTTCTGGACAGTGTTCGGAGCTTGCTGTGTTCAGTCGTTTTCTCCTACTTCACGAAGTTGTTTTTGAAACTGCAAGTGAGGTAACTAAACTTCAATCTTTCCTCTTGATTTTCATTTTTGAATGAAGTCGATCCGAGGTTTCTAGAGCTTCCGCCATCTGTTTTAATTTTACTGCGCAATAGTTGCGAAATTAGGAACCTCATGGACAAATGCTGTCCTTCAATTGGTATCAGAGCCATCTTCATTCAATTTCGAATTTTTGAAGCATGATTTATGTTATTTCCATTTATAATAACATGAAGGATGATCATGGAAAGACCTAGATATATTTATGTCATGTGATGATTGAATATATGCATGATTGAATGAGCTATTGATTCATTTGTTGATTTGGCCGATTTGTAAAGGCTTAAATGGTTGTAATATTTTTAAATAGGGACTTGCATGTTCCTCCTTCTATTAAGATCTGATTGTATCCCATTACCCCTGAGATTTGTACCCCAATTCTTCTAAATATGTAATTACTACAAAGTGAGATGATTGCCAAAGGAAGGATGGCGTATTTACGGTGCGTTGGAGGATTGGAGCAAGAAGACTTCATGGATTGTTGCAGCACTTTCAATGTAATTTTGGCCTCTCAAATAGAAATTAATATTTGTAATAATTTGAGGCATAAGATGTCTCATAGTCATTATTGTTTGCTTGATACCTAGGTGGACCTTAAAACCAATTTTGGCTCAAATTGGTTTTATTAGAAAATTCCATGATCATCCTTAGTTGGTTTGTCTATAATATGCATGAGATGTATATTAGGGTGCTTAGACATATTTAAATATTGTAAATGGAATAACATGCTAAAAAGTGAGACCATAATAATGCCCAAATACTCCCTAATTAAATAAAAATAATTATTGTTAAGTTGTAATGATGGATATTGAGAATATTCATCATGGCCTACTAATACCAATGGAATATTTAAAATATTTTATGCTTGGGCTAGTTGTCATGGATACATGGGCTACTCATTCATTAAAATGTTGAAAATAAACCATATATCATGCGATGATGCATAATTCATACATTAAGCTACCAAGAACTGTTAGGTGAGGTTAGTAAGATGTTTTGAAAATGTGCAAGGGTATTAGGGTAAACTTAACTAAATCATTTATACCAAGAACTGTTAGGTGAGGTATTAATGATTTAGAGGCCGAAGGATAATCGGTACATGCATGAGATGCATTTGGTAAAGAGTTACCTACTCATTAAAATAAGTAAGCCAAGAACTGTTAGGTGAGGTAAACTTATGCTAATGAGAATCCGATTCCTACTAGAAACTTTTACCAATGAGAGTTTCCGTTTCTTACATATGGGAGTGTATTGAAATGATAAAATAGTGGGAGGTACTATTTGATTTAAAGACCAAAATCAAATAGATTATAATAAAATGCTAATAATTTAATTTAATATTTTCTGCAGAAATATTTAATAATGAATAATCCGCTAGCACGAATTCTGGAAAATTACCGTTTGACGGGACCCAATTACGTTGATTGGTTAAGGAATTTAAGAATTGTTGTTAATTATGAGAAAATTAGCTATGTTCTTGATACACCTAAGCCAAATGAAATTCCTGAGGGAGCAAGTGAGGATGAACGTGTCACTTATCAGAAGTGGCAAGATGATGACCTCACTGCTAAAAGCTATATATTGGCATCGATGTCCAATGAGCTACAAAGGCAACATGAAAATATGCCTGATGCAAGTTCCATGATACTTCATCTACAAGAGTTGTATGGTGAACAAAGAAGAACAGTTAGATATGAGATATCTAAGAAACTGTTTAGAATGAGAATGACTGAAGGATCGGTCAATGAGCATGTACTCAAAATGATTGATTACACAGAGCAGCTGGAAGCTCTTAATTTCTCAATGGATGGGGAATTAGCTATCGATCTTATCCTACAATCCTTGCCAGACTCATTCTCTCAATTTATCATGAATTTTAACATGAATAAAATTGAGTGCAGTCTTGCTGAACTGCTAAAGATGCTTAATACTGCCGAAACTTGCATAAAGAAGCCAAAAGATGTTATGGCTATAGAAGGACCCTCAACTAAAAAGGGTAAAAAGAAAAAGTTTCAACCCAAGGCTAAAGGTGGGATTAAGAAGGGGAAAGCTAATAAGCCCAATGACAAGGGAAAATGTTTCCATTGCGGTAAGGATAGGCATTGGAAGAGGAATTGCAAAGTTTACCTCAACAGCTTGAAAGTCAAGCCTAAAGAGAATCCTTGTGAAGGTATGCTCATTATTGAAACTAATATTTCAATTATTCAATCTACTTCTTGGATTTTAGATTCTGCTGCAACCGCACATATTTGTATGTCAATGCAGGATTTGAAAAGAAGTAGAAAACGTAAACAAGGAGAAATGTCTCTTAGAGTGGGAAATGGAGCAATGGTTGCTGCCTCAGCTATAGGGACATTTTTCTTAAAAATGACATCTGGGCATGTTATAAGTTTGAATGATTGTTTATTTGTTCCTTCTGCTGTAAGGAACATAGTTTCAATTTCATGTTTATGCAAAGACAATTATGAATTTTATTTTAGAAATAAAATTTGTAATATTTATTATGAGAATAAATATGTTGCACATGGTACTTTAGATAATGATCTTTATGTACTAAACATGAAAGAAAATAATGAGCATGTTGTGAATGTAAATACCATAACACATAAACGTGAAAGAGAAGAAATAAGCCCCAAATATAAGTGGCATTTAAGGCTAGGTCATATTGGAGAAGATAGAGTCACAAAATTGGCTAAAGATGGACTAATAGGTCCATTTGGTTTAGAACCTTATCCAACTTGTGAATCATGTCTTCAAGGAAAAATGACCAGGGCACCCTTCGTTGGACGAAGTACAAGAGCCACTGATTTACTTGAACTTATACATACTGATGTATGTGGGCCATTTAATGAAATGGCAAGGGGTGGATATTACTACTTCATAACTTTTATCGACGATCACTCAAGGTATTGTTCAGTATACTTAATGAAGTATAAATCTGAAGCCTTTGAAAAGTTCAAAGAATACCGAAATGAAGTAGAGAAACAGACTGGAAAATTTATTAAAACCCTACGATCAGATCGAGGTGGTGAATATCTCAGTGGAGAATTCCAGTCTTACCTTAAAGAAAATGGTATTGTTTCACAATGGACACCTCCAGGTACACCAGAGCTTAATGGAGTATCTGAGAGGAGAAATCGCACACTGTTAGACATGGTGCGATCAATGGTGAGTTATACAGACTTACCAATTTCTCTTTGGGGATATGCTCTCCTTACTGCAACATATGTACTAAACAGAGTACCTTCCAAGTCTGTACCTAAAATACCATATGAGATATGGTATGGTAAACAACCAAGCCTAAATCATCTTAGGATTTGGGGATGTCCTGCTTTTATCAAGAGACTCAAGAGTGAGAAACTTGAAGCTAAAGCGGATAATGGGAGGTTCATTGGATACCCAAAGGAAACTTTGGGTTATTACTTTTACATCCAATCTGATCAAAGGGTATTGGTCAGTAGAAATGCCATATTTCTTGAAAAAGAGTTTATTCAAGAAGGTGGGCAAGGAAGAAAATTAGAATTTATTGAGAATTCTAATGAGGATAAATCCAATGAAGAGCCTGTTCAAGTACAAACACAAGGAACACAACAACTCCGTAGATCTAGTAGGATAATTCACCCACCAGAAAGATATGGTTTTCTTCATCAGATGAATGATATATTTTTATTGGGTGATACGGATCATAGAGATGATCCTACTAGTTACGAAGAGGCAATATCATATATTGACTCTAAGAAATGGCTTGAAGCCATGGATTTAGAGATGGACTCTATGAGAACCAACCAAGTCTGGACTCTAGTGGATCCACCCGAAGGTATTGTACCTATTGGATGCAAGTGGATCTTTAAGAGGAAGATAGGCTTAGATGGAAAGGTAGAGACCTATAAAGCAAGGTTGGTAGCTAAAGGTTATCGTCAAATACAAGGTATAGACTATGAGGAAACCTTTTCACCAGTAGCCATGCTAAAGTCCATCAGAATCTTATTGGCTATAGCAGCATATTATGACTATGAGATTTGGCAAATGGATGTCAAAACTGCATTTCTTAATGGATACATTGAGGAAGATATCTATATGATGCAACCTTGTGGTTTTGAATCTAAGACAAATCCTCATAAAGTATGCAAGCTAAAAAGGTCCATTTATGGGCTAAAACAAGCCTCCAGGAGTTGGAACATCCGATTCGATGATGCAATCAAATCATTTGGTTTCATCAAGAATGAGGATGAACCATGTGTTTACAAAAGGGTCAGTGGGAGTGCAATAACTTTCCTTGTGCTATATGTAGATGACATGTTGCTTATAGGAAATGACATTGGACAAACATCTTCTGTCAAAATTTGGCTTTCTCAAAACTTCTCCATGAAAGACCTAGGAGATGCAATGTATATCTTGGGAATCAGGATTTATAGAGATAGATCCAGAAGATTAATAGGTCTATGTCAAGCTAAGTACATAGAAAAGATATTAAAGAGATTTAATATGTGGGATTCCAAAAGGGGTTTTATACCCTTAAGACATGGAATTCATCTCTCTAAAAGCATGAGTCCAAAAACTTATGATGAGAGAGAGCGTATGAATAAGATTCCATATGCTTCTGCAATTGGAAGTCTTATGTATGCTATGCTATGTACTAGACCGGATATAGCTCATGCAGTGAGTGTCACTAGCACATACCAGAGTAATTCGGGTGAGGAACATTGGACCGCAGTTAAGAATATCTTTAAGTACTTAAGAAGAACTAAAGATTTGTTCTTAACATATGGAGAGGGTGAGCTAAAAATTGAAGGCTTCACTGATTCAGATTTCCAGTCAGATGTAGATGACAGAAAATCTACATCAGGATTTTTATTCACTATCAATGGTGGAGCAGTAAGCTGGAAAAGTTCCAAGCAAGCAACTACTGCAGATTCTCCCATTGAAGCGGAATATATAGCTGCATTAGATGCAGCAAAAGATGTTGTTTGGATACGGAAGTTTATTCAATAACTTCAAGTGGTTCCAACCATTGCGTTGTCAATCTCATGACAACAATGGAGCTATAGCACAAGCTAAGGAACCAAGGTCTCACCAGAATTCCAAACACATTGAGAGAAGATATAACATTATTAAAGAAATCATTGGAAGGAGTGATATCACTATGCAGAAAGTAGCCTCCGCTGATAACACTGCGGATCCTCTGACTAAAGCACTTACTCAACAGCAATTAGATCGTCATCTGACTAAAGCACAGCCGCGCCCAAAAAAGAGCAGCCAAACCCCTTGGCGCCAAGTTCGTCCTGCGGAAAAATGCCCAAAAAGGGGGTGGGCTATAGCCTTGGGGCATGGGGCTGGCGAACTTCGTCCGCCAAACTCGGAATGGGCCGAGACTTTGACCACCCCTTCCCCGCAACAAAAATAGGCCACGGGCACAGCCGCGCCCAAAAAAGAGCAGCCGAACCCCTTGGCGCCACGGACGTCCTGCGGAAAAATACCCCAAAAAGGGGTGGGCCATAGCCTTGGGGCGTGGGGCTGGTGAACTTCGTCCGCCTTCCTCGGAATGGGCCGAGACTTTGCCCACCCCCTCCCCGCAACAAAAATTGGCCGCGGGCACAGCCGCACCCAAAAAGGAGCAGCCGAACCCCTTGGTTCCTAGTGGTGGATTTATGATTGGACATTATAAATTCCTATAAACACTAGTATGTGTTATGACTCCTTATGGTATGTGATACTAAGATGGATGGTGAGTTTCATATCATTGACATGAGATGTCAAGTCAAACACATAGGTACTTGTTAAGAGAATGAGTTTACTGAACTTGACCGAATATAGTAAGCCATATGGTCGTGAGTGTTAATGGCTTATTATACATTGTAACAGACACTATGTTTAGTAATGGTCTTTAGACCTGAGGCATAACAGATGTCTTATACATAGACATCTCTGATATGTGAATGCATAACGATTGATTCCTAATCACGGAAGAGATCTAGCAATAGCTGTCATGGTTGGCTATGTATGAAGACAAGTTGATGGCCAATATGGAATTCATCACTTTGTAATATACAAAAAAGGATGTCCCTATGAGATAATATGAATTGGCATGAGAAATCCTTGGCCAAGGTGAAATATATTTGAAGGAGTTCAAATTATATTAACATGCCAAGTTCATTTATATTTATTTTGAGATAAAGCACAACTGCTTAACATAATAAACCATAAGCTGTGTTTTTCTCTGGACATGGATGATGAAGAGACCAAGACATAGAGATACAATGGAATAGGTTCTATAGATCCAACAATTCTTGTTATTTGGATAGTCGTGATATACTGCTAGGTGTCACTCATGACTTGTAGAAACCTTATGATCAATATTGGTAAAGCGTATTATCAATGCATCTTAAGGTCATTAGAAAGGTTCTAATTGATGACTAAAGAGTTTAGCATCATTTAATGAATAAAGAGTTATCATTAAAATAGTTCTACTACCTTATAACTAAGAACCTAAAAGGTCACACACAATATAGAAATGAAAAAGGAGTTACTAGAAAATGAGAAGTTAGATTTCCTAATTTTAGGAAAATCAATATTTATATTATAATTCATTGAGAATGAATATAAATATAAATACATCTTAAATATGATTTAAGATAGAAATTTAGATGTTCCATAAATAGTTTAAGGAACAAAATAAATTTCATAAATCCTCAATTAAACATTATGGAATGTCAAGCACGTAAAATGACCGTTTTGGACATGTTCGGGTTCATATATGATTATGGACTTCTAGACCAATTTTGGGTTTAGAATTATGGGCTTTTATTGGATCCAATATGGATTAAGAGAAAGCATTAGAACATGTCACAAGAGAAGCCCACATTTAACCATTTGATGTGATCAAAATGGGGTTAAATAATTAATTCCGAAATTAATTAATATTAGCTATTTATTTATTTGATTAAATAGTTTATTGAAGTGATGAGATCAATTTCAATAAATAATGGCTAAGTGGGTGGGTCTAAGCACATGATAATGTTTGGTGCCATTATTAGAGATAATGGGGCTTTATTTGGTGGATGGAATCAAATGAGCTAGCACTCATGTTTCTTCATTATCTCTCTCATTTCTTAATGAATTTTCGAGATTCCAAATCCTCTGAACTCCTAGAACATTTCTAAGTGTGGACTGATTAGAGGCATCACAATTGGGGTGCTTAAAGGATCTCAGATCGTGGCAAAACAGAAGCTGTTCGTGCAGAGCTGTATTTTCTGGACAGTGTTCGGAGCTTGCTGTGTTCAGTCGTTTTCTCCTACTTCACGAAGTCGTTTTTGAAACTGCAAGTGAGGTAACTAAACTTCAATCTTTCCTCTTGATTTTCATTTTTGAATGAAGTCGATCCGAGGTTTCTAGAGCTTCCGCCATCTGTTTTAATTTTACTGCACAATAGTTGCAAAATTAGGAACCACATGGACAAATGCTGTCCTTCACCGAACCCCTTGGCGACAAGTTCGTCCTGCGGAAAAATGCTCAAAAAGGTGGTGGGCTATAGCCTTGGGGCGTAGGGCGGGCGAACTTCGTCCGCCGGACTCAGAATGGGCCGAGACTTTTCTCACCCCCTCCCCACGACACAAATAGGCTGCGGACACAGCCGCGCGCAAAAAAGAGCAGCCGAACCCCTTGGCGCCAAGTTCGTCCTGCGGAAAAATGCCCAAAAAAGGGGTGTGCTATAGCCTTGGGGCGTGGGGCTGCCGAAGTTCGTCCGCTGGACTCAGAACGGGCCGAGACTTTTCTCAGCCCCTCCCCGCAAGAAAAATAGGCTGCGGGCACAGCCGCGCCCAAAAAAGAGCAGCCGAACCCCTTGGCGCCAAGGTCGCCCTGCGGAAAAATACCCAAAAAAGGGGTGGGCCATAACCTTGGGGCGTGGGGCTGGCGAACTTTGTCCGCCTTCCTCGGAATGGGCCGAGACTTTGCCCACCCCCTCCCCGCGACAAAAATTGGCCGCGGGCACAGCCGCACCCAAAAAGGAGCAACCGAACCCCTTGGCGCCAAGTTCGTCGTGCGGAAAAATGCCCAAAAAGGGGGTGGGCTATAGCCTTGGGGCGTGGGGCTGGTGAACTTCGTACGCCGAACTCGGAATGGGCCGAGACTTTTCCCACCCCCTCCCCGCGACAAAAATAGGCCACGGACGCAGCCGTGCCCAAAAAAGAGCAGCCGAACCCCTTGGCGCCAAGTTCGTCCTGCGGAAAAATGCCCGAAAAAGGTGTGTGCTATAGCCTTGGGGCGTGGGGCCGGCAAAGTTCATCCGCCTTTCTCGGAATGGGCCGAGACTTTGGCCACCCCCACCCCACACCAAAAATAGGCCGCGGGCACAGCCGCGCCCAAAAAAGAGCAGCCGAACCCCTTGGCGCCAAGGTCGTCCTGCGGAAAAATACCCAAAAAAGGGGTGGGCCATAGCCTTGGGGCGTGGGGCTGGCGCACTTCGTCCGCCTTCCTCGGAATGGGCCGAGACTTTGTCCACCCCCTTCCCGTGACAAAAATAGGGCACGGGCGCAGCCGCACCCAAAAAAGAGCAGCCGAACCCCTTGGCGCCAAGTTCTTCCTGGGAAAAAATGCCCAAAAGAGCGGTGTGCTATAGCCTTGGGGCATGGGAATGGTGAAGTTCGTCAGCCGGACTCGGAGTGGGCAGAGACTTTGTCCACCCCCTCCCCGAGAAAAAATTAGGCCGCGGGCTCAGCGGTGCCCAAAAAAGAGCAGCCGAACCCCTAGGCGCCAAGTTCGTCCTGCAGAAAAATGCCCAAAAAAGGGGTGTGCTATAGCCTTCGGGCGTGGGGCCGGCAAAGTTCATCCGCCTTCCTCGGCATTGGCAGAGACGTTGGCAACCCCCTCCACGCGCCAAAAATAGGCCGCGGGTGCAGCCGCGCCCAAAAAGAGCAGCCGAACCCCTTGGCGCCAAGGTCGTCCTGCGGAAAAATGCCCAAAAAAGGGGTGTGCTATAGCCTTGGGACGTGGGGTCGGCAAAGTTTGTCCGCCGGACTCGGAATGGGCTGAGACTTTTCCCACCCCCTCACCGCAACAAAAATAGGCCGCGGGCACTGCCGTGCCCAAAAAAGAGCGGCCGAGCCCCTTGGCACCAAGTTCGTCCTGCGGAAAAATGCGCAAAAAGGGGTTGGGCTATAGCCTTGGAGCGTGGGGCCGGCGCACTTCGTCCGCCGGACTCAGAATGGGCCGAGACTTTGCCCACCCCCTCCCCGCGACAAAAATAGGCCACGGGCACTGCCGTACCCAAAAAAGAGCAGCCGAACCCCTTGGCGCCAAGTTCGTCCTGCGGAAAAATGCCCAAAAAAGGGGTGTGCTGTAGCCTTGGGGCGTGGGGCCGGCAAAGTTCATCCGCCGGACTCGGAATGGGCCGAGACTTTGGCCACCCCCTCCCCGCGACAAAAATAGGCCGCGGGCACAGCCGCGCCCAAAAAAGAGCAGCCGAACCCCTTGGCGCCAAGTTCGTCCTGCGGAAAAATGCCCAAAAAAGGGGTGTGCTATAGCCTTGGGGCGTGGGGCTGGCGCACTTTGTTCGCCGGACTCGGAATGGGCCGAGACTTTGGCCACCCCCTCCCCGTGACAAAAATAGGCTGCGGGGACAGCCTCGCCCAAAAAAGAGCAGCCGAACCCCTTGGCGCCAAATTCGTCCTGCGGAAAAATGCCCCAAAAAGCGGTGTGCTATAGCCTTTGGGCGTGGGGCCGGCAAAGTTCATCCGCCTTCCTCGGAATGGGCCGAGACTTTGACCACCCCCTCCCCGCGACAAAAATAGGGCGCGCCGCGCCCAAAAAAGAGCAGCCGAACCCCTTGGCGCCAAATTCATCCTGCGGAAAAATGCCCAAAAAAGGGGTGTGCTATAGCCTTTGGTCGTGGGGCCGGGAAAATTCATCCGCCTTCCTCGGAATGGGCCGAGACTTTGCCCACTCCCTCCCCGCAACAAAAATAGGCCGCGGCCACAGCCGTACCCAAAAAAGAGCAGCCGAGCCCCTTGGCGCCAAGTTCGTCCTGCGCAAAAATGCCCAAAAAAGGGGTGTGCTATAGCCTTTGGGCGTGGGGCCGGCAAAGTTCATCCGCCTTCCTCGGAATGGGCCGAGACTTTGGCCACCCCCTCCCCGCGCCAAAAATAGGCCGCTGGCACAGCCGCGCCCCAAAAAGAGCGGCCGAAGCCCTTGGCGCCAAGTTCGTCCTGCGGAAAAATGCCCAAAAAAGAGGTGGGCTGTAGCCTTGGGGCGTGGGGCTGGCGCACTTTGTCCGCCGGACTCGAAATGGGCCGAGACTTTGGCCACCCCCTCCCCGTGACAAAAATAGGCTGCGGGGACAGCCTCGCCCAAAAAAGAGCAGCCGAACCCCTTGGCGCCAAATTCGTCCTGCGGAAAAATGCCCCAAAAAGGGGTATGCTATAGCCTTTGGGCGTGGGGCCGGCAAAGTTCATCCGCCTTCCTCGGAATGGGCCGAGACTTTGACCACCCCCTCCCCGCGAAAAAAATAGGGCGCGCCGCGCCCAAAAAAGAGCAGCCGAACCCCTTGGCGCCAAATTAATCCTGCGGAAAAAAGCCCAAAAAAGGGGTGGGCTATAGACTTGGGGCGTGGGGCTGGCGAACTTCGTCCGCCTTCCTCGGAATGGGCCGAGACTTTGCCCACCCCCTCCCCGTGACAAAAATAGGCCGCGGGCATAGCCGCGCCCAAAAAAGAGCAGCCAAACCCCTTGGCGCCAAGTTCGTCCTGCGGAAAAATGCCCCAAAAAGGGGTGTGCTATAGCCTTTGGGCATGGGGCCGGCAAAGTTCATCCGCCTTCCTCGGAATGGGCCGAGACTTTGACCACCCCCTCCCCACGACAAAAATAGGGCGCGCCGCGCCCAAAAAAGAGCAGCGGAACCACTGGGCGCCAAATTCATCCTGCGGAAAAATGCCCAAAAAAGGGGTGTGCTATAGCCTTTGGTCGTGGGGCCGGCAAAATTCATCCGCCTTCCTCGGAATGGGCCGAGACTTTGCCCACCCCCCTCCCCGCAACAAAAATAGGCCGCGGCCACAGCCGTACCCAAAAAAGAGCAGCCGAGCCCCTTGGCGCCAAGTTCGTCCTGCAGAAAAATGCCCAAAAAAGGGGTGTGCTATAGCCTTTGGGCGTGGGGCCGGCAAAGTTCATCCGCCTTCCTCGGAATGGGCCGAGACTTTGGTCACCCCCTCCCCACGACAAAAATAGGATGCGGGCACAGCCGCGCCCAAAAAAGAGCAGCCGAGCCCCTTGGCGCGAAGTTCGTCCTGCGGAAAAATGCCCAAAAAAGGGGTGTGCTATAGCCTTGGGCGTGGGGCCGGCAAAGTTCATCCGCCTTCCTCGGACTGGGCCGAGACTTTGGCCACCCCCTCCCAGCGCCAAAGATAGGCCGCGGGCACAGCCGCGCCCCAAAAAGAGCGGCCGAACCCCTTGGCACCAAGTTCGTCCTGCGGAAAAATGCCCAAAAAAGGGGTGTGCTGTAGCCTTTGGGCGTGGGGCCGGCAAAGTTCATCCGCCTTCCTCGGAATGGGCCGAGACTTTGGCCACCCCCTCCCAGCGCCAAAGATAGGCCGCGGGCACAGCCGCGCCCCAAAAAGAGCGGCCGAACCCCTTGGCGCCAAGTTCGTCCTGCGGAAAAATGCGCTAAAAGGTGTTGGGCTATAGCCTTGGAGCGTGGGGGCGGCGAACTT
Organism: Citrus glauca; assembly: GCA_029633175.1. Classification (NCBI taxonomy): domain Eukaryota; kingdom Viridiplantae; phylum Streptophyta; class Magnoliopsida; order Sapindales; family Rutaceae; genus Citrus; species Citrus glauca. The sequence continues at coordinate 260,533 of JAQOOD010000038.1, read as the reverse complement.
CGTCCGCCGGACTCAGAATGGGCTGAGACTTTGCCCACCCCCTCCCCGCGACAAAAATAGGCCGCGGGCACGGCCGCACCCAAAAAAGAGCAGCCGAACCGCTTGGCGCCAAGTTCGTCCTCCGGAAAAATGCCCAAAAAAGGGGTGTGCTATAGCCTTGGGCGTGGGGCCGGCAAAGTTCATCCGCCTTCCTCGGAATGGGCAGAGACTTTGGCCACCCCCTCCCCACGACAAAAATAGGCTGCAGGCACAGCCGCGCCTAAAAAAGAGCAGCCGAACGCCTTGGCACCAAGTTCGTCCTGCGGAAAAATGCCCCAAAAAGCGGTGTGCTATAGCCTTTGGGCGTGGGGCCGGCAAAGTTCATCCGCCTTCCTCGGAATGGGCCGAGACTTTGACCACCCCCTCCCCGCGACAAAAATAGGGCGCGCCGCGCCCAAAAAAGAGCAGCCGAACCCCTTGGCGCCAAGCTCGTCCTGCGGAAAAATGCCCAAAACCCCTCCCCGTGACAAAAATAGGCCGCGGGGACAGCCTCGCCCAAAAAAGAGCAGCCGAACCCCTTGGCGCCAAGTTCGTCCTGCGGAAAAATGCCCAAAAAAGGGGTGTGCAATAGCCTTTGGGCGTGGGGCCGGCAAAGTTCATCCGCCTACCTCGGAATCGGCTGAGACTTTGACCACCCCCTCCCCGCGACAAAAATAGGGCACGGGCACAGCCGCGCCTAAAAAAGAGCAGCCGAACCCCTTGGCTCCAAGTTCATCCTGCGGAAAAATGCCCAAAAAAGGGGTGTGCTATAGGCTTGGGCGTGGGGCCGGCAAAGTTCATCCGCCTTCCTCGGAATGGGCAGAGACATTGGCCACCCCCTCCCCACGACAAAAATAGGCTGCGGGCACAGCCGCGCCTAAAAAAGAGCAGCCGAACGCCTTGGCACCATGTTCGTCCTGCGGAAAAATGCCCAAAAAAGGGGTGTGCTGTAGCCTTTGGGCGTGGGGCCGGCAAAGTTCATCCGCCTTCCTCGGACTGGGCCGAGACTTTGGCCACCCCCTCCCAGCGCCAAAGATAGGCCGCGGGCACAGCCGCACCCCAAAAAGAGCGGCCGAACCCCTTGCCGCCAAGTTCGTCCTGCGGAAAAATGCCCAAAACCCCTCCCCGTGACAAAAATAGGCCGCGGGGACAGCCTCGCCCAAAAAAGAGCAGCCGAACCCCTTGGCGCCAAGTTCGTCCTGCGGAAAAATGCCCAAAAAAGGGGTGTGCAATAGCCTTTGGGCGTGGGGTCGGCAAAGTTCATCCGCCTACCTCGGAATGGGCTGAGACTTTGACCACCCCCTCCCCGCGACAAAAATAGGGCGCGGGCACAGCCGCGCCTAAAAAAGAGCAGCCGAACCCCTTGGCTCCAAGTTCATCCTGCGGAAAAATGCCCAAAAAAGGGGTGTGCTATAGCCTTTGGTCGTGGGGCCGGCAAAGTTCATCCGCCTTACTCGTAATGGGCCGCGTCTTTGGCCACCCCACCCCGCGATAAAAATAGGGCGCGGGCACAGTCGCGCCCAAAAAAGAGCAGCCGAACGCCTTGGCGCCAAGTTCGTCCTGTGGAAAAATGCCCAAAAAAGGGGTGTGCTATAGCCTTTGGGCGTGGGGCCGGCAAAGTTCATCCGGCTTCCTCGGAATGGGCCGAGACTTTGGTCACCCCCTCCCTGCGACAAAAATAGGATGCGGGCACAGCCGCGCCCAAAAAAGAGCAGCCGAGCCCCATGGCGCCAAGCTCGTCCTGCGGAAAAATGCCCAAAAAAGGTGTGTGCTATAGCCTTTGGGCGTGGGGCCGGCAAAGTTCATCCGCCTTCCTCGGAATGGGCCGATACTTTGGCCACCCCCTCCCCGCGACAAAAATGGCGGTGCCCAGAAAAGAGCAGCCGAACCCCTTGGCGCCAAGTTCATCCTGCGGAAAAATGCCCAAAAAAGGGGTGTGCTATAGCCTTGGGGCGTGGGGCCGGCAAAGTTCATCCGCCTTCCTCGGAATAGGCAGAGACTTTGGCCACCCTCTCCCCGCGACAAAAATGGCCGCGCGCAAAAAAAAGCAGCCGAGCCCCTTGGCGCCAAGTTCATCCCGCGGAAAAATGCCCAAAAAAGGGGTGTGCTATAGCCTTTGGGCGTGGGGCCGGCAAAATTCATCCGCCTTCCTCAGAATGGGCCGAGACTTTGCCCACCCCCTCCCCGCGACAAAAATAGTCCGCGGGGACAGCCGCGCCCAAAAAATAGCAGCCGAACCCATTGGCGCCAAGTTCGTCCTGCGGAAAAATGCCCAAAAAAGGGGTGTGCTATAGCCTTTGGGCGTGGGGCAGGCTAAGTTCATCCGCCTTCCTCAGAATGGGCCGAGACTTTGGCCACCCCCTCCCCGCGACAAAAATAGGGCGCGGGCACAGCCGCGCCCAAAAAAGAGCAGCTGAACGCCTTGGCGCCAAGTTCATCCTGGGCAAAAATGCCCAAAAAAGGTGTGTGCTATAGCCTTTGGGCGTGGGGCCGGCAAAGTTCATCCGCCTTCCTCGGAATGGGCCGATACTTTGGCCACCCCCTCCCCGCGACAAAAATGGCGGTGCCCAGAAAAGAGCAGCCGAACCCCTTGGCGCCAAGTTCATCCTGCGGAAAAATGCCCAAAAAAGGGGTGTGCTGTAGCCTTTGGGCGTGGGGCCGGCAAAGTTCATCCGCCTTCCTCGGAATGGGCCGAGAGTTTGGCCACCCCCTCCCAGGGACAAAAATAGGACGCGGGGAAAGCCGCGCCCAAAAAAGAGCAGCCGAAACCCTTGGCGCCAAGCTCGTCCTGTGGAAAAATGCCCAAAAAAGGGGTGTGCTATAGCCTTTGGGCGTGGGGCCGGCAAAGTTCATCCGCCTTCCTCAGAATGGGCCGAGACTTTGCCCACCCCCCTCCCCGCGACAAAAATAGTCCGCGGGGACAGCCGCGCCCAAAAAATAGCAGCCGAACCCATTGGCGCCAAGTTCGTCCTGCGGAAAAATGCCCAAAAAAGGGGTGTGCTATAGCCTTTGGGCGTGGGGCAGGCTAAGTTCATCCGCCTTCCTCAGAATGGGCCGAGACTTTGGCCACCCCCTCCCCGCGACAAAAATAGGGCGCGGGCACAGCCGCGCCCAAAAAAGAGCAGCTGAACGCCTTGGCGCCAAGTTCATCCTGGGCAAAAATGCCCAAAAAAGGTGTGTGCTATAGCCTTTGGGCGTGGGGCCGGCAAAGTTCATCCGCCTTCCTCGGAATGGGCCGATACTTTGGCCACCCCCTCCCCGCGACAAAAATGGCGGTGCCCAGAAAAGAGCAGCCGAACCCCTTGGCGCCAAGTTCATCCTGCGGAAAAATGCCCAAAAAAGGGGTGTGCTGTAGCCTTTGGGCGTGGGGCCGGCAAAGTTCATCCGCCTTCCTCGGAATGGGCCGAGAGTTTGGCCACCCCCCCTCCCAGGGACAAAAATAGGACGCGGGGAAAGCCGCGCCCAAAAAAGAGCAGCCGAAACCCTTGGCGCCAAGCTCGTCCTGTGGAAAAATGCCCAAAAAAGAGGTGTGCTATAGCCTTTGGGCGTGGGGCCGGCAAAGTTCATCCGCCTTCCTCGGAATGGGCCGAGACTTTGGCCACCCCCTCCCCGCGACAAAAATAGGGCGCGGGCACAGCCGCGCCCAAAAAAGAGCTGCCGAACCCCTTGGCGCCAAGTTCGTCCTGCGGAAAAATGCCCAAAAAAGGGGTGTGCTATAGCCTTTGGGCGTGGGGCAGGCTAAGTTCATCCGCCTTCCCCAGAATGGGCCGAGACTTTGGCCACCCCCTCCCCGCGACAAAAATAGGGCGCGGGCACAGCCGCGCCCAAAAAAGAGCAGCTGAACGCCTTGGCGCCAAGTTCATCCTGCGCAAAAATGCCCAAAAAAGGTGTGTGCTATAGCCTTTGGGCGTGGAGCCGGCAAAGTTCATCCGCCTTCCTCGGAATGGGCCGATACTTTGGCCACCCCCTCCCCGCGACAAAAATGGCGGTGCCCAGAAAAGAGCAGCCGAACCCCTTGGCGCCAAGTTCATCCTGCGGAAAAATGCCCAAAAAAGGGGTGTGCTATAGCCTTGGGGCGTGGGGCCGGCAAAGTTCATCCGCCTTCCTCGGAATAGGCAGAGACTTTGGCCACCCTCTCCCCGCGACAAAAATGGCCGCGCGCAAAAAAAAGCAGCCGAGCCCCTTGGCGCCAAGTTCATCCCGCGGAAAAATGCCCAAAAAAGGGGTGTGCTATAGCCTTTGGGCGTGGGGCCGGCAAAATTCATCCGCCTTCCTCGGAATGGGCCGAGAGTTTGGCCACCCCCTCCCAGGGACAAAAATAGGACGCGGGGAAAGCCGCGCCCAAAAAAGAGCAGCCGAAACCCTTGGCGCCAAGCTCATCCTGTGGAAAAATGCCCAAAAAAGGGGTGTGCTATAGCCTTTGGGCGTGGGGCCGGCAAAGTTCATCCGCCTTCCTCGGAATGGGCCGAGACGTTGGCCACCCCCTCCCCGCGACAAAAATAGGGCGCGGGCACAGCCGCGCCCAAAAAAGAGCTGCCGAACCCCTTGGCGCCAAGTTCGTCCTGCGGAAAAATGCCCAAAAAAGGGGTGTGCTATAGCCTTTGGGCGTGGGGCAGGCTAAGTTCATCCGCCTTCCCCAGAATGGGCCGAGACTTTGGCCACCCCCTCCCCGCGACAAAAATAGGGCGCGGGCACAGCCGCGCCCAAAAAAGAGCAGCTGAACGCCTTGGCGCCAAGTTCATCCTGCGCAAAAATGCCCAAAAAAGGTGTGTGCTATAGCCTTTGGGCGTGGAGCCGGCAAAGTTCATCCGCCTTCCTCGGAATGGGCCGATACTTTGGCCACCCCCTCCCCGCGACAAAAATGGCGGTGCCCAGAAAAGAGCAGCCGAACCCCTTGGCGCCAAGTTCATCCTGCGGAAAAATGCCCAAAAAAGGGGTGTGCTATAGCCTTGGGGCGTGGGGCCGCCAAAGTTCATCCGCCTTCCTCGGAATAGGCAGAGACTTTGGCCACCCTCTCCCCGCGACAAAAATGGCCGCGCGCAAAAAAAAGCAGCCGAGCCCCTTGGCGCCAAGTTCATCCCGCGGAAAAATGCCCAAAAAAGGGGTGTGCTATAGCCTTTGGGCGTGGGGCCGGCAAAATTCATCCGCCTTCCTCAGAATGGGCCGAGACTTTGCCCACCCCCTCCCCGCGACAAAAATAGTCCGCGGGGACAGCCGCGCCCAAAAAATAGCAGCCGAACCCATTGGCGCCAAGTTCGTCCTGCGGAAAAATGCCCAAAAAAGGGGTGTGCTATAGCCTTTGGGCGTGGGGCAGGCTAAGTTCATCCGCCTTCCTCAGAATGGGCCGAGACTTTGGCCACCCCCTCCCCGCGACAAAAATAGGGCGCGGGCACAGCCGCGCCCAAAAAAGAGCAGCTGAACGCCTTGGCGCCAAGTTCATCCTGGGCAAAAATGCCCAAAAAAGGTGTGTGCTATAGCCTTTGGGCGTGGGGCCGGCAAAGTTCATCCGCTTTCCTCGGAATGGGCCGATACTTTGGCCACCCCCTCCCCGCGACAAAAATGGCGGTGCCCAGAAAAGAGCAGCCGAACCCCTTGGCGCCAAGTTCATCCTGCGGAAAAATGCCCAAAAAAGGTGTGTGCTGTAGCCTTTGGGCGTGGGGCCGGCAAAGTTCATCCGCCTTCCTCGGAATGGGCCGAGAGTTTGGCCACCCCCTCCCAGGGACAAAAATAGGACGCGGGGAAAGCCGCGCCCAAAAAAGAGCAGCCGAAACCCTTGGCGCCAAGCTCGTCCTGTGGAAAAATGCCCAAAAAAGGGGTGTGCTATAGCCTTTGGGCGTGGGGCCGGCAAAGTTCATCCGCCTTCCTCGGAATGGGCCGAGACTTTGGCCACCCCCTCCCCGCGACAAAAATAGGGCGCGGGCACAGCCGCGCCCAAAAAAGAGCTGCCGAACCCCTTGGCGCCAAGTTCGTCCTGCGGAAAAATGCCCAAAAAAGGGGTGTGCTACAGCCTTTGGTCGTGGGGCAGGCAAAGTTCATCCGCCTTCCTCAGAATGGGCCGAGACTTTGGCCACCCCCTCCCCGCGACAAAAATAGGGCGCGGGCACAGCCGCGCCCAAAAAAGAGCAGCTCAACGCCTTGGCGCCAAGTTCGTCCTGTGGAAAAATACCCAAAAAAGGGGTGTGCTATAGCCTTTGGTCGTGCGGCAGGCAAAGTTCATCCGCCTTCCTCGGAATGGGCCGAGACTTTGGCCACCCCCTCCCAGGGACAAAAATAGGACGCGGGGACAGCCGCGCCCAAAAAAGAGCAGCCGAACCCCTTGGCGCCAAGCTCGTCCTGCGGAAAAATGCCCAAAAAAGGGGTGTGCTATAGCCTTTGGGCGTGGGGCCGGCAAAGTTCATCCGCCTTCCTCGGAATGGGCCGAGACTTTGGCCACCCCCTCCCCACGACAAAAATAGGGCGCGGGCACAGCCGCGCTCAAAAAAGAGCAGCCGAACCCCTTGGCGCCAAGTTCATCCTGCGCAAAAATGCCCAAAAAAGGGGTGTGCTATAGCGTTTGGTCGTGGGGCCGGCAAAGTTCATCCGCCTTCCTCGGAATGGGCAGAGACTTTGGCCACCCCCTCCCCGCGACAAGAATAGGGCGCGGGCACAGCCGCGCTCAAAAAAGAGCAGCCGAACGCCTTGGCGCCAAGTTCGTCCTGTAGAAAAATGCCCAAAAATGGGGTGTGCTATAGCCTTTGGGCGTGGGGCCGGAAAAGTTCATCCGCCTTCCTCGGAATGGGCCGAGACTTTGGCCACCCCCTCCCCGCGACAAAAATAGGGCGCGGGCACAGCCGCGCCCAAAAAAGAGCTGCCGAACCCCTTGGCGCCAAGTTCATCCTGTGGAAAAATGCCCAAAAAAGGGGTGTGCTATAGCCTTTGGTCGTGGGGCAGGCTAAGTTCATCCGCCTTCCTCAGAATGGGCCGAGACTTTGGCCACCCCCTCCCCGCGAGAAAAATAGGGCGCGGGCACAGCCGCGCCCAAAAAAGAGCAGCTGAACGCCTTGGCGCCAAGTTCGTCCTGTGGAAAAATGCCCAAAAAAGGGGTGTGCTATAGCCTTTGGGCGTGGGGCCGGCAAAGTTCATCCGCCTTCCTCGGAATGGGCCGAGACTTTGGCCACCGCCTCCCCGCGACAAAATATGGCGCGGGCACAGCCGCGCCCAAAAAAGCGCAGCCGAACCCCTTAGCGCCAAGTTCATCCTGCGGAAAAATGCCCAAAAAAGCGGTGTGCTATAGCCTTTGGTCGTGGGGCAGGCAAAGTTCATCCGCCTTCCTCGGAATGGGCCGAGACTTTGGCCACCCCCCTCCCCGCGACAAAAATAGGATGCGGGCACAGCCGCGCCCAAAAAAGAGCAGCCGAGCCCCTTGGCGCGAAGTTCGTCCTGCGGAAAAATGCGCAAAAAGGTGTTGGGCTATAGCCTTGGAGCGTGGGGCCGGCGAACTTCGTCCGCCGGATTCAGATTGGGCCGAGACGTTGCCCACCCCCTCCCCGCGACAAAAATAGGCCGCGGGCACGGCCGAGCCCAAAAAAGAGCAGCCGAACCCGTTGGCGCAGAGTTCGTCCTGCGGAAAAATGCCCAAAAAAGGGGTGTGCTATAGCCTTGGGCGTGGGGCCGGCAAAGTTCATCCGCCTTCCTCGGAATGGGCAGACACTTTGGCCACCCCCTCCCCGCGACAAAAATAGGCCGCGGGCACCGCCGCGCCCAAAAAAGAGCAGCCGAACCCCTTGGCGCCAAGTTCGTCCTGCGGAAAAATGCCCAAAAAAGGTGTGTGCTATAGCCTTTGGGCGTGGGGCCAGCAGAGTTCATCCGCCTTCCTCGGAATCGGCCGAGACTTGGGCCACCCCCTCCCCGTGACAAAAATGGCCGCGCCCAGAAAAGAGCAGCCGAACCCCTTGGCGCGAAGTTCATCCTGCGGAAAAATGCCGAAAAAAGGGGTGTGCTATAGCCTTTGGGCGTGGGGCCGGCAAAGTTCATCCGCCTTCCTCGGAATGGACCGAGACTTTGGCCACCCCCTCCCCGCGACAAAAATGGCCGCGCCCAGAGAAGAGCAGCCGAACCCCTTGGCGCCAAGTTCGTCCTTCGCAAAAATGCCCAAAAAAGGTGTGTGCTATAGCCTTTGGGCGTGGTGCCGGCAAAGTTCATCCGCCTTCCTCGGAATGGGCCGAGACTTTGGCCACCCCCTCCCCGCGACAAAAATAGGCCGCGGGTACAGCCGCGCCCAAAAAATAGCAGCCGAACCCCATGGCGCCAAGTTCATCCTACGGAAAAATTCCCAAAAAAGGGGTGTGCTATAGCCTTTGGGCGTGGGGCCGGCAAAGTTCATCCGCCTTCCTCGGAATGGGCCGAGACTTTGGCCACCCAATCCCCGGGACAAAAATAGGTCGCGGGCATAGCCGCGCAAAAAAAAAGAGCAGCCAAACCCCTTGGCGCCAAGATCGTCCTGCGGAAAAATGCCCAAAAAAGGGGTGTGCTATAACCTTTGGGCGTGGGGCCGGCAAAGTTCATCCGCCTTCCTCGGAATGGGCTGAGACTTGGGCCACCCCCTCCCCGTGACAAAAATGGCCGCGCCCAAAAAAGAGCAGCCAAAACCCTTGGCGCCAAGTTCGTCCTGCGGAAAAATGCCCAAAAAAGGGATGTGCTGTAGCCTTTGGGCGTGGGGGCGGAAAAGTTCATCCGCCTCCCTCGGAATGCCCCGTCCCCGTGCCAAAATTAGGCTGCGGGCACAGCCGCGCCCAAAAAACCGCAGCCGAAACCCATGGCGCCAAGTTCGTCCTGCGGAAAAATGCCCACAAAAGGGGTGGGCTATAGCCCTGGGGCGTGTGGCTGGCGAACTTCGTCCGCCGGACTCAGAAAGGCCCGAGACTTTGCCCACACCCTCCCTACGACAAATATAGGCCGCGGGCACACCCGCGCCAAAAAAAGAGCAGCCGAACCCATTGGCGCCAAGTTTGTCCTGCGGAAAAATGCCCAAAAAAGGGGTGTGCTATAGCCTTTGGGCGTGGGGCCGGCAAAGTTTGTCTGCCAGACTCGGAATGGGCCGAGACTTTGACCACCCCCTCCCCGCGCCAAAAATAGGCTGCTGGCACAGCCGCGCCCAAAAAAGAGGTGCCGAACCCCTTGGCGCCAAGTTCGTCCTGCGGAAAAATGCCCAAAAAAGGGGTGGGCTATAGCCTTGGGGCGTGCGGCTGGCGCACTTCGTCCGCCGGACACGGAATGGGCCGAGAGTTTGCCCACCCCTCCCCGCGACAAAAATAGGCCGCGGGCACAGCCGCGCCCAAAAAAGAGCAGCCGAACCCCTTGGCGCCAAGATCGTCCTGTGGAAAAATGCCCAAAAAATGGGTGTGCTATAGCCTTTGGCCGTTGGGCCGGCGAGCTTCGTCCGCCTTCCTCCGAATGGGCTGAGACTTTGGCCACCCCCTCCCTGCGACAAAAATAGGCCGCGGGCACAGCCGTACCCAAAAAAGAGCAGCCGTACCCCTTGGCGCCAAGTTCGTCCTGGGGAAAATGCCCAAAAAAGGTGTGTGCTATAGCCTTTGGGCGTAGGGCCTGCAAAGTTCTTCCGCCTTCCTCGGAATGGGCCGAGACTTTGCTGACCCCCTGCCCGCCACAAAAATAGGCCGTGGGTACGGCCGCGCCCAAAAAAGAGCAGCCGAACCCCTCGGCGCCAAGTTCGTCCTGCGGAAAAATGCCCAAAAAAGGGATGTGCTATTGCCTTGGGGCGTGGGGCGGGCGAACTTCGTCCGCCGGACTCGGAATGGGCCGAGACTTTGCCCACCCCCTCCCCGTGACAAAAATACACCGCGGGCACAGCCGCACCCAAAAAAGAGTAGCCGAACCCCTCGGCGCCAAGTTCGTCCTGCGGAAAAATGCCCAAAAAAGGGGTGTGCTATAGCCTTGGGGCGTGGGGCAGGCGAACTTCGTCCGCCGGACTCAGAATGGGACGAGACATTGCCCACCCCCTCCCCGAGACAAAATTTGGCCGCAGGGACAGCCGGGCCCAAAGAAGAGCAGCCGAACCCTTTGGCGCCAAGTTCGTCCAGCGGAAAAATGGCCAAAAAGGAGGTGGGCTATAGCCTTGGGGCGTGGGGCTGGCGAACTTCGTCCGCCGGAATCGGAATGAGCCGAGACATTCGCCACCCCCTCCCCGGGACAAAAATATGCAGCGGGCACAGCCGCGCCCAAAAACGTGCAGCCGAGCCCCTTGGCGCCAAGTTCGTCCTGCGGAAAAATTCCCAAAAAGGGGATGGGCTATAGCCTTGGGGCGTGGGCCCGGCGCACTTCGTCCGCCGGACTCGGAATGGGCTGAGACTTTGCCCACCCCCTCCCCGTGACAAAAATAGGCCGCGGGCACAGCCGCGCCCAAAAAAGAGCAGCCGAACCCCTTGCCGCCAAGTTCGTCCTGCGGAAAAATGGCCAAAAAAGGGGTGGGCTATAGCCTTGGGGCGTGGGGTTGGCGTACTTCGTCCGCCGGACTCGGAATCGACCCAGACTTTGCCCACCCCCTCCCCGCGACAAAAATAGGCCGCAGGCACAGCCGTGCCCAAAAAGTAGCAGCTGAACCCCTTGGCGCCATGTTCGTCCTGCTGAAAAATGCCCAAAGAGGGGGTGGGCTATAGCCTTGGGGCGTCGGGCAGGCGAAATTCGTCCGCCATCCTCGGAATGGGTCGTGACTTTGCCCACCCCCTCCCCGCGACAAAAATAGGCCGCAGGCACAGCCGCGCCCAAAAAAGAGCAGCAGAACCCCTTGGCGCCAAGTTCGTCCTGCGGAAAAATCCCCAAAAAAGGGATGTGCTAAAGCCTTTGGGCGTGGGGCTGGCGAACTTCGTCCGCCTTCTTCGGAGTGGGCCGAGACTTTACCCACCCCCTCCCCACGACAAAAATAGGCCGCGGGCACAGCCGCGCCCAAAAAGGAGCAGCAGAACCCCTTGGCGCCAAGTTCCTCCTGCGGAAAAATGCCCAAAAAGGGGGTGGGCTATAGCCTTGGGGCGTGGGGCTGGCGAACTTCGTTCGCCTTCATCGGAGTGGGCCGATACTTTGCCCACCCCCTCCCCTAGAAATAAAAAGGCCGCGGGCACAGCCGTGCCCAAAAAGGAGCAGCCGAACCCCCTGGCGCCAAGTTCGTCCAGCAGAAAAATGGCCAAAAAGGGGGTGGGCTATAGCCTTGGGGCGTGGGGATGGCGAACTTCGTCCGCCGGACTCAGAATGGGCCGAGACTTTTCCCACCCCCTCCCCGCGACAAAAATACGCCGCGGGCACAGCCGCGACCAAAAAGGAGCAGCCGAACCCCTTGGTGCCATGTTCGTCCTGCGGAAGAATGCCCAAAAAAGAGGTGGGCTATAGCCTAGGGGCGTGGGGCTGGCGCACTTCGTCCGCCTTCTTCAGAGTGGGCCGAGACTTTGCCCACCCCCTCCCTGTGACAAAAATAGGCCGCGGGCACAGCCGCGCCCAAATAAGATCTGCTGAACCCCTAGGCGCCATGTTCGTCCTGCGGAAAAATACCCAAAAAGGGGGTGGGCTATTGCCTTGGGGCGTGGGGATAGCGAACTTTGTCCGCCGGACTCAGAATGAGCCGAGACTTTTCTCACCCCCTCCCCGCGACAAAAATAGGCCGCGAGCACAGCTGTTCCCAAGAAAGAGCAGCCGAACCCCTTGGCGCCAAGTTCGTCCTGCGGAAAAATGCCCAAAAATGGGGTGGGCTATAGCCCTGGGGCGTGGGGCCGGCGAACTTCATCCGCCTTCCTCGGAATGGGCCGAGACTTTGGCCACCCCCTCCCCGCGACATAAATAGGCCGCGGGCACAGCCGCGCCCAAAAAAGGGGTGTTCTATAGCCTTGGGGCGTGGGGCTGTCGAAGTTCGTCCGCCGGACTCGGAATGGGCCGAGACTTTTCCCACCCCCTCCCCGCAACAAAAATAGGTCGCGGGCACAGCCGCGCCCAAAAAATAGCAGCCGAACCCCTTGGCGCCAAGTTCGTCCTGGAGAAAAATGACCAAAAAAGGGGTGGGCTATAGCCTTGGGGGGTGGGGCTAGCGCACTTGGTCCGCCGGACTCGGAATGAGCCAAGACTTTTCCCACCCCCTCCCAGCGACAAAAATACGCCGCGGGCACAGCCGCGCCCAAAAAAGAGCAGCCGAACCCCTTGGCGCCAAGTTCGTCCTGCGGAAAAATGCCCAAAGAGGGGGTGGGCTATAGCCTTGGGGCGTCGGGCAGGCGAAATTCGTCCGCCATCCTCAGAATGGGTCGAGACTTTGCCCAACCCCTCCCCGCGACAAAAATAGGCCGCAGGCACAGCCGCGCCCAAAAAAGAGCAGCAGAACCCCTTGGCGCCAAGTTCGTCCTGCGGAAAAATGCCCAAAAAAGGGATGTGCTATAGCCTTTGGGCGTGGGTCTGGCGAACTTCGTCCGCCTTCTTCGGAGTGGGCCGAGGCTATGCCCACCACCTCCACGCCACAGAAATAGGCCGCGGGCACAGCCGCGCCCAAAAAAGAGCAGCTGAACCCCTTGGCGCCAGGTTCGTCCTGCAGAAATATGCCCAAAAAAGGGGTGTGCTATAGGCTTGGGGCGTGGGGCCGGCGAACTTCATCCGCCTTCCTCGGAATGGGCTGAGACTCTGGCCACCCCCTCCCCGCGCCGAAAATAGGCCGCGGGCACAGCCGCGCCCAAATAAGGGGTGTGCTATAGCCTTGGGGCGTGGGGCTGCCGAAGTTTGTCCGCCGGACTCGGAATGGGCCGAGACTTTTCCCACCCCCTCCCCGCAACAAAAATAGGACGCAGGCACAGCCGCGCCCGTAAAATAGCAGCCGAACCCCTTGGCGCCAAGTTCGTCCTGCGGAAAAATGCCCAAAAAAGGGATGGGCTATAGCCTTGGGGGGTGGGGCTGGCGCACTTGGTCCGCCGGACTCGGAATGAGCCGAGACTTTTCCCACCCCCTCCAAGAGACAAAAATAGGACGCGGGCACAGCCGTGCCCAAAAAATAGCTGCCGAACCCCTTGGCACCAAGTTCGTCCTGCAGAAAAATGCACAAAAAGGGGATGGCCTATAGCCTTGGGGCGTGGGGCCGGCGAACTTCGCCCGCCTTCCTCGGAATGGGCCGAGACTTTGGCCACCCTCTCCCCGCGCTAAAAATAGGCCGCGGGCACAGCCGCGCCCAAAAAACAGGTGTGCTATAGCCTTTGGGCGTGCGGCGGGCGAACTTTGTCCGCCTTCATCACAATGGGCCGAGACTTTGGCCACCCCCACCCCACGCAAAAAATAGGCCGCGGGCACAGCCGCACCCAAAAAAGGGGTGTGCTATAGCCTTGGGGCGTGGGGCTGCCGAAGTTCTTCCGCCGGACTCGTAATGGCCCGAGACTTTGCCCACACCCTCCCCGCGACAAAACTAGGCCGCGGGCACAGCCGTACCAAAAAAATCGCAGCCGAACCCCTTGGCGCCAAGTTCGTCCTGCGGAAAAATGCCCAAAAAGGGGATGGGCTATAGCGTTGGGACGTGGGGCCGGCGCACTTCGTCCGCCAGACTCGGAATGGGCCGAGGATATGCCCAACCCCTCCCCGCGACAAAAATAGGACGCGGGCACAGCCGCGCCCAAAAAATAGCTGCCGAACCCCTTGGCACCAAGTTCGTCCTGCTGAAAAATGCACAAAAAGGGGATGGCCTATAGCCTTGGGGCGTGGGGCCGGCGAACTTCGCCCGCGTTCCTCGGAATGGGCCGAGACTTTGGCCACCCCCTCCCCACACCTAAAATAGGCCGCGGGCACAGCCGCGCCCAAAAAAGAGCAGCAGAACCCCTTGGGGCCAAGTTCGTCCTGCGGAAAAATGCCCAAAAAAGGGATGTGCTATAGTCTTTGGGCGTGGGGCTGGCGAACTTCGTCCGCCTTCGTCGGAGTGGGCCGAGACTTTTCCCACCCCCTCCCCGCGACAAAAATAGGCCGCGGGCACAGCCGTGCCCGAAAAGGAGCAGCCGAACCCCTTGGCGCCAAGTTCGTCCTGCGGAAAAATGCCCAAAAAAGGGATGTGCTATAGCCTTTGGGCGTGGGGCTGGCGAACTTTGTCCGCCTTCTTCGGAGTGGGCCGAGACTTTGCCCACCCCCTCCCCACGACAAAAATAGGCCGCGGGCACAGCCGTGCCCAAAAAGGAGGAGCCGAACCCCTTGGGGCCAAGTTCGTCCAGCAGAAAAATGCCCAAAAAGGGGGTGGGCTATAGCCTTGGGGTGTGGGGCTGGCGAACTTCGTCCGCCGGACTCGGAATGGGCCGAGACTTTTCCCACCCCTTTCTCACCACAAAAATAGGCTGAGGGCACAACCGCGCCCAAAAAAGAGCAGCCGAACGCCTTGGCGCCAAGTTCGTCCTGCGGAAAAATGCCCCAAAAAGGGGTGTGCTATAGCCTTTGGGCGTGGGGCCGGCGCACTTCGTCCGCCTTCCTCGGAATGGGCCGAGACTTTGGCCACCCCCTCCCCACACCCAAAATAGGCCGCGGGCACAGCCGCGCCCAAAAAGAGCAGCCGAACCCCTTGGCACCAAGTTCGTCCCACGGAAAAATGCCCAAAAAAGGGCTGTGCTTTAGCCTTGGGGCGTGGGGCTGCCGAAGTTTGTCCGCCGGACTCGGAATGGGCCGAGACTTTTCTCACCCCCTCCCCACGACAAAACTAGGCCGCGGGCACAGCCGTGCCCAAAAAATCGCAGCCGAACCCCTTGGCGCCAAGTTCGTCCTGCGGAAAAATGACTAAAAAGGAGATGGGCTATAGCGTTGGGATGTTGGGCCGGCGCACTTCGTCCGCCAGACTCGGAATGGGCCGTGGTTATGCCCACCCCCTCCCCGCGACAAAAATAGGACGCGGGCACAGCCTCGTCCAAAAAATAGCTGCCGAACCCCTTGGCACCAAGTTCGTCCTGCTGAAAAATGCACAAAAAGGGGATGGCCTATAGCCTTGGGGCGTGGGGCCGGCGAACTTCGCCCGCCTTCCTCGGAATGGGCCGAGACTTTGGCCACCCCCTCCCCACACCTAAAATAGGCCGCGGGCACAGCCGCGCCCAAAAAAGAGCAGCAGAACCCCTTCGCGCCAAGTTCGTCCTGCGGAAAAATGCCCAAAAAAGGGATGTGCTATAGCCTTTGGGCGTGGGGCGGGCGAACTTCGTCCGCCTTCGTCGGAGTGGACCGAGACTTTGTCCACCCCCTCCCCATGACAAAAATAGGCCGCGCGCACAGCCGTGCCCAAAAAGGAGCAGCCGAACCCCTTGGCGCCAAGTTCATCCAGCAGAAAAATGCCCAAAAAGGGGTGGGCTATAGCCTTGGGGCGTGGGGCTGGCGAACTTCGTCCGCCGGACTCGGAATGGGCCGAGACTTTTCCCACCCCCTCCCACGACAAACATAGGCCGCGGGCACAGCCGCGCCCAAAAAAGAGTAGCTGAACCCCTTGGCGCCAAGTTCATCCTGCGGAAATATGCCCAAAAAAGGGGTGTGCTATAGCCTTTGGGCGTGGGGCCGGCGAACTTCATCCGCCTTCCTCGGAAGGGGCCGAGACTTTGGCCACCCCCTCCCCGTGCCAAAAATAGGCCGCGGGCACAGCCGCGCCCAAAAAAGGGGTGTGCTATAGCCTTGGGGCGTGGGGCTGCCGAAGTTCGTCCGCCGGACTCGGAATGGGCCGAGACTTTTCCCACCCCCTCCCCGCAACAAAAATAGGACGCGGGCGCAGCCGCGCCCAAAAAATAGCAGCCGAACCCCTTGGCGCCAAGTTCGTCCTGCGGAAAAATGCCCAAAAAGGGGATGGGCTATAGCGTTGGGACGTGGGGCAGGCAAACTTTGTCCGCCAGACTCGGAATGGGCTGAGATTATGCCCACCCCCTCCCCGCGACAAAAATAGGATGCGGGCACAGCCGGGCCCAAAAAATAGCTGCCGAACCCCTTGGCACCAAGTTCGTCCTGCTGAAAAATGCACGAAAAGGGGATGGCCTATAGCCTTGGGGCGTGGGGCCGGCGAACTTCGCCCGCCTTCCTCGGAATGGGCCGAGACTTTGGCCACCCCCACCCCACACCTAAAATAGGCCGCGGGCACAGCCGTGCCCAAAAAATAGCTGCCGAACCCCTTGCCGCCAAGTTAGTCCTGCTGAAAAATGCCCAAAAAAGGGATGTGCCATAGCCTTTGGGCGTGGGGCTGGCGAACTTCATCCGCCTTCTTCGGAGAGGGCCGAGGCTATGCCCACCGCCTCCCCGCCAGAAAATAGGCCGCGGGCACAGCCGCGCCAAAAAAAGAGCAGCTGAACCCCTTGGCGCCAAGTTCGTCCTGCAGAAATATGCCCAAAAAAGGGGTGTGCTATAGCCTTTGGGCGTGGGGCCGGCGAACTTCATCCGCCTTCCTCGGAAGGGGCCGAGACTTTGGCCACCCCCTCCCCGTGCCAAAAATAGGCCGCGGGCACAGCCGCGCCCAAAAACGGGGTGTGCTATAGCCTTGGGACGTGGGGCTGCCGAAGTTCGTCCGCCGGACTCGGAATGGGCCGAGACTTTTCCCACCCCCTCCCCGCAACAAAAATAGGACGCGGGCGCAGCCGCGCCCAAAAAATAGCAGCCGAACCCCTTGGCGCCAAGTTCGTCCTGCGGAAAAATGCCCAAAAAGGGGATGGGCTATAGCGTTGGGACGTGGGGCAGGCAAACTTTGTCCACCAGACTCGGAATGGGCTGAGATTATGCCCACCCCCTCCCCGCGACAAAAATAGGACGCGGGCACAGCCGGGCCCAAAAAATAGCTGCCGAACCCCTTGGCACCAAGTTCGTCCTGCTGAAAAATGCACGAAAAGGGTATGGCCTATAGCCTTGGGGCGTGGGGCCGGCGAACTTCGCCCGCCTTCCTCGGAATGGGCCGAGACTTTGGCCACCCCCTCCCCGCGCTAAAAATAGGCCGCGGGTACAGCCGCGCCCAAAAAACGGGTGTGCTATAGCCTTTGGGCGTGCGGCGGGCAAACTTCGTCCGCCTTCATCAGAATGGGCCGAGACTTTGGCCACCCCCACCCCACGCCAAAAATAGGCCGCGGGCACAGCCGCGCCCAAAAAAGGGGTGTGCTATAGCCTTGGGGCGTGGGGCTGCCGAAGTTCGTCCGCCGGACTCGGAATGGCCCGAGACGTTGCCCACACCCTCCCCGCGACAAAACTAGGCCGCGGGCACGGCCGTGCCCAAAAAATCGTAGCCGAACCCCTTGGCGCCAAGTTCATCCTGCGGAAAAATGCCCAAAAAGGGGATGGGCTATAGCGTTGGGACGTGGGGCCGGCGCACTTCATCCGCCAGACTCGGAATGGGCCGAGGTTATGCCCACCACCTCCCCACGACAAAAATAGGCCGCGGGCACAGCCGCGCCCAAAAAAGAGCAGCCGAACTCCTTGGTGCCATGTTCGTCCAGCGGAAAAATGCCCAAAAAAGAGGTGGGCTATAGCCTTGGGGCGTGGGGCTGGCGCACTTCGTCCGCCTTCTTCGGAGTGGGACGAGACTTTGCCCACCCCCTCCCCACGACAAAAATAGGTCGCGGGCACAGCCGCGCCCAAATAAGAGCTGCCGAACCCCTAGGCGCCAAGTTCGTCCTGCAGAAAAATACCCAAAAAGGGGGTGGGCTATAGCCTTGGGGTGTGGGGCGGGCGCACTTTGTCCGCCGGACTCAGAATGAGCCGAGACTTTTCTCACCCCCTCCCCGCGACAAAAATAGGCCGCGGGCACAGCCGCGCCCAAAAAAGAGCAGCAGAACCCCTTGGCGCCAAGTTCGTCCTGCGGAAAAATGCCCAAAAAAGGGGTGTGCTATAGCCTTTGGGCGTGGGGCCGGCGAACTTCGACCGCCTCCTTCTGAGTGGGCCGAGCCTTTGCCCACTCCCTCCCCACGACAAAAATAGGCCGCGGGCACAGCCGTGCCCAAAAAGGAGCAGCCGAACCCCTTGGCGCCAAGTTCATCCAGCAGAAAAATGCCCAAAAAGGGGGTGGGCTATAGCCTTGGGGAGTGGGGCTGGCGAACTTCGTCCGCCGGACTCGGAATGGGCCGAGACTTTTCCCACCCCCTCCCACGACAAAAATAGGCCGCGGGCACAGCCGCGCCCAAAAAAGAGCAGCCAAACCCCTTGGTGCCATGTTCGTCCTGCGGAAAAATGCCCAAAAATGGGGTGGGCTATAGCCTTGGGGCGTGGGGCTGGCGAACTTCATCCGCCGGACTCGGAATGTGCGGACACTTTGCCCACCCCTTCCCCGCGACAAAAATAGGACGCGGGTGCAGCCGCGTCAAAAAAATAGCTGCCGAACCCCTTGGCACCAAGTTCGTCCTGCTGAAAAGTGCACAAAAAGGGGATGGCCCATAGCCTTGGGGAGTGGGGCCGGTGAACTTCGCCCGCCTTCCTCGGAATGGGCCGAGACTTTGGCCACCCCCTCCCCACGCCAAAAATAAGCCGCGGGCACAGCCGCGCCCAAAAAACGGGTGTGCTATAGCCTTTGGGCCTGCGGCCGGCGAACTTCGCCCGCCTTCCTCAGAATGGACCGAGACTTTGGCCACCCCCTTCCCACGCCAAAAATAGGCCGCGGGCACAGCCGCGCCCAAAAAAGAGCAGCTGAACTCCTTGGCGCTAAGTTCGTCCTGCGGAAAAATGCCCAAAAAAGGGGTGTGCTATAGCCTTTGGGCGTGGGGCAGGTGAACTTCGTCCGCCGGACACGGAATGGGCCGAGACTTTGCTCACCTCCTCCCCACGACAAAACTAGGCCGCGGGCACAGCCGCGCCCAAAAAAGAGCCGCTGAACCCATTGGCGCCAGGTTCGTCCTGCGGAAAAATGCCCCAAAAAAGGGTGTGCTATAGCCTTTCGGGGTGGGGCCGGCGAACTTCGTCCGCCTTCCTCGGAATGGGCCGAGACTTTGGCCACCCCCTCCCCTCGCCAAAAATTGGCCGCGGGCACAGCCGCGCCCAAAAAAGGGGTGTGCTATAGCCTTGGGGTGTGGGGCTGGCGAACTTCGTCCGCCGGACTCAGAAAGGGCCGAGACTTTGCCCACCCCCTCCACGCGACAAAAATTGGCCGCGGGCACAGCTGCGCCCAAAAAATAGCAGCCGAACCCGTTGGTGCCAAGTTCGTCCTACGGAAAAATGCCCAAAAGGGGGATGGGCTATAGCCTTGGGGCGTGGGGCCGGTGAACTTCGTCTGCCGGACTCGGAATGGGCCGAGGCTATGCCCAACCCCTCCCCGCGACAAAAATAGGCCGCGGGCACAGCCGCGCCCAGAAAAGAGCAGCTGAACCCTATGGCGCCAAGTTCGTCCTACGGAAAAATGCCCGAAAAAGGGGTTGGCTATAGCCTTGGGGCGTGGGGCTGGCGAACTTCCTCTGCCGGACTCGGAATGTGCGGAGACTTTGCCCACCCCCTCCCCGCGACAAAAATAGGCCGCGGGCACAGCTGCGCCCAAAAAAGAGCAGCCGAACCCCTTGGCGCCAAGTTCGTCCTGCGGAAAAATGCCCAAAAAAGGGGTTTGCTATAACCTTTGGGCGTGGGGCCGGTGAACTTCGTCCGCCTTCCTCGGAATGGGCCGAGACTTTGGCGACCCCCTCCCCGCGCCAAAAATAGGCCACGGGCACAGCCGCGCCCAAAATAGGGGTGTGCTATAGCCTTTGGGCATGGGGCCGGTGAACTTCGTCCGCCTTCTTCGGAATGGGCCGAGACTTTGCCCACCCCCTTCCCGCGACAAAAATAGGCCGCGGGCACGGCCGCACCCAAAAAACCGCGGCCGAACCCCTTGGCGCCAAGTTCGTCCAGCGGAAAAATGCCCAAAAAGGAGGTGGGCTATAGCCTCGGAGCGTGGGGCTGGCGAACTTCGTCCGCATTCCTCGGAATGGGCCGAGACTTTTCCCATCCCCTCCCCGCAACAAATATAGGCCGCGGGCACGGCCGCACCCAAAAAAGCGCGGCCGAACCCCTTGGCGCCAAGTTCGTCCTGCGGAAAAATGCCCAAAAAAGTGGTGGGCTATAGCCTTGGGGCGTGGGGCAGGCGGACTCTGTCCGCCGGACTTGGAATGGGCCGAGACTTTTCCTACCCCGTCCCCGTGACATAAATAGGCCGCGGGCACAGCCGCGCCAAAAAAAGAGCTGCCGAACCCCTTGGCGCCAAGTTCGTCCTGCGGAAAAATACCCAAAAAGGGGTGGGCTGTAGCCTTGGGGCGTGGGGCTGGTGGACTTCGTCCGCCGGACTCGGAATGGGCCGAGACGTTTCCCACCCCCTCCTGGCAACAAAAATAGACTGCGGGCACGGCCGCGCCCAAAAAAGAGCAGCCGAACCCCTTGGCGCCAAGTTCGTCCGGCGGAAAAATGCCCAAAAAAGGGGTGGCTATAACCTTGGGGCGTGGGGCAGGTGGACTTCGTCCGCCGGACTTGGAATGGGCCGAGACTTTTCCCACCCCCTTCCCGTGACAAAAATAGACTGCTGGCTCATCCGCGCCCAAAAAAGAGCCGCCGAACCCCTGGGCGCCAAGTTCGTCCTGCGGAAAAATGCCCAAAAAAGGGGTGGGCTATAGCCTTGGGGCGTGGGGCTGGCGAACTTCGTCCGCCTTCCTCGGAATGGGCCGAGACTTTGCCCACCCCCTCCCCGCGACAAAAATAGGCCGCAGGCACAGCCGCACCCAAAAAAGATCAGCCGAACCCCTTGGCGCCAAGTTCGTCCTGCGGAAAAATGCCCAAAAAGGGGGTGGGCTATAGCCTTGGGGCGTGGGGCTGGCGAACTTCGTCCGCCTGACGCGGAAAGGGTGGAGACTTTTCCCACCCCCTCCCCACGACAAAAACAGGCCGCGGGCACAGCCGTGCCAAAAAAAGAGCAGCCGAACCCCTTGGCGCCAACTTCGCCCTGCGGAAAAATGCCAAAAAAAGGGGTGGGCTATAGCCTTGGGGCGGGGGCTGGCGAACTTCGTCCGCCTTCCTCGGAACGGGCCGAGACTTTACTCACCCCCTCCCCGCGACAAAAATAACCCAAGGCCGCAGCCGCGCCCAAAAAAGAGCAGCCGAACCCCTTGGCGCCAAGTTCGTCCTGCGGAAAAATGCCCAAAAAGGGGATGGGCTATAGCCTTGGGGCGTGGGGCGGGCGAACATCGTCCGCCAGACTAGGAATGGGCCGAGACCTTGATCACCCCCTCCCCGCGACAAAAATAGGCCGCGGGCACAGCCGCGCTCAAAAAAGAGCAGCCGAACCCCTTGGCCCCATGTTCGTCCTGCGGAAAAATGCCCAAAAAAGTGGTGTGCTGTAGCCTTGGGGCGTGGGGTGGGCGAACTTCGTCCGCCGGTCTCGGAATGGGCCGAGACTTTGCCCACCGCCTTTCCGGGACAAAATAGACCACGGGCACAGCCGCGCCCAAAAAAGAGCAGCCGAACTTCTTGGCGCCAAGTTCGTCCTGCGGAAAAATGCGCAAAAAAGAGGTGTGCTGTAGCCTTGGGGCGTGGGGCGGACGAACTTCATCCGCCGGCCTCGGAATGCGCCGAGACGTTGCCCACCCCCTCTCCGTCACAAAAATAGGCTGCGGGCACAGCCGCGCCCAAAAAAGAGGAGCCGAACTTCTTGGCGCCAAGTTCGTCCTGTGGAAAAATGCCCAAAAAAGAGGTGTGCTGTAGCCTTGGGGCGTGGGGCGGGCGAACTTCATCCGCCGGACTTGGAATGGGCCGAGACTTTTCCCACCCGCTCCCCGCGACAAAAATAGGCTGCGGGCACAGCCGCGCCAAAAAAAGAGCAGCCGAACCCCTTGGCGCCAAGTTCGACCTGCGGAAAAATGTCCAAAAAAGGGGGTGTGCTATAGCCTTCGGATGTGGGGCCGGTGAACTTCGTCCGCCTTCGTCTGAATGGGCCGACACTTTGGCCATCCCCTCCCCGCGACAAATATAGGCTGCGGGTTGAGCCGCGCCAAAAATTGAGCAGCCGAACCCCTTGGTGCAAAGTTCGTCGTGCAGAAAAATGCCCAAAAAGGGGGTGGGCTATAGCCTTGGGGTGTGGGGCCGGCGAACTTCATCTGGCGGACTTGGAATGGGCCGAGACATTTCCCACCCCCTCCCCGCGACAAAAATAGGCCGCGGGCACAGCCACGCCCAAAAAAGAGCAGCCGAACCCCTTGGCGCCAAGTTCGTCCTGCGGAAAAATGCCGAAAAAAGGGGTGGGCTATAGCCTTGGGGCATGGGGCCGGCGAACTTCGTCCGCCGGACTCGGATTGGGCCGAGGCCTTGCCCACCCCCTCCCCGTGACAAAAATAGGCAGCGGCAACAGCCGCGCCCAAAAAAGAGCAGCCGA
Organism: Citrus glauca; assembly: GCA_029633175.1. Lineage (NCBI taxonomy): Eukaryota > Viridiplantae > Streptophyta > Magnoliopsida > Sapindales > Rutaceae > Citrus > Citrus glauca. Next base: position 238,212 of record JAQOOD010000038.1, on the reverse strand, counting down.
ACCCCTTGGCGCCAAGTTCGACCTGCGGATAAATGCCCATAAAAAGCGTGACCTATAGCCTTTGGGCGTGGGGCCGGCGAACTTCGTCCGCCTTCCTCGGAATGGGCCGAGACTTTGGCCACCCCCTCCCCGCGCCAAAAATAGACCGTGTGCACAGCCGCGCCCAAAAAAGAGAAACCGAACCCCTTGGCGCCAAGTTCGTCCTGAGGAAAAATGCCCAAAAAAGGGGTGTGCTATAGCCTTGGGGCGTGGGGCTGGCGAACATCGTCCGCCGGACTCGGAATGGGCCGAGACATTTCCCACCCCCTCCCCGTGACAAAAATAGGCCGTGGGCATGGCCGCGCCCAAAAAAGAGAAACCGAACCCCTTGGCGCCAAGTTCGTCCTGCGGAAAAATGCCCAAAAAAGGGGTGTGCAATAGCCTTGGGGCGTGGGGCTGGCGAACATCGTCCGCCGGACACGGAATGGGCCGAGACATTTCCCACCCCCTACCCGTGACAAAAATAGGCCGCGGGCACAGCCGCGCCCAAAAACGAGCAGCCGAACCCCTTGGCGCCCAGTTCGTCCTGCGGAAAAATGCCGAAAAAAGGGGTGGGCTATAGCCTTGGGGCGTGGGGCTGCCGGAGTTCGTCAGCCGGACTCGGAATGCGCCGAGACTTTGCCCACCCCTCCCCGCGGCAAAAATAGGCCGCGGTCAGAGGCGCGCCAAAAAAAGAGCAGCCGAACCCCTTGGTGCCATGTTCGTCCTGCGGAAAAATGCCCAAAAAGGGGGTGGGCTATAGCCTTGGGGTGTGGGCCAGGCGAACTTCGTCCGGCGGACTCGGAATGGGCCGAGACTTTTCCCACCCCCTCTCCACAACAAAAATAGGCCGCGGGCGACAGCCGCGCCCAAAAAAGAGCAGCCGAACCCCTTGGCGCCAAGTTCGACCTGCGGATAAATGCCCATAAAAGGCGTGAGCTATAGCCTTTGGGCGTGGGGCCGGCGAACTTCGTCCGCCTTCCTCGGAATGGGCCGAGACTTTGGCCACCCCCTCCCCGCGACAAAAATAGGCCGCGGGCACAGCCGCGCCCAAAAAGGGGCAGCCGAACCCTTGGCGCCACATTCGTCCTGCAGAAAAATGCCCAAAAAGGGGGTGGGCTATAGCCTTGGGGCTTGGGGCTGGCGAACTTCGTCCGCCGGATTCGAAATGGGCCGAGACTTTGTCCACCCCCTCCCCGTGACAAAAATAGGCCACGGGCACAGCCGAGCCCAAAAAAGAGTACCCGAAACCCTTGGCGCCAAGTTCGTCCTGTGGAAAAATGCCCAAAAAATGGGTGTGCTATAACCTTTGGGCGTGGGGCCGGCGAACTTCATCCGCCTTCCTCGGAATGGGCCGAGACTTTGGTCACCCCCTCCCCGCGACAAAAATAGGCCGCGGGCACAGCCACGCCCAAAAACGAGCGGCCGAACCCCTTGTCGCCAAGTTCGTCCTGCGGAAAAATGCCGAAAAAAAGGGGGTGGGCTGTATCCTTGGGGCGTGGGGCTGGCGAACCTCGTCCGCCGGACTCGGAATTGGCCGAGCTTTTCCCACCCCCTCTCCACAACAAAAATAGGCCGCGGGCGACAGCCGCGCCCAAAAAAGAGCAGCCGAACCCCTTGGCGCCAAGTTCGACCTGCGGATAAATGCCCATAAAAGGCGTGAGCTATAGCCTTTGGGCGTGGGGCCGGCGAACTTCGTCCGCCTTCCTCGGAATGGGCCGAGACTTTGGCCACCCCCTCCCCAACACAAAAATAGGCCGCGGGCACAGCTGCGCCCAAAAAAGGGCAGCCGAACCCTTGGCGCCACGTTCGTCCTGCAGAAAAATGCCCAAAAAGGGGGTGGGCTATAGCCTTGGGGCTTGGGGCTGGCGAACTTCGTCCGCCGGATTCGAAATGGGCCGAGACTTTGTCCACCCCCTCCCCGTGACAAAAATAGGCCACGGGCACAGCCGAGCCCAAAAAAGAGTACCCGAAACCCTTGGCGCCAAGTTCGTCCTGTGGAAAAATGCCCAAAAAATGGGTGTGCTATAACCTTTGGGCGTGGGGCCGGCGAACTTCATCCGCCTTCCTCGGAATGGGCCGAGACATTGGTCACCCCCTCCCCGCGACAAAAATAGGCCGCGGGCACAGCCACGCCCAAAAACGAGCGGCCGAACCCCTTGTCGCCAAGTTCGTCCTGCGGAAAAATGCCCAAAAAGGGGGTGGGCTGTATCCTTGGGGCGTGGGGCTGGCGAACCTCGTCCGCCGGACTCGGAATGGGCCGAGCTTTTCCCACCCCCTCCCCACAACAAAAATAGGCCGCGGGCACAGCCGCGCCCAAAAGAGAGCAGCCGAACCCCTTGGCGCCAAGTTCGCCCGGCGGAAAAAAGCCCAAAAAGGGGGTGGGCTATAGCCTAGGGGCGTGGGGCGGGCGAACTTCATCCGTCGGACTCGGAATGGGCCGACACTTTTCCCATCCCCTCCCCGCGACAAAATAGGCCGAGGGCTCAGCCGCTCCCAAAAAAGAGCAGCCGAACCCCTTGGCGCCAAGTTCGTGCTGCGGAAAAATGCCCAAAAAGTGGGTGGGCTATACGGACTCGGAATGGGCCAAGACTTTTCCCACCCCCTCCCCACGACAAACATGTGGCCGCGCCCAAAAAAGAGCAGCCGAACCACTTGGCGCCAAGTTCGTCCAGCGGAAAAAAGCCTAAAAAGGGGGTGGGCTATAGCCTTGGGGCGTGGGGCTGGCGAACTTCGTCCTCCTTCCTTGGAATGTACCGAGACTTTGCCCACCCCTCCCCGTGACAAAAATAGGCTACGGGCACAGCCGCGCCCAAAAAAGAGCAGCCGAACCCCGTGGCGCCAAGTTCGTCCTGCGGAAAAATGCCCAAAAATGGGGTGGGCTGTATCCTTGGGGCGTGGGGCTGGCGAACCTCATCCGCCGGACTCGGAATGGGCCGAGCTTTTCCCACCGCCTCCCCGCAAAAAAAATAGGCCGCGGGCACAGCCGCACCCAAAAGAGAGCAGCCGAACCCCTTGGCGCCAAGTTCGCCCGGCGGAAAAATGCCCAAAAAGGGGGTGGGCTATAGCCTTGGGGCGTCGGGCTGGCGCACTTCGTCCGCCGGACTCGGAATGGGCCGACACTTTTCCCACCCCCTCCCCGCAACAAAATAGGCCGCGGGCTCCGCCGCACCCAAAAAAGAGCAGCCGAACCCCATGGCGCCAAGTTCGTCCTGCGGAAAAATGCCCAAAAAGGGGGTGGGCTACAGCCTTGGGGCGTGGGGCTGGCGAGCTTCATCCGCCGGACTTGGAATGGGCCGAGACTTTTCCCATCCACTCCCAGCGACAAAAATAGGCCACGGACACAGCCGCGCACAAAAGAGAGCAGCCGAACCCCTTGGCGCCAAGTTCGTGCTGCGGAAAAATGCCCAAAAAGGGGGTGGGCTATAGCCTTGGGGCGTGGGGCTGGCGAACTTCGTCCGCCGGACTCGGAATGGGCCGACACATTTCCCACCCCCTCCCCGCGACAAAATAGGCCGCGGGGTCAGCCGCACCCAAAAAAGAGCAGCCGAACCCCCTGGCGCCAAGTTCGTCCAGCGGAAAAATGCCCAAAAAGGGGGTGGGCTACAGCATTAGGGCGTGGGGCTGGCGAGCTTCACCCGCCGGACTTGGAATGGGCCGAGACTTTTCCCACCCCCTCCCCATGACAAAAATAGGCCGCGGGCACAGCCGCGCCCAAAAGAGGCAGCCGAACCCCTTGGCGCCAAGTTCGTCCGGCGGAAAAATGCCCAAAAAGGGGGTGGGCTATAGTCTTGGGGCGTGGGGCTGGCGAATTTTGTCCGCCGGACACGGAATGGGCCGAGACTTTTCCAACCCCCTCCCCGCAACAAAATAGGCCGCGGGCTCAGCCGCACCCAAAAAAGAGCAGCCGAACCCCTTGGCGCCAAGTTCGTGCTGCGGAAAAATGCCCAAAAAGGGGGTGGGCTATAGCCTTGGGGCGTGGGGCTGGCGAACTTCGTCCGCCGGACCCGGAATGGGCCGACACTTTTCCCACCCCCTCCCCACAGCAAAATAGACCGCGGGCTCAGCCGTACCCAAAAAAGAGCAGCCGAACCCCTTGGCGCCAAGTTCGTCCTGCGGAAAAATGCCCAAAAAGGGGGTGGGCTACAGCCTTGGGGCGTGGGGCTGGCGAGCTTCATCCGCCGGACTTGGAATGGGCCGAGACTTTTCCCATCCCCTCCCCACGACAAAAATAGGCCGCGGGTACAGCCGCGCACAAAAGAGAGCAGCCGAACCCCTTGGCGCCAAGTTCGTGCTTTCGGAAAAATGCCCAAAAAGGGGGTGGGCTATAGCCTTGGGGCGTGGGGCTGGCGAACTTCGTCCGCCGGACTCGGAATGGGCCGACACTTTTCCCACCCCCTCCCCGTGACAAAATAGGCCGCGGGCTCAGCCGCACCCAAAAAAGAGCAGCCGAACCCCCTGGCGCCCAGTTCGTCATGCGGAAAAATGCCCAAACAGGGGGTGGGCTACAACATTGGGGCGTGGGGCTGGCGAGCTTCATCGGCCGGACTTGGAATGGGCCGAGACTTTTCCCACCCCCTCCCCGCGACAAAAATAGGCCGCGGGCACAGCCGCGCCCAAAAGAGAGCAGCCGAACCCCTTGGCGCCAAGTTCGTCCTGCGGAAAAATGCCCAAAAAGGGGGTGGGCTGTAGCCTTGGGGCGTGGCGCTGGCGAACCTCGTCCGCCGGACTCGGAATGGGCCGAGCTTTTCCCACCCCCTCCCCGCAACAAAAATAGGCCGCGGGCACAGCCGCGCCCATAAGAGAGCAGCCGAACCCCTTGGCGCCAAGTTCGCCCGGCGGAAAAATGCCCAAAAAGGGGGTGGGCTATAGCCTTGGGGTGTGGGGCTGGCGAACTTCGTTTGCCGGACTCGGAATGGGCCGAGACTTTCCCCCACCCCTCCCCGCGACAAAAATAGGCCGCGGTCACAGCCGCACCCAAAAACGAGCAGCCGAACCCCTTGGCGCCAAGTTCGTCCCGCGGAAAAAATGCCAAAAAAAGGGGTGGGCTGTAGCCTTGGGGCGTGGGGCGGGCGAACTTTGTCCGCCGGGCTCGGAATGGGCCGAAACTTTGCCCACCCCATCCCCGAGACAAAAATAGGCCGCGGGCAAAGCCGCGCCCAAAAAAGAGCACCCGAACCCCTTGGCGCCAAGTTCGTCCTGCGGAAAAATGCCCAAAAAAGGGTGGGCTATAGCCTTGGGGCGTGGGGCTGGCGAACATCGTCCGCCGGACTCGGAATGGGCGGAGACTTTTCCCACCCCCTCCCCACAACAAAAATAGGACACGGGCACAGCCGCGCCCAAAAAAGGGCAGGCGAACCCCTTGGCGCCAAGTTCGTCCTGCGGAAAAATGCCCAAAAAAGAGGTGGGCTATAGCCTTGGGGCGTGGGTCGGGTGAACTTCGTCCGCCGAACTCGGAATAGGACAAGACTTTGACCACCCCCTCCCCACGATAAAAATAGGCCGTAGGCACAGCCGCGCCCAAAAAAGAGCAGCCGAACCCCTTAGCGCGAAGTTCGTCCTGCGGAAAAATGCCCAAAAAAGGGGTGGGCTATAGCCTTGGGGCGTGGGGCTGGCGAACTTCGTCCGCCGGACTCGGAATTGGCCGAGACTTTCCCCACCCCCTCCCCGTGACAGAAATAGTCTGCGGGCTCAGCCGCGCCAAAAAAAGAGCAGCCGAAACCCTTGGTACCATGTTCGTCTTGGGGAAAAATGCCCAAAAAGGGGGTGGACTATAGCCTTGGGGCGTGGGACGGGCGAACTTCGTCCGCCGGACTCGGAATGGGCCGAGACTTTTCCCACCCCCTCCCCGCGACAAAATTAGGCCGCGGGCAAAGCCGCGCCCAAAAAAGAGCATCCGAACCCCTTGGCGCCAAGTTCGTCCTGCGGAAAAAATGCCAAAAAAAGGGGTGGGCTGTAGCCTTGGGGCATGGGGCGGGCGAACTTCGTCCGCCGGACTCGGAATGGGCCGAAACTTTGCCCACCCCATCCCCGCAACAAAAATAGGCCGCGGGCACAGCCGCGTCCAAAAAAGAGCAGCCGAACCCCTTGGAGCCAAGTTCGTCCTGCGGAAAAATGCCAAAAACGGGGTGGGCTATAGCCTTGGGGCGTGGGGCTGGTGAACTTCGTCCGCCTTCCTCGGAATGGGACAAGAGTTTGGCCACCCTCTCCACATGGCAAAAATAGGCCACGGGCACAGCCGTGCCCAAGGAAGAGCTGCCGAACCCTTGGCGCCATGTTCGTCCTGCGGAAAAATGCCCAAAAAGGGGGTGGGCTATAGCCATGGGGCGTGGGGCTGGCGAACATCTTCTGCCGGACTTGGAATGGGCTGAGACTTTGCCCACCCCCTCCCCATGACAAAAATAGGTTGCGGGCATAGCCGCGTCCAAAACAAAGCAGCCGAACCCCTTGGCGCCAAGTCCGTCCTGCGGAAAAAAGCCCAAAAAAGGGGTGGGCTATAGCCTTGGGGCGTGGGGCGGGCGAACTTCGTCCGCCGAACTCGGAATGTGCCGAGACTTTGCCCAACCCCTCCCCGCGACAAAAAAATAGGCCGTGGGCACAGCCGCGCCCAAAAAAGAGCAGTCCAACCCCTTGGCGCCTAGTTCGTCCTGCGGAAAAATGCCCAAAAAGGGGGCGGGCTATAGCCTTGGGGCATGGGGCTGGCGAACTTCGTCCGCCGGACTCGGAATGGGCCGAGACTTTGCCCACCCTCCCCGTGACAAAAATAGGTCGCGGGCACAGCCGATCCCAAAAAAGAGCTGCCGAACCCCTTGGTGCCAAGTTCATCCTGCGGAAAAATTCCCAAAACGGAGGTGGGCTATAGCCTAGGATCGTGGGGCTGGCGATCTTCGTCCGCCAGACACGGAATGGGCCCAGACTTTTCCTACCCCCTCCCAGCGACAAAAATAGGCCGTGGGCACAGCCGCGCCCAAAAAAGAGCAGCCCAACCCCTTGGCGCCAAATTCCTCCTAAGGAGAAATGCCCAAAAAAGGGGGTGTGCTATAGCCTTTGGGCGTGGGGCCGGCGAACTTCGTCCGCCTTCCTCGGAATGGGACAAGAGCTTGGCCACCCCCTCCCCACAACAAAAATAGGGCCCAGGCACAGGCGCGCCCAAAGAAGAGCAGCCGAACCCTTGGTGCCAAGTTCGTCCTGCGGAAAAATGCCCAAAAAGGGGGTGGGCTATAGCCTTGGGGCTTGGGGCTGGCGAATGTCATCCGCCGGACTCGGAATCGGCCGAGACTTTGACCACCCCCTCCCGTGAAAAAAATAGGCCGCGGGGAAAGCCGTGCCAAAAAATGAGCAACTGAACCCCTTGGCGCCAAGTTCGTCCTGCGGAAAAATGCCCAAAAAAGGGGTGTGCTATAGCCTTTGGGTGTGGGGCCAGCGAACATTGTCCGCCTTCCTCGGAATGGGCTGAGACTTTGCCCACCCCCTCCCCGCGACAAAAATAGGCCACGGGCACAGCTGCGCCCAAATGAGAGCAGCCGAACCCCTATGCGCCAAGTTCGTCCTGCGGAAAAATGCCCAAAAAGGGGGTGGGCTATAGCCTTGGGGCTTGGGGCTGGCGAATGTCATCCGCCGGACTCGGAATCGGCCGAGACTTTGACCACCCCCTCCCCGTGAAAAAAATAGGCCGCGGGGAAAGCCGCGCTAAAAATTGAGCAACCGAACCCCTTGGCGCCAAGTTCGTCCTGCGGAAAAATGCCCAAAAAAGGGGTGTGCTATAGCCTTTGGGTGTGGGGCCAGCGAACATTGTCCGCCTTCTTCGGAATGGGCTGAGACTTTGCCAACCCCCTCCCCGCGACAAAAATAGGCCGCGGGCACAGCCGCGCCCAAAAAAGAGCAGCCGAACCCCTGGGCGCCAGGTTCGTCCTACGGAAAAATGCCCAAAAAAGGGGTGGGCTATAGCCTTGGGGCGTGGCGCTGGCAAACTTCGTCCGCCAGACTCAGAATGGGCCGACACTTTGCCCACCCCCTCCCCGTGACAAAAATAGGTCACGGGCACAGCCACGCACAAAAAAGAGCAGCCGAAACCCTTGGCGCGATGTTCGTCCTGCGGAAAAATGCCCAAAAAAGGGGTGTGCTATAGCCTTTGGGCGTGGGGCAGCAAAGTTCATCCGCCGGACTCGGAATGGGCCGAGATATTGCCCACCCCCTCCCCATGCCAAAAATAGGTCGCGGGCACAGCCGCGCCCAAAAAAGAGCAGTCGAACCCCTTGGCGCGAAGTTCGTCCTGGGGAAAAATGCCCAAAAAAGGGGTGTGCTATAGCCTTGGGGTGTGGAGTTCCCGAAGTTCGTCCGCCGGACTAGGAATTTGCCTAGACTTTCCCACCCCCTCCCCGCTCCAAAAATTGGCCGAGGGCACAGCCGCGCCCAAAAAAGAGCAGCCGAACCCCTTGGCACCAAGTTCGTCCTGCGGAAAAATGCCCAAAAAAGGGGTGTGCTATAGCCCTCCGGCGTGGGGCCGGCAAAGTTCATCCGCCTTCCTCGGAATGGGCCGAGACTTTGCCCACCCCCTCCCCACGACAAAAATAGGCCGTGGGCACAGCCGCGCCCAAAAAAGAGCAGCCGAACCCCTTGGCGCCAAGTTCGTCCTGCGGAAAAATGCCCAAAAAAGGGGTGTGCTAAAGCCTTTGGGCGTGGGGCCGGCAAAGTTCATCCGCCTTCCTCAGAATCGGCCGAGACTTTGGCCACCCCTCCCCGCGACAAAAATAGGCTGCGGGCACAGCCGCGCCAAAAAATGAGCAGCCGAAGCCCTTGGCGCCAAGTTCGTCCTGCGGAAAAATGCCCAAAAAAGGGGTGTGCTATAGCCTTTGGGTGTGGGGCCAGCGAACATTGTCCGCCTTCCTCGGAATGGGCCGAGACTTTGGCCAACCCCTCCCTACGACAAAAATAGGCCGCGGGCACTGTCGCACCCAAAAAAGAGCAGCCGAACCCCTTGGCGCCAAGTTCGTCCGGCGGAAAAATGCCCAAAAAAGGGGTGGTCTATAGCCTTGGGGCGTGGGGCTGGCGAACTTCGTCCGCCCGGACTCGGAATGGGCCGAGACTTTGCCCACCCCCTCCCCACGAATAAAATAGGCCGAGGGCACAGCCGCGCCCAAAAAAGAGCAGCCGAACCCCTTGGCGCCAAGTTCGTCCTGCGGAAAAATGCCCAAAAAAGGGGAGGGCCATAGCCTTGGGGCGTGCGGCTGCCGAAGTTCGTCCGCCGGACTCGGAATGGGCCGAGTTTTTTCCCACCCCCTCCCTACGGTAAAAATCGGCCGTGGGCACAGCCACGCCAAAAAATGAGCAGCCGAAGCCCTTGGCGCCAAGTTCGTCCTGCGGAAAAATGCCCAAAAATGGGGTGTGCTATAGCCTTGGGGCGTGGGGCTGGCGAACTTCGTCCGCCGGACTTGGAATGAGCCGAGACTTTGTCCACCCCCTCCCTACGACAAAAATAGGCCGCGGGCACTGTCGCGCCCAAAAAAGAGCAGCCAAACCCCTTGGCGCCAAGTTCGTCCGGCGGAAAAATGCCCAAAAAAGGGGTGGGCTATAGCCTTGGGGCGTGCGGCTGCCGAATTTCGTCCGCCGGACTCGGAATGGGCCGAGTTTCTCCCACCCCCTCCCTGTGACAAAAATCGGCCGCGGGCACAGCCGCGCCCAAAAAAGAGCAGCCGAACCCCGTGGCGCCAAGTTCGTCCTGCGGAAAAATGCCCAAAAAAGGGGTGTGCTATAGCCTTGGGGCATGGGGCTGGCGCACTTCGTCCGCCGACTTCGGAATGGGCGGAGACTTTGGCCACCCCCTCCCCACGATAAAAATAGGCCGCGGGCAAAGCCGCGCCCAAAAAAGAGCAGCCTAACCCCTTGGCACCATGTTCGTCCTGCGGAAAAATGCCTAAAAAAGGGGTGTGCTATAGCCTTTGGGCGTGGGGCCAGCAAAGTTCATCCGCCTACCTCGGAATGGGCCGCGATTTTGCCCACCCCCTACCCACGCCAAAAATAGGCCGCGGGCACAGCCGCGCCCAAAAAAGAGCAGGCGAACCCCTTGGCGTCAAGTTCGTCCTGCGGAAAAATGCCCAAAAAAGGGGTGTGCTATAGCCTTGGGGCGTGGGGCTGCCGAAGTTCATCCGCCGGACTCGGAATGGGCCGAGTGTTTCCCCACCCCCTCCCCGCGACAAAAAACGGCCGCGGGCACGGCCGTGCCCAAAAAAGAGCTGCCAAACCCCTTGGTGCCAAGTTCGTCCTGCGGAAAAATGCCCAAAAAAGGGGTGTGCTATAGCCTTGGGGCGTGGGGCTGGCGAACTTCGTCCGCCGGACTCGGAATACGCCGAGACTTTGCCGACCCCCTCCCCATGATACAAATAGGCCACAGGCACTGCCGCGCCCAAAAAAGAGCAGCCGAACCCAGTGGCGCCAAGTTCGTCCGGCGGAAAAATGCCCAAAAAAGGGGTGGTCTATAGCCTTGGGGTGTGGGGCTGGCGAACTCCGTCCGCCCGGACTCGGAATGGGCCGAGAATTTGCCCACCCCCTCCCCGCGAATAAAGTAGGCCGCGTGCACTGCTGCGCTCAAAAAAGAGCAGCCAAACCCCTTGGCGCCAAGTTCGTCCTGCGGAAAAATGCCCAAAAAGGGGGTGTGCTATAGCCTTGGGGCGTGGGGCTGGCAAACTTCGTCCACCGGACTCGGAATGGGCCGAGACATTTCCCACCCCCCCCCCCACAACAAAAATAGGCCGAGAGCAAGGCCGCGCCCAAAAAAGAGCAGCCAAACCCCTTGGCGCCAAGTTCGTCCTGCGGAGAAATGCCCAAAAAGGGGATGGGCCATAGCCTTGGGGCGTGGGGCCGGCGAACTTCGTCCGCCGGAGTCGGAATGGGCCGAGGATTTGCCTACCCCCTCGCAGCAACAAAAATAGGCCGCGGCCACAGCCGCGCCGAAAAAAGAGCAGCCAAACCCCTTGGCGCCAAGTTCGTCCTGCGGAAAAATGCGCAAAAAAGGGGTGTGCTATAGCCTTTGGGCGTGGGGCCGCCGAACTTCGTGCGCCGGACTCGGAATGGGCCGAGACTTTGGCTACCCCCTCCCCGCGACAAAAATAGGCCGCGGGCACAGCCGCGCCCAAAAAAGAGCAGCCAAACCCCTTGGCGCCAAGTTCACCCTGCGGAAAAATGCGCAAAACGAGGGTGGGCTATAGCCTTGGGGCGTGGGGCTTGCGAACTTCATCCACCGAACTCGGAATGGGCCGAGACTTTTCCCACCCCCTCCCCGCGACAAAAATAGGCCGCAGGCACAGCCGCGCCCAAAAAAGAGCAGCCGAACCCCTTGGCGCCAAGTTCGTCCTGCTGAAAAATGCCCAAAAAGGGGATGGGCTATAACCTTGGGGCGTGGGGCTGGCGAACTTCGTCCGCCTTCCTCGGAATGGGCCGAGACTTTGCCCACCCCCTCCCCGCGACAAAAATAGGACGCGGGCACAGCCGCGCCCAAAAAAGACCAGCCGAACCCCTTGGCGCCAAGGGGTGTGCTATAGCCTTTGGGCGTGGGGCCGGCGAACTTCGTCCGCCATCCTCGGAAAGGGCCGAGACTTTGGCCACCCCCTCCCCACGACAAAAATAGGCCGAGGGCAGAGCCGCACCCAAAAAGAAGCAGCCGAACCCCTTGGCGCCAAGTTCGTCCTGCGGAAAAATGCGCAAAAAAGGGGTGTGCTATAGATTTTGGGCGTGGGGCCGGCGAACTTCGTCCGCCATCCCCGGAAAGGGCCGAGACTTCGGCCACCCCCTCCCCACGACAAAAATAGGCCGAGGGCAGAGCCGCACCCAAAAAGAAGCAGCCGAACCCCTTGGCGCCAAGTTCGTCCTGCGGAAAAATGCGCAAAAAAGGGGTGTGCTATAGATTTTGGGCGTGGGGCCGGCGAACTTCGTCCGCCATCCCCGGAAAGGGCCGAGACTTCGGCCACCCCCTCCCCACGACAAAAATAGGCCGCGGGCACAGCCGCGCCCAAAAGGAAGCAGCCGAACCCCTTAGCGCCAAGTTCGTCCTGCAGAAAAATGCCCAAAAAAGGGGTGGGTTATAGCCTTGGGGAGTGGGACTGGCGAACTTCGTCCGCCTGACTCGGAATGGGCCGAGACTTTGGCCACCCCCTCCCCGCGACAAAAATAGGCCGCGGGCACAGCCGTTCCCAAAAAAGAGCAGCCGAACCCCTTGGCGAAAAGTTCGTCCTGCGGAAAAATGCCGAAAAAAGGGGTGGGCTATAGCCTTGGGGCGTGGGGCTGGCGCACTTCGTTCGCCGGACTCGGAACGGCCCGAGACTTTGGCCACCCCCTCCCCTCGCCAAAGATAGGACGCGGGCATAACCGTGCCCAAAAAAGTGCAGCCAAACCCCATGGCGCCAAGTTCGTCTTGCGGACAAATGCGCAAAAAAGGGGTGTGCTATAGCCTTTGGGCGTGGGGCTGGCGAACTTCGTCCACCGGACTTGCAATGGGCCGAGGCTTTTCCGACCCCCTCCCCGCGACAAAAATGGGCCGAGGGCACGGCCGCGCCCAAAAAAGAGCAGCCGAACCCCTTGGCGCCAAGTTCGTCCTGCGGAAAAATGCCCAAAAAGGGATGGGCTATACCCTTGGGGCGTGAGGCCGGCGAACTTCGTCCGCCGGACTTGGAATGGGCCGAGGCTTTGCCTACCCACTCCCCGCGACAAAAATCGGCCGCGGGCACAGCCGCGCCCAAAAAAGAGCAGCCGATCCCCTTGGCGCCAAGTTCGTCCTGCGGAAAAATGCCCAAAAAGGGATGGGCTATAGCCTTGGGACGTGGGGCTGACCAACTTTGTCCGCCGGACTCGGAATGGGCCGAGACTTTTCCCACCCCCTCCCCACGACAAAAATGGGCCGAGGGCACAGCCGCGCCCAAAAAAGAGCTGCCGAACCCCTTGGCGCCAAGTTCGTCCTGCGGAAAAATGCCCAAAAAAGTGGTGGGCTATACCCTTGGGGCGTGGGGCTGGCGAACTTCGTCCGCCGGACTCGGAATGGGCCGAGACTTTTCCTACCCCCTCCCCGCGACAAAAATAGGCCGCGGGCACAGCCGCGCCCAAAAAAGAGCATCCCATCCCCTTGGCGCCAAGTTCGTCCTGCGGAAAAATGCCCAAAAAGGGATGGGCTATAGCCTTGGGGCGTGGGGCTGACCAACTTCGTCCGCCGGACTCGGAATGGGCCGAGACTTTTCCTACCCCCTCCCCGCGACAAAAATAGGCCGCAGGCACAGCCGTGCCCAAAAAAGAGCCGCCGATCCCCTAGGCTCCAAGTTCGTCCTGCGGAAAAATGCCCAAAAAAGGGGTGTGCTATAGCATTTGGGCGTGGGGCTGGCGAACTTCGTCCACCGGGCACGGAACGGGCCGAGACTTTTCCCACTCCCTCCCCGCGACAAAATTAGGCCGTAGGCACAGCCGGGCCCAGAAAAGAGCAGTCGAACCCCTTGGCGCCAAGTTCATCCCGCGAAAAAATGCCACAAAAAAGGGGTGTGCTATAGCCTTTGGGCGTGGGGCGGGCGAACTACGTCCGCCGGAATCAGAATGGGCCGAGGCTTTGACCACCCCTTCCCCATGACAAAAATAGGCCGCGGGCACAGCCGCGCCCAAAAAAGAGCAGCCGAACCCCTTGGCGCCAAGTTCGTCCTGCGGAAAAATGCCCAAAAAAGTGGTGTGCTATAGCCTTGGGGCGTGGGGCTGGCGAACTTCGTCCGCCGGATTCGGAATGGGCCAAGCCATTTCCCACCCCATTCCCATGACAAAAATAGGCCACGGGCACAGCCGCGCCCAAAAAAGAGCAGCCGAACCCCTTGGCGCCAAGTTCGTACTGCGGAAAAATGCCCAAAAAAGGGGTGTGCTATAGCCTTTGGGCCTGGGGCTGGCGAACTTCGTCCGCCGGACTCGGAATGGGCCGAGGCTTTGACCACCCCCTCCCCGCGACAAAAATAGGCCACGGACACAGCCGCGCCCAAAAAAGAGCAGCCGAACCCCTTGGCGCCAAATTCGTCCTGCGGAAAAATGCCCAAAAAGGGGGTGGGCTATAGCCTTTGGGCGTGGGGCTGGCGAACTTCGTCCGCCAGCCTCGGAATGGGCCGAGACTTTCCCCACCCTCTCCCCGCGACAAAAATAGGCTGCGGGCACAGCCGCGCCCAAAAACGAGCAGCCGCACCCCTTGGCGCCAAGTTCGTCCTGCGGAAAAATGCCCAAAAAGGGGGTGGGCTATAGCCTTGGGGCGTGGGACTGGCGAACTTCGTCTGCCTTCCTCGGAATGGGTCGAGACTTTGCCCACTCCCTGCCCAAGACAAAAATAGGTGGCGGGCACAGCCGCACCCAAAAAAGACCAGCCGAGCCCCTTGGCGCCAAGTTCGTCCTGCGGAAAAATGTCCAAAAAAGGGGTGTGCTATAGCCTTTGGGCGTCGGGCCGGCAAAGTTCCTCCACCTTCCTTGGAATGGGCCGAGCCTTTTCCCACCCTCACCCCATGCCAAAAATAGGCCGCGGGCACAGCTGCGCCCAAAAACGAGCAGCCGCACCCCTTGGCGCCAAGTTCGTCCTGCGGAAAAATGCCCAAAAAAGTGGTGTGCTATAGCCTTTGGGCGTGGGGCTTGCGAACTTCGTCCGCCGGACTCGGAATGGGCCGAGTCTTTTCCCACCCCCTTTTTGCAACAAAAATAGGCCACGGGCACAGCCACGCCCAAAAAAGAGCAGCCGGACCACTAGGCGCGAAGTTCGTCCTGCGAAAAAATCCCAAAAAAGGGGTGGGCTATAGCCTTGGGGCGTGGGGCTGGCGAACTTCGTCCGCCAAACTCGGAATGGCCCGAGACTTTGCCCACCCCGTCACGGCAAAAAAAATAGGCCACGGGCACAGCCGCGCCCAAAAAAGAGCAGCCGAACCCCTAGGCGCCAAGTTCGCCCTGCGGAAAAATGCCGAAAAAGGGGGTGGGCTATAGCCTTGGGGAGAGGGGCTGGCGAACTTCGTCCGCCTTCCTCGGAATGGGCCGAGACTTGGCCCACCCCCTCCCCACGACAAAAATAGGCCACGGCCACAGCCGTACCCAAAAAAGAGCAGCCGCACCCCTTGGCGCCAAGTTCGTCCTGCGGAAAAATGCCCAAAAAGGGGGTGGGCTATAGCCTTGGGGCGTGGGGCTGGCGAACTTCGTCCGCCGGACTCGGAATGGGTCGAGACTTTGCCCACCCCCTCCCCGTGACAAAAATAGGCCACGGGCACAGCCGCGCCCAAAAAAGGGCAGCCGAACCCCTAGGTGCGAAGTTCGTCCTGCGGAAAAATGCCCAAAGAGGGGGTGGGCTACAGCCTTGGGGCGTCGGGCGGGTGAACTTCGTCCGCCGGACTCGGAATGGGCCGAGACTTTTCCCACCCCCTCCCCGCTACAAAAATAGGCT
Source organism: Citrus glauca (assembly GCA_029633175.1). Taxonomy (NCBI): domain Eukaryota; kingdom Viridiplantae; phylum Streptophyta; class Magnoliopsida; order Sapindales; family Rutaceae; genus Citrus; species Citrus glauca. The sequence continues at coordinate 222,770 of JAQOOD010000038.1, read as the reverse complement.
GTGGGCACAGCCGCCCCCAAAAAAGAGCAGCCAAACCCCTTGGCCCCATGTTCGTCCTGCGGAAAAATGCCCAAAAAAGGGGTGTACTATAGCCTTCGGGCGTGGGGCCGGCAAAGTTTATCTGCCTTCCTCGGAATGGGCCGAGACTTTGCCCACCCCGTCCCCGCGACAAAAATAGGCCGCGGCCACAGCCGCGCCCAAAAAAGAGCAGCCGAACCCCTTGGCACCAAGTTCGCCCTGCGGAAAAATGCCCAAAAAGGGGGTGGGCTATATAGCCTTGGGGAGTGGGGCTGCCGAACTTCGTCCGCCGGACTCGGAATGGGCCGAGACTTTTCCCACCCCCTCCCCACGACAAAAATAGGCCACGGGCACAGTTGCGCCCAAAAAAGAGCAGCCGAACCCCTTGGCGCCAAGTTCTCCTGCGGAAAAATGCCCGAAAAAAGGGTGTGCGATAGCCTATGGGCGTGGGGCCGGCGAATTTCGTCCGCCTTCCTCGGAATGGGCCGAGACTTTGCCCACCCCCTCCCAATGATAAAAATAGGCCGCAGGCATAGCCGCGCCTAAAAAAGAGCAGCCAAACCCCTTGGCGCCAAGTTCGTCCTGCGGAAAAATGCCCAAAAAGGGGGTGGGCTATAGCCTTGGGGCGTGGGGCCGGCGAACTTTGTCGGCCGGACTCGGAATGGGCCAAGACTTTTTCCGCTCCCTCCCCGCGACAATAATAGGCCGCGGGCACAGCCGCGAGAAAAAAAGAGCCGCAGAACCCCTTGGCGCCAAGTTCGTCCTGCGGAAAAATGCCGAAAAAATGGGGTGGGCTATAGCCTTGGGGCGTGGGGCCGGCGAACTTCGTCCGCCTTCCTCGGAATGGGCCGAGACTTTGGCCACCCCCTTCCCGCGCCAAAAATAGACCACGTGCACAGCTGCGCGAAAAAAAGAGCCGCCGAACCCCTTGGCGCCAAGTTCGTCCCGCGGAAAAATGCCGAAAAAGGGGTGTACTATAGCCTTTGGGCGTGGGGCCGGCGAACTTCGTCCGCCGGACTCGGAATGGGCCGAGACTTTGGCCACCCCCTTCCCGCACTAAAAATAGACCGCGTGCACAGCCGCGTCCAAAAAAGAGCAGCCGAACCCCTTGGCGCCAAGTTCGTCCTGCGGAAAAATGCCCAAAAAAGGGGTGTGCTCTAGCCTTGGGGCGTGGGGCTGCCGAAGTTCGTCCGCCGGACTCGGAATGGGCAGAGTCTCGGCGCATTCCGAGGAAGGCGGATGATGTTCGCCGGCCCCACGCCCAAAGGTTATAGCACATCCCTTTTTTTGGGCATTTTGCCGCAGGACGAACTTGGCGCCAAGGGGTTCGGCTGCTCGTTTTTTGGCACGGCTGTGCCCGCGGCCTATTTTTGTCGCGAGGAGGGGTGGGCAAAGTCTCGGCCCATTCCGAGTCCGGCAGACGAAGTTCGGCAGCGCCACGCCCCAAGGATATAGCCCACCCCTTTTTTGGGCATTTTTCCGCAGGACGAATATGGCGCCAAGGGGTTCGGCTGCTCTTTTTTGGGTGCGGCTGTGCCCGCGGCCTATTTTTGTCGCGGGGAGGGGGTGGGCAAAGTCTCGGCCCATTCCGAGGAAGGGGGATGAACTTTGCCGGCCCCACGCCCGAAGGCTATAGCACGCCCATTTTTGGGCATTTTGCCGCTGGACGAACATGGCGCCAAGGGGTTTGGCAGCTCTTTTTAATGCGCGGCTGTGCCCGCGGCCTATTTTTGTCACGGGTAGGGGGTGGCCAAAGTCTCGGTCCATTCCGAGTCCGGCGGACGAAGTTCGCCAGCCCCACGCCCAAAGGCTATAGCACACCCATTTTTTGGGCATTTTTCCGCAGCTCGAACTTGGCGCTAAGGGGTTCGGCTGCTCTTTTTTGGGCGAGGCTGTGCCCGCGTCCTATTTTTGACGCAGGGAGGGGGTGGCCAAAGTCTCAGCCCATTCCGAGGAAGGCGGATGAAGTTCGCCGGCCCCACGCCCAAAGGCTATAGCACATCCCTTTTTTGGGCATTTTTCCGCAGGACGAACTTGGCACCAAGGGGTTTGGCTGCTCTTTTTTAGGCGCGGCTGTGCCAGCGGCCTATTTTTGTCGCGGGGAGGGGGTGGGCAAAGTCTTGGTCCATTCTGAGTCCGGCGGACGAAGTTCGCCAGCCCCACGCCCAAAGGCCATAGCACACCCCTTTTTTGGGCATTTTTCCGCAGGACGAACTTGGCGCCAAGGGGTTCGGCTGCTCTTTTTTGGGCGCGGCTGTGCCCTCGGCCTATTTTTGTCATGGGGAGGGGATGGGCGAAGTCCTGGCCCACGCCGGAAGGCTATAGCCCACCCCCTTTTTGGGGATTTTTCCGCAGGACGAACTTGGCGCCAAGTGTTTCGGCTGCGCTTTTTTGGGCGCGGCTGTGCCCGCGGCCAATTTTTGGTGCGGGGAGGGGGTGGCCAAAGTCTCGGCCCATTCCGAGGAAGGGGGATGAACTTTGCCGGCCCCACGCCCAAAGGCTATTGCACACCCCTTTTTTGGGCATATTGCCGCAGGACGAACTTGGCGCCCAGGGGTTCGGCTGCTCTTTTTTGGGCGCAGCTGTGCCCGCGGCCTATTTTTGTCGTGGGGAGGGGGTGGGCAAAGTCTCAGCCCATTCCGAGGAATGCGGACGAAGTTTGCCGGCCCCACGCCCAAAGGCTATAGGACACCCCTGTTTTGGGCATTTTTCCGCAGGACGAACTTGGCGCCAAGGGGTTCGGCTGCTCTTTTTTGGGCGCGGCTGTGCCCTCGGTGTATTTTTGGCGCAGGGAGGGAGTGGGCAAAGTCTTGGCCAATTCTGAGGAAGGCGGATGAAGTTTTCCGGCCCCAGGCCCAAAGTCTATAGCACACCCCTTTTTTGGGCATTTTGCCGCTGGACGAACTTGGTGCAAAGGGGTTCGGCTGCTCTTTTTTAGGCGCGGCTGTGCTGGCGGCCTATTTTTGTCACGAGGAGGGGGTGGCCAAAGTCTCGGCTCATTCCGAGGAAGGCGGACGATGTTCGCCAGCCCCACGCCCCAAGGATATAGCCCACCCCTTTTTTCGGCATTTTTCCGCAGGACGAACTTGGCGCCAAGGGGTTCGGCTACTCCTTTTTGGGCGCGGCTGTGTCCGCGGCCTATTTTTGTCTCGGGGAGGGGGTGGTAAAAGTCTCGGCCCATTCCGAGTCCGGCGGACGAAGTTCGCCCTCCTTACGCCCCAAGGGTATAGCCCACCCCTTTTTTGGGCATTTTCTCGCAGGACGAACTTGGCGCCAAGGGGTTCGGCTACTCCTTTTTGGGCGCGGCTGTGTCCGCGGCCTATTTTTGTCTCGGGGAGGGGGTGGTAAAAGTCTCGGCCCATTCTGAGTCCGGCGGACGAAGTTCGTCAGCCCCACGCCCCAAGGCTATAGCCCACCCCCTTTTTTGGCATTTTTCCGCAGGACAAACTTGGCGCCAAGGGGTTCGGCAGCTCTTTTTTTGGCGCTGCTGTGTCCGCAGCCTATTTGTGTCGTGGGGAGGGGGTGGGAAAAAAGTCTCGGCCCATTCCGAGTCCGGCGGACGAAGTTCACCAGCCCCACGCCCCAAGGCTATAGCCCACCCTTTTTTTGGGCATTTTTCCGCAGGATGAACTTGGCGCCAAGGGGTTCGGCAGCTCTTTTTTGGGCGCGGCTGTGCCCGCGGCATATTTTTATCGCGGGGAGGGGGTGGGAAAAGTCTCGGCCCATTCCGGGGGGCCGGCGAACTTCGTCCGCTGGGCTCGGAATGGGCCGAGGCTATGCCCAACCCCTCCCCGCCACAGAAATAGGCCGCGGGCACAGCCGCGCCCAAAAAAGAGCAGCTGAACCCCTTGGCGCCAAGTTCGTCCTGCGGAAAAATTGCCAAAAAAAGGGTGTGCTATAGCCTTTGGGCGTGGGGCCGGCGAACTTCATCCGCCTTCCTCGGAATGGGCCGAGACTTTGGCCACCCCCTCACCGTGCGAAAAAGAGGCCGCGGGCAAAGCCGCGCCCAAAAAAGGGGTGTGCTATAGCCTTTGGGAGTGGGGCTGGCGAACTTCGTCAGCCGGATTCGGAATGGGCCGAGACTTTGCCCACCCCTTCCCCGTGACAAAAATTCACCGCGGGCGTAGCCTCGCCCAAAAAATAGCAGCCGAACCTGTTGGCACCAAGTTCATCCTGCAGAAAAATGCCCAAAAAGGGGATGGGCTATAGCCTTGGGGCGTGGGGCCGGCGAACTTCATCAGCCTTCCTCGGAATGGGCCGAGGCTATGCCCACCCCCTCCCCACGACTAAAATAGTCCGCGGGCACAGCCGCGCCCAAAAGAAAGAGCAGCCAAACCCCTTGGCGCGAAGTTCGTCGTGCGGAAAAATGCCCACAAAAGGGGTGTGCTATAGCCTTTGGGCGTGGGGCCGGCGCACTTCATCCGCCATCCTCGGAATGGGCCGAGACTTTGGCCACCCGCTCCCCGCGCCAAAAATATGCCGCGGGCTCAGCCGCGCCCAAAAAAGGGGTGTGTTATAGGCTTGGGGTGTGGGACTGGCGAACATCGTCCGCCGGACTCGGAATGGGCCGAGACTTTGCCCACCCCCTCCCCGGGACAAAAAAAGGCCGCGGGCACAGCCGCCCCCAAAAAAGAGCAGTCGAACCCCTTGGCGCCAAGTTCGTCCTGCGGAAAAATGCCCAAAAAAGGGGTGTGCTATAGCCTTTGGGCGTGGGGACGCCAAAGTTTATCCGCCTTCCTCGGAATGGGCCGAGACATTGCCAACTCCCTTCCCGTGCCAAACGTAGGCCGCGGGCACAGCCGCGCCCAAAAAAGAGCAGTCGAACCCCCTGGCGCCAAGTTCGTCCTGCGGAAAAATGCCCAAAAAAGGGGTGTACTATAGCCTTGGGGCGTGGGGCTGCCGAAGTTCGTCCGCTGGACTCGGAATGGGCCGAGACTTTTCCCACCTCCTCCTCGCGAAAAAAATAGGCCGCGGGCACAGCCGCGCCCAAAAAAGAGCAGCCGAACCCCTTGGCGCCAAGTTCGTCCTGCGGAAAAATGCCCAAAAAAGGGGTGGGTTACAGCCTTGGGGCGTGGGGCAGGCGAACTTCGTCCGCCGGACTCGGAATGAGCCGAGACTTTTCCCACCCCCTGCCCACGACAAAAATAGGCCGCGGACACAGCCGGGACCAAAAAATAGCAGCCGATCCCCTTGGCGCCAAGTTTGTCCTGCGGAAAAAAGCCCAAAAAAGGGGTGGGCTATAGCCCTGGGGCGTGGGGCTGGCGAACTTCGTCCGCCTTCTTCGGAGTGGGCCGATATTTTGTCCACCCCCTCCCCCCCAACAAAAATAGGCCGCGGGCACAGCCGCGCCCAAAAAAGAGCAGCGGAACCCCTTGGCGCCAAGTTCGTCCTGCGGAAAAATGGCCAAAAAAGGGGTGTGCTATAGCCTTTGGGCGTGGGGCTGGCGAACTTCGTCCGCCTTCTTCGGAGTGGGCCGAGACTTTTCCCACCCCCACCCCGCAACAAAAATAGGCCCCGGGCACAGCCGCGCCCCAAAAAGTGCAGCCGAACCCCTTGGCGCCATGTTCGTCCTGCGGAAAAAAGCCCAAAAAGGGGGTGGGCTATAGCCTTGGCGCGTGGTGCTGGCGCACTTCGTCCGCCGGACTCGGAATGAGCCGAGAATTTTCCCACCACCTCCCCGAGACAAAAATAGGCCGCGGGCACAGCCGCGCCCAAAAAAGAGCAGCTGAACCCCGTGGCGCCAAGTTCGTCCAGCGGAAAAATGCCCAAAAAGGGGGTGGGCTACAGCCTTGGGGCGTGGGGCTGTCGAACCTCGTCCGCCGGACTCGGAATGGGCCGAGACATTTCCCACCCCCTCCCCTCGACAAAAATAGGCCGCGGGCACAGCCGCGCCCAAAGGGGAGCAGCTGAACCCCTTGGCTCAAGTTCGTCCTGCGGAAAAATGCCCAAAAATGGGGTGGGCTATAGCCTTGGGGCGTGGGGCTGGCGAACTTCTTCCGCCTTCCTCGGAATGGGCCGAGACATTGCCCACGCCCTCCTCGTGACAAAAATAGGCCGCGGGCACAGCCGGGCCCAAGAAATAGCAGCCGATCCCCTCGGCGCCAAGTTTGTCCTGCGGAAAAATGCCCAAAAAAGGGGTTCGCTATAGCCTTGGGGCGTGGGGCCGGCGAACTTCGTCTGCTGGGCTCGGAATGGGCCGAGGCTATGCCCACCCCGTCTCCGCCACAAAAATAGGCCGCGGGCACAGCCGCGCCCAAAAAAGAGCAGCGGAACCCCTTGGCGCCAAGTTCGTCCTGCGGAAAAATTACCAAAAAAGGGGTGTGCTATAGCCTTTGGGCGTGGGGCTGGCGAACTTCATCCGCCTTCCTCGGAATGGGCCGAGACTTTGCCCACCCCCTCTCCGGGACAAAATAGGCCGCGGGCACAGCCGCGGCCAATAAAGGGGTGTGCTATAGCCTTTGGGAGTGCGGCTGGCGAACTTCGTCAGCTGGACTCGGAATGGGCCGAGACTTTGCCCACCCCTTCCCCGTGACAAAAATTCACCGCGGGCGCAGCCGCGCCCAAAAAATAGCAGCCGAACCCGTTGGCGCCAAGTTCGTCCTGCAGAAAAATGCCTAAAAAGGGGATGGGCTATAGCCTTGGGGCGTGGGGCCGGCGAACTTCATCAGCCTTCCTCGGAATGGGCCGAGGCTATGCCCACCCCCTCCCCACGACTAAAATAGGCCGCGGGCACAGCCGCGCCCAAAAAAAGAGCAGCCAAACCCCTTGACGCGAAGTTCGTCCTGCGGAAAAATGCCCACAAAGGGGGTGTGCTATAGCCTTTGGGCGTGCGGCCGGCGAACTTCGCCCGCCATCCTCGGAATGGGCCGAGACTTTGGCCACCCTCTCCCCGCGCCAAAAATAGGCCGCGGGCTCAGCCGCGCCCAAAAAAGGGGTGTGCTATAGGCTTGGGGTGTGGGGCAGGCGAACATCGTCCGCCGGACTCGGAATAGGCCGAGACTTTGCCCACCCCCTCCCCGGGACAAAAAAAGGCCGCGGGCACAGCCGCCCCCAAGAAATAGCAGCCGAACCCGTTGGCGCCAAGCTCGTCCTGCGGAAAAATGCCCAAAAAGGGGATGGGCTATAGCCTTGGGGCGTGGGGCCGGCGAACTTCGTCCGCCGGACTCGGAATGGGCCGAGGCTATGCCCACCCCCACCCCACGACAAAAATAGGCCGCGGGCACAGCCGCGCTCAAAAAAGAGCAGCTGAACCCCTTGGCGCAAAGTTCGTCCTGCGGAAAAATGGCCACAAAAGGGGTGTGCTATAGCCTTTGGGCGTGGGGCCGGCAAACTTTGTCCGCCTTCCTCGGAGTGGGCCGAGACATTGCCCAACCCCTCCCCGCGCCAAAAATAGGCCGCGGGCACAGCCGCTCCCAAGAAAGAGCAGTCAAACCCCTGGGCGCCAAGTTCGTCCTGCGGAAAAATGCCCGTAAAAGGGGTGGGCTATAGCCTTGGGGCGTGGGGCTGCCGAAGTTCGTCCGCCGGACTCGGAATCGGCCGAGACTTTTTCCACCCCCTCCCCACGACAAAAATAGGCCGCGGGCACAGTCGCGCCCAAAAAAGAGCAGCCGAACGCCTTGGCGCCAGGTTCGTCCTACGGAAAAATGCCCAAAAAAGGGGTGGGCTATAGCCTTTGGGTGTGGGGCCAGCGAACATTGTCCGCCTTCCTCGGAATGGGCTGAGACTTTGCCCACCCCCTCCCCGCGACAAAATTAGGCCGCGGCACAGCCGCGCCCAAAAGAGAGCAGCCGAACCCCTTGGCGCCAAGTTCTTCCTGCGGAAAAATGCCCAAAGAAGGGGTGTGCTATAGCCTTTGGACGTGGGGCCGGCAAAGTTCATCCGCCTCCCTCGGAATGGGCCTAGACTTTTCCCAACCCCTCCCAGTGACAAAAATAGGCCGCGGGCACAGCCGCGCCCGAAAAAGAGCAGCCGAACTCCTTGGGGCCCAGTTCGTCCTGCGGAAATATGCCCAAAAAAGGGATGGGCTATAGCCTTGGGGCGTGGGGCTGGCGACCTTCGTCCGCCGGGCTCGGAATGGGCCGAGAATTTCCCCACCCCCTCCCAGCGTCAAAAATAGGCTGCGGGCACATCCGCGCCCAAAAAAGAGCAGCCGAACCCCTTGGCGCCAAGTTCGTCGTGCGGAAAAATGCCCAAAAACGGGGTGGGCTATAGCCTTCGGGCGTGGGGTTGGCGAACTTCATCCGCCGGACTCAGAATGGGCTGAGACTTTTCCCACCCTCTCCCTGCGAAAAAAATAGGCCGCGGGCACAGCCGCGACAAAAATAGGCTGTGGGCACAGCCGCGCCCAAAAAAGAGCATCCGAACCCATTGGCGCCAAGTTCGTCCTGCGGAAAAATGCCCAAAAAAGGGGTGGGCTATAGCCTTGGGGCGTGGGGCTGGCGAACTTCGTCCGCCGGACTCGGAATGGCCCGAGACTTTGCCCACCCCCTCCCCACGACAAGAATAGGCCGTGGGCACAGCCGCGTCCAAGAAACAGCAGCCGAACCCCTTGGCGCCAAGTTCGTCCTGCGGAAAAATGCCCAAAAAAGTGGTGTGCTATAGCCTTCGGGTGTGGGGCTGGCGAACTTCGTCCGCCTTCCTTGGAATGGGCCGAGACTTTGGCGACCCCTCCCCATGACAAAAATAGACCGCGGGCACAGCCGCGCCCAAAAAAGAGCAGCCGAACCCCTTGGCGCCAAGTTCGTCCTGCGGAAAAATGCCCAAAAAAGGGGTGGGCTATAGCCTTGGGGCGTGGGGCTGGCGAACTTCGTCCGCCGGACTCGGAATGGGCCGAGACTTTGCCCCCCCCTCCCCGCGACAAAAATAGGCCGCGGGCACAGCCGCGCGCAAAAAAGAGCAGCCAAACCCCTTGGCGCCAAGTTCGTCCTGCGGAAAAATGCCAAAAAAAGGGGTGTGCTATAGCCTTGGGGCGTGGGGCCGGCGAACTTCGTCGGCCAAACTCGGAATGGGCCGAGGATTTGCCTACCGCCTCCCCGCGAAAAAAGAGCAGCCAAACCCCTTGGCGCCAAGTTCGTCCGGCGGAAAAATGCGCAAAAAAGGGGTGTGCTATAGCCTTTGGACGTGGGGCTGCCGAACTACGTCCGCCGGACTCGGAATGGGCCGAGGCTTTGGCTACCCCCTCCCCGCGACAAAAATAGGCCGCGGGCACAGCCGCGCGCAAAAAAGAGCAGCCGAACCCCTTGGCGCCAAGTTCGTCCTGCGGAAAAATGCCCAAAAAGGGGATGGCCTTTAGCCTTGGGGAGTGTGGCCGGCGAACTTCGTCCGCCCGTCTCGGAATGGGCCGAGGCTTTGCCAACCCCCTCGCCGTGACAAAAATAGGCTGCGGGCACAGCCGCGCCCAAAAAAGAGCAGCCAAACCCCTTGGCGCCTAGTTCATCGTGCGGAAAAATGCGCAAAAAATGGGTGTGCTATAGCCTTTGGGCGTGGGGCCGCCAAACTTCGTCCGCCGGACTCGGAATGGGCCGAGACTTTGGCTACCCCTCCCCGCGACAAACATAGGCCGCGGGCACAGCCGCGCCAAAAAAAGAGCAGCCAAACCCCTTGGCGCCAAGTTCGTCCTGCGGAAAAATGCGCAAAAAGGGGGTGGGCTATAGCCTTGGGCGTGGGGCTGGCGAACTTCGTCCACCGGACTCGGAATGGGTCGAGACTTTTCCCACCCCCTCCCTGCGACAAAAATAGGCCGCGGGCACAGCCGCGCCCAAAAAAGAGTAGCCGAACCCCTTGGCGCCAAGTTCGTCCGGCGGAAAAATGCCCAAAAAGGGGATGGGCTATAGCCTTGGGGCGTGGGGCCGGCGAACTTCGTCCGCCCGACTCGGAATGGGCCGAGGATTTGCCAACCCCCTCCCCGCGACAAAAATAGGCCGCGGGCACAGCCGCGCCCAAAAAAGTGCAGCCAAACCCCTTGGCGCGAAGTTCGTCCTGCGGAAAAATGCGCAAAAAAGGGGTATGCTATAGCCTTTGGGCGTGGGGCTGGCAAACTTCGTCCACCGGACTCGGAATGGGCCGAGACGTTTCCCACCCCCTCCCCGCGACAAAAATTGGCCGAGGCCACAGCCACGCCCAAAAAGGAGAAGCCAAACCCCTTGGCGCCAAGTTCGTCCTGCGGAAAAATGCTCAAAAAGGGGATGGGTTATAGCCTTGGGGCGTGGGGCTGGCGAACTTCGTCCGCCGGACTCGGAATCGGCCGAGATTTTGCCCACCCCCTCCCAGCGACAAAAATAGGCTGCGGGCCTAGCCGAGCCAAAATAAGAGCAGCCGAACCCCTTGACGAAAACTTTGTCCTGCGGAAAAATGCCCAAAAAGGGGGTGGGCTATAGCCTTGGGGCGTGGGGCTGGCGAACTTCGTCCACCGGTCTCGGAATGGGCCAAGACTTTTCCCACCCCCTCCCCAGGACAAAAATAGGGCGAGGGCACAGCCGCGCCCAAAAAAGAGGAGCTGAACCCCTTGGCGCCAAGTTCGTCCTGCGGAAAAATGCCCAAAAAAGGGGTGGGCTATAGCCTTGGAGCGTGCGGCTACCGAAGTTCGTCCGCCGGAGTCGGAATGGGCTGAGTTTTTTTCCACCCCCTCCCCGCGACACAAATCGATCGCGGGCACAGCCGCGCGCAAAAAAGAGCTGCCGAATCCCTTGGCGCCAAGCTCGTCCTGCGGAAAAATGCCCAAAGAAGGGGTGGGCTATAGCCTTGGGGTTTGGGGCTAGCGAACTTCGTCCGCCTTCCTCGGAATGCGCCGAGGATTTGCCTACCCCCTCCCCGCGACAAAAATAGGCCGCGGGCAGAGCCGCGCCCAAAAAAGAGCAGCCAAACCCCTTGGCGAAAAGTTCGTCCTGCGGAAAAATGCCCACAAAGGGGTGGGCTATAGCCTTGGGGCGTGCGGCTACCGAATTTCGTCCGCCGGAGTCGGAATGGGCCGAGTTTTTTTCCACCCCCTCCCCGCGACACAAATCGGTCGCGGGCACAGCCGCGCCCAAAAAAGAGCAGCCGAATCCCTTGGCGCCAAGTTCGTCCTGCGGAAAAATGCCCAAAAAAGGGGTGTGCTATAGCCTTGGGGCGTGGGGCGGGCGAACTTCGTCCGCCGGACTCGGAATGGGCCGAGGCTTTCGCTAACCCCTCCCCGCGACAAAAATAGGCCGTGGGCACAGCCGCTCCCAAAAAAGAGCAGCCGAACCCCTTGGCGCCAAGTTCGTCCTACGGAAAAATGCCCAAAAAAGGGGTGGGCTATAGCCTTGGGGCGTGCGGCTACCGAAGTTCGTCCGCCGGAGTCGGAATGGGCCGAGTTTTTTTCCACCCCCTCCCCACGACACAAATCGGTCGCGGGCACAGCCGCGCCCAAAAAAGAGCTGCCGAATCCACTGGCGACAGGTTCGTCCTGCGGAAAAATGCCCAAAAAGGGGATCGGCTATAGCCTTGGCGCGTGGGGCCGCCGAACTTCGTCCGCCCGACTCGGAATGGGCCGAGACATTCGCCACCCCCTCCCTGCGACAAAAATAGGCCGCGGGCACAGCCGCGCCCAAAAAAAAGCAGCCGAACACTTGGCGCAAAGTTCATCCTGCGGAAAAATGCCCAAAGAAGGGGTGGGCTATAGCCTTGGGGTTTGGGGCTGGCGAACTTCGTCCGCCTTCCTCGGAATGGGCCGAGACTTTGCCCACACCCTCCCCGTGACAAAAATAGGCCGCGGGCAGAGCCGCGCCCAAAAAAGAGCAGCCGAACCCCTTGGCGAAAAGTTCGTCCTGCGAAAAAATGCCCAAAAAGTGGGTGTGCTATAGTCTTTGGGAGTGGGGCCGGCGAACTTCGTCCGCCGGACTCGGAATGGGCCGAGACTTTGCCCACCCCCTCCCCGCGACAAAAATAGGCCGCGGGCACAGCCGCGCCGAAAAAAGAGCAGCCAAACCCCTTGGCGCGAAGTTTGTCCTGCGGAAAAATGCCCAAAAAGGGGATGGGCTATGGCCTTGGGGCGTGGGGCCGGCGAACTTCGTCCGCCGGACTCGGAATGGGCCGAGGATTTGCCCACCCCCTCCCCGCGACAAAAATAGGCTGCAGGCACAGCCGCGCCCAAAAAAGGGCAGCCGAACCCCTTGGCGCCAAGTTCGTCCTGCGGAAAAATGCCCGAAAAAGGGGTGGGCTATAGCCTTTGGGCGTGGGGCTGGCGAACGTCGTCCGCCTGCCTCGTAATGGGCCGAGACTTTGCCTACCCACTCCCTGCGACAAAAATAGGCCGCGGGCACAGCCGCGCCCAAAAAAAAGCAGCCGAACACTTGGCGCAAAGTTCATCCTGCGGAAAAATGCCCAAAGAAGGGGTGGGCTATAGCCTTGGGGTTTGGGGCTGGCGAACTTCGTCCGCCTTCCTCGGAATGGGCCGAGACTTTGCCCACACCCTCCCCGTGACAAAAATAGGCCGCGGGCAGAGCCGCGCCCAAAAAAGAGCAGCCGAACCCCTTGGCGAAAAGTTCGTCCTGCGGAAAAATGCCCAAAAAGTGGGTGTGCTATAGTCTTTGGGAGTGGGGCCGGCGAACTTCGTCCGCCGGACTCGGAATGGGCCGAGACTTTGCCCACCCCCTCCCCGCGACAAAAATAGGCCGCGGGCACAGCCGCGCCGAAAAAAGAGCAGCCAAACCCCTTGGCGCGAAGTTTGTCCTGCGGAAAAATGCCCAAAAAGGGGATGGGCTATGGCCTTGGGGCGTGGGGCCGGCGAACTTCGTCCGCCGGACTCGGAATGGGCCGAGGATTTGCCCACCCCCTCCCCGCGACAAAAATAGGCTGCAGGCACAGCCGCGCCCAAAAAAGGGCAGCCGAACCCCTTGGCGCCAAGTTCGTCCTGCGGAAAAATGCCCGAAAAAGGGGTGGGCTATAGCCTTTGGGCGTGGGGCTGGCGAACGTCGTCCGCCTGCCTCGTAATGGGCCGAGACTTTGCCTACCCACTCCCCGCGACAAAAATAGGCCGCGGGCACAGCCGCGCACAAAAAAGAGCAGCCGAACCCCTTGGCGCCAAGTTCGTCCTGCGTAAAAATGCCCAAAAAAGGATTGTGCTACTGCCATTGGGCGTGGGGCAGGCAAAGTTCATCCGCCTTCCTCGGAATGGGCCGAGACTTTGCGCACCCCCTCCCCTCGCCAAAAAAAGGCCGCGGGCACAGCCGTGCCAAAAAAACAGCAGCCGAACCCCTTGGCGCCAAGTTCGTCCTGCGGAAAAATGCCGAAAAAAGGGGTGGGCTATAGCCTTGCGGCGTGGGGCTGGCGAACTTCGTCTGCCGGACTCGGAATGCGCCGAAACTTTGGCCACCCCCTCCCCGCGACAAAAATAGGCCGCGGGCACAGCCGCGCCAAAAAAAGAGCAGCCGAACCCCCTGGCGCCAAGTTCGTCCGGCGGAAAAATGCCCAAAAAGGGGGTGGGCTATAGCCTTGGGGCGTGGGGTTGGCGCACTTCGTCCACCTTCCTCGGAATGGGCCGAGACTGTGGCCACACCCTCCCCGCGACAAAAATAGGCCGCTGGCACCGCCGTACCCAAAAAAAGAGCAGCCGAACCCCTTGGCGCCAAGTTCGTCCTGCGGAAAAATGCCCAAATAGGAGGTGGGCTATAGCCTTGGGGCGTGGGGCTGGCGAACTTCGTCCGCTGGACTCGGAATGGGCCGAGACTTTTTCCACCCCCTCCCCGCGACAAAAATAGGCCGCGGGCAAATCCGCGCCAAAAAAAGAGCAGCCGAACCCCTTGGCGCCAAGTTCGTCCTGCGGAAAAATGCCCAAAAAAGGGGTGTGCTATAGCCTTGGGGCGTGGGGCAGCCGAAGTTCGTCCGCCGGACTCTGAATGGGCCGATACTTTTCCCACCACGCTCCACGACAAAAATAGGCCGTGGGCACAGCCGCGCCCAAAAAAGAGCAGCCAAAGGCCTTGGCGCCAAGTTCGTCCCGCGGAAAAATGCCCAAAAAAGGGGTCGGCTATAGCCTTGGGGCGTGGGGCTGGCGAACTTCACCCGCCGGACTCGGAATGTGCCGAGACTTTACCCTCCCCCTGCGCGCGACAAAAATAGGCCGCGGGCACAGCCGTGCCCAAAAAAGAGCAGCCGAACCCGTTAGCGCCAAGTTCGTCCTGCGGAAAAATGCCCAAAAAGGCGGTGGGCTATAGCCTTGGGGCGTGGGCCCGGCAAAGTTCGTCCGCCGGACTCGGAATGGGCCGAGACTTTTCCCACCCCCTCCCCGCGGCAAAAATAGGCCGCGGGCACAGCCGCGACCAAAAAAGAGCAGCCGAACCCCTTGGCGCCAAGTTCGTCCTGCGGAAAAATGCCCAAAAAAGGGGTGGGCAATAGCCTCGGGGCGTGGGGCGGGCGAACTTCGTCCGCCGGACTCGGAATGGGCCGAGACTTTGCCCACCCCCTCCCCGCGACAAAAATAGGCCGCGGGCAAATCCGCGCCAAAAAAAGAGCAGCCGAACCCCTTGGCGCCAAGTTCGTCCTGCGGAAAAATGCCCAAAAAAGGGGTGTGCTATAGCCTTGGGGCGTGGGGCAGCCGAAGTTCGTCCGCCGGACTCTGAATGGGCCGATACTTTTCCCACCACGCTCCACGACAAAAATAGGCCGTGGGCACAGCCGCGCCCAAAAAAGAGCAGCCAAAGGCCTTGGCGCCAAGTTCGTCCCGCGGAAAAATGCCCAAAAAAGGGGTCGGCTATAGCCTTGGGGCGTGGGGCTGGCGAACTTCACCCGCCGGACTCGGAATGTGCCGAGACTTTACCCTCCCCCTGCGCGCGACAAAAATAGGCCGCGGGCACAGCCGTGCCCAAAAAAGAGCAGCCGAACCCGTTAGCGCCAAGTTCGTCCTGCGGAAAAATGCCCAAAAAGGCGGTGGGCTATAGCCTTGGGGCGTGGGCCCGGCAAAGTTCGTCCGCCGGACTCGGAATGGGCCGAGACTTTTCCCACCCCCTCCCCGCGGCAAAAATAGGCCGCGGGCACAGCCGCGACCAAAAAAGAGCAGCCGAACCCCTTGGCGCCAAGTTCGTCCTGCGGAAAAATGCCCAAAAAAGGGGTGGGCAATAGCCTCGGGGCGTGGGGCGGGCGAACTTCATCCGCCGGACTCGGAATGGGCCGAGACTTTGCCCACCCCCTCCCCGCGAAAAAAATAGGCCGTGGGCACAGCCGCGGCGAAAAAAGAGCAGCCGAACCCCTTGGCGCCAAGTTCGTCCTACGGAAAAATGCCCAAAAAGGGGGGGGGCTATAGCCTTGGGACGTGGGGCAGGCGAACTTCTTCCGCCTTCCTCGGAATGGGCCGAGACTTTCCCACCCTCTCCCCACGAAACAAAATAGGCAGCGGGCACAGCCACGCCCAAAAAAGTGCTGCTGAACCCCTTGGCGCCATGTTCGTCCTGCGGAAAAATGCCCAAAAAAGGGTGTGCTATAGCCTTTGAGCGTGGGGCCGGCAAAGTTCATCCGCCTTCGTCGGAATGGGCCGAGATTTTGACCACCCTATCCCCACGCCAAAAATAGGCCGCACGCACAGCCGCGCCCAAAATAGGCCACAGGCACAGCCATGCCCAAAAAAGAGCAGCCGAAGGCCTTGGCGCCAATTTCCTCCGGCGGAAAAATGCCAAAAAAAGGGGTGGGCTATAGCCTTGGGGCGTGGGGCTGGCAAACTACATCCGCCGGACTCGGAATGGGCCAAGACTATTCCCACCCCCTCCCCGCGAGAAAAATAGGCCGCGGGCACAGCCGCGTCCAAAAAAGAGCAGCTGAACCCCTTGGCGCCAAGTTCGTCATGCGGAAAAATGCCCAAAAAAGGGGTGGGCTATAGCCTTGGGGCGTGGGGCTGGCGAACTTCATCCGCCGGACTCGGAATGTGCCAAGACTTCACCCTCCCCCTCCACGGGACAAAAATAGGCCGTGGACACAGCTGCGCCCTAAAAAGAGCAGCCAAACCCCTTGGCGCCAAGTTCGTCCTGTGGAAAATTGCCCAAAAAAGGGGTGTGGTATAGCCTTTGGGCATGGGGCCGGCAAAGTTCATCCGCAATCCTCAAAATGGGCCGAGACTTTGGCCACCCCCTCCCCGCGCCAAAAATAGGCCGCGGGCACAGCCGCGCCCAAAAAAGAGCAGCCGGACCACTTGGCGCCAAGTTCGTCCTACGGAGAAATGCCCAAAAAAGGGGTGGGCTATAGCCTTGTGGCGTGGGGCGGGCGAACTCCGTCCGCGGGACTCGGAATGGGCCGAGACTTTGCCCACCCCCTCCCCACGACAAAAATAGGCCACGGCCACAGCCGCGCCCAAAAAAGAGCAGCCGAACCCCTTGGCGCCAAGTTCGTCCTGCGGAAAAATGCCCAAAAAAAGGGTGGGCTATAGCCTTGGGGCGTGGGGCAGGCGAACTTCGTCCGCCGGACTCAGAATGTCCCGAGACTTTGCCCACCCCCTCCCTGCGAATAAAATAGGCCGCGGGCACAGCCGCGCCCAAAAAAGAGCAGCCGAACCCCTTGGCGCCAAGTTCGTCCAGCGGAAAAATGCCCCAAAAGGGGGTGGGCTATAGCCTTCGGGCGTGGGCCTGGCGAACTTCGTCCGCCGGACTCGGAACGGGCCGAGACTTTTCCCACCCCCTCCCCGCGACAACAATAGGCCATGGACACAGCCGCACCCAAAAAAGAGCAGCCAAACCCCTTGGCGCCAAGTTCGTCCTGTGGAAAATTGCCCAAAAAAGGGGTGTGCTATAGCCTTTGGGCGTGGGGCCGGCAAAGTTCATCCGCAATCCTCAGAATGGGCCGAGACTTTGGCCACCCCCTCCCCGCGCCAAAAATAGGCCGCGGGCACAGCCGCGCCCAAAAAACAGCAGCCGGACCACTTGGCGCCAAGTTCGTCCTGCGGAGAAATGCCCAAAAAACGGGTGTGCTATAGCCTTGGGGCGTGGGGCTGCTGAAGTTCGTCCGCCAGACTCGGAATAGGTCGAGACTTTGCCCACCCCCTCCCTGCGACAAAAATAGGCCACGGGCACAGCCGCGCCCAAAAAAGAGCAGCCGAACCCCTTGGCTCCAAGTTCGTCCTGCGGAAAAATGCCCAAAAAATGGGTGGGCTATAGCCTTGGGGCGTGGGGCTGGCGCAATTCGTCCGCCAGACTCGGAATGGGCCGAGACTTTGCCCACACCCTGCCCGTGACAAAAATAGGCCGCGGGCACAGCCGCGCCCAAAAAAGAGCTGCCGGTCCCCTTCGCGCCAAGTTCGTCCAGCGGAAAAATGCCCAAAAAGGGGGTGGGCTATAGCCTTGGGGCGTGGGGCTGGCGAACTTCGTCCGCCTTCCTCGGAATTGGCCGAGACTTTGCCCACACCCTCCCCGCCAAAAAAATAGGCCGTGGGCACAGCCGCGCAAAAAAAAGAGCAGCCGACCCCTTGGCGCCAAGTTCGTCCTGGGGAAAAATGCCCAAAAAGGGGGTGGGCTATAGCCTTGGGGCGTGGGGCCGGTAAAGTTCATCCGCCTTCCTCGGAATGGGCCGAGACTTTCCACACCCCCACCCTGCAACAAAAATAGGCCGCGGGCTCAGCCAAACCCCTTGGCGCCAAGTTCGTCCAGCGGAAAAATGCCCAAAAAAGGGGTGGGCTATAGTCTTGGGGTGTGGGGCGGGCGATTTTAGTCCGCCGGACTCGGAATGGGCCGAGACTTTGCCCACCCCCTCCTCACGACAAAAATAGGCCGCGGGCACAGCCGCGCCTAAAAAAGAGCAGCCGAACCCCTTGGCGCCAAGTTCGTCCTGCGGAAAAATGCCCAAAAAAGGGGTGTGCGATAGCCTTGGGGCGTGGGGCTGCCGAAGTTCGTCCGCCGGACTCGGAATGGGCCGAGACTATTCCCACCCTCTCCCCGTGTCAAAAATAGACCGCGGCACCTCCGCACCCAAAAAAGAGCAGCCGAACCCCTTGGCGCCAAGTTCGTCCTGCGGAAAAATGCCCAAAAAACGGGTGGGCTATAGCCTTGGGGCGTGGGGTCGGCGCAATTCGTCCGCTCGACTCAGAATGGGCCGAGACTTTGTCCACACCCTCCCCGTGACTAAAATAGGCCGCGGGCAGAGCCGCGCCCAAAAACGAGCAGCCGATCCCCTAGGCGCCAAGTTCGTCCAGCGGAAAAATGCCCAAAAAGGGGGTGGGCTATAGCCTTGGGGCGTGGGGCTGGCGCACTTCGTCCGCCTTCCTTGGAATTGGCCGAGACTTTGCCCACCCCCTCCCCGCTAAAAAAATAGGCCGTGGGCACAGCCGCGCCCAAAAAAGAGCAGCCGAACCCCTTGGCGCCAAGTTCGTTCAGCGGAAAAATGCCCAAAAAAGGGGGTGGGCTATAGCATTGGGGCGTGGGGCTGGCAAACTTCGTCCGCCGGACTCGGAATGGGCCTAGACTTTGCACACCCCCTCCCTGCGGCAAAAATAGGCCGTCGGCACAGCCGCGCCCAAAAAAGAGCTGCCGAACCCCTTGGCGCCAAGTTCGTCCTGCGGAAAAATGCCCAAAAAAGGGCTGTGCTATAGCCTTGGGGCGTGGGGCGGGCGAACCTTGTCCACCGGACGCCGAAATTTTTCCCAACTCCCCCACCTCGGACAAAAATAGGCCGCGGGCACAGCCGCGCCCAAAAAAGAGCAGCTGAACCCCTTGGCGCCAAGTTCGTCCTGCGGAAAAATGCCCAAAAAAGGGGTATGCTATAGCCTCGGGGCGTGGGGCGGGCGAACTTCGTCTGCCGGACTCGAAATGGGCTGAGACTTTGCCCACCCCCTCCCCATGACAAAAATACGCTGTGGCCACATCCGCGCCCAAAAAAGAGCAGCCGAACCCCTTGGCGCCAAGTTCGTCCTGCGGAAAAATGCCCAAAAAAGGGGTATGCTATAGCCTCGGGGTGTGGGGCGGGCGCACTTCGTCCGCCGGACTCGAAATGGGCCGAGACTTTGCCCACCCCCTCCCCGCGGCAAAAATAGGCCGAGGCCACAGCCGCGCCCACAAAAGAGCAGCCGAACTCCTTGGCGGCATGTTCGTCCTGCGGAAAAATGCCAAAAAAAGGGTTGTGCTATAGCCTTGGAGCGTGGGGCGGGCGAACTTCGTCCGCCGGACTCGGAATGGGCCTAGACTTTGCCCACCCCCTCCAAAAATAGGCCGCGGGCACAGCCGTACCCAAAAAAGAGCAGCCGAACCCCTTGGCGCCAAGTTCGACCGGCGGAAAAATGCACAAAAAGGGGGTATGCTATAGCCTTGGGGCGTGGGGCTGGCAAACTACGTCCGCCGGACTCGGAACGGGCCGAGACTTTGTAAACCCCCTCCCCGCGGCAAAAATAGGCTGCGGGCAAAGCCGCGCCCAAAAAAGAGCAGCCGAACCCCTTGGCGCCATGTTCGTCCGTCGGAAAAATGCCCACAAGGGGGGTTGGCAATAGCCATGGGGCGTGGGGTTGGCGAACTTCGTCCGCCTTCCTCGGAATGGGCCGAGACATTGCCCACCCCCTCCCCGTGACAAAAATAGGCAGCGGGCGCAGCCGATCCCAAAAAAGAGCTGCCGAACCCCTTGGCGCCAAGTTCGTCCTGCGGAAAAATGCCCAAAAAGGGGGTGGGCTATAGCCTTGGGGCGTGGGGCGGCCAAACTTCGTCCGCCGGACTCGGAATGGGCCGAGACTTTTCCCACCCCCTCCCCACGACAAAAATAGGCCGCGGGCACAGCCGTGCCCAAAAAAGACAGGCCAAACCTCTCGGCGCCAAGTTCGTCCCGCGGAAAAATGCCCGAAAAAGGGGTGTGCTACAGCCTTGGGGCGTGGGGCTGGCGAACTTCGTCCGCCGGACTCGGAATGGGCCGAGACTTTTGCCACCCCCTCCCCGCGACAAAATTCGACAGAGGGCGCAGCCGCGCCCGAAAAAGAGCAGCCGACCCCCGCGGCGCGAAGTTCGTCCTGCGGAAAAATGCCCGAAAAAAGGGGTGGGCAATAGCCTAGGAGCATGGGGCGGGCGAACATCGTCCGCCAGACTCGGAATGGGCCGAGACTTTGCCCACCCCCTCCCCACGACAACAATAGGCTGCTGGCACATCCGCGCCCAAAAAAGAGCAGTCGAACCCCTTAGCGCCAAGTTCGTCCTACAGAAAAATGCCCAAAGAAGGGGTATGCTATCGCCTCGGGGCGTGGGGCGGGCGAACTTCGTCCGCCGGACTCGAAATGGGCCGAGACTTTGTCCACCCCCTCCCCGCGGCAAACATAGGCTGCGGGCATAGCCGCGCCAAAAAAAGAGCAGCCAAACCCCTTGGCGCCAAGTTCGTCCTGCGGAAAAATGCCCAATAAAGGGGTATGCTATAGCCTCGGGGCGTGGGGCGGGGAAACTTTGTCCGCCGGACT
The DNA here is from genome assembly GCA_029633175.1 of Citrus glauca. Taxonomy (NCBI): domain Eukaryota; kingdom Viridiplantae; phylum Streptophyta; class Magnoliopsida; order Sapindales; family Rutaceae; genus Citrus; species Citrus glauca. Next base: position 202,393 of record JAQOOD010000038.1, on the reverse strand, counting down.
CGAAATGGGCCGAGACTTTGCCCACCCCCTCCCCATGACAAAAATACACTGCGGGCACATCCGCGCCCAAAAAAGAGCAGCCGAACCCCTTGGCGCCAAATTCGCCCAGCAGAAAAATGCCCGAAAATGGGGTGGGCTATAGCCTTGGGGCGTAGGGTTGGCGAACTTCGTCCGCCTTCCTCGGAATGGGCCGAGACATTGCCCACCACCTCCCCACGGCAAAAATATGCCGCAGGCACAGCCGATCCCAAAAAAGAGCTGCCGATCCCCTTGGCACCAAGTTCGTCCTACGGAAAAATGCCCAAAAATGGGGTGTGCTATAGCCTTTGGGCGTGGGGCCGGCGCACTTCGTCCGCCTTCGTCGGAATGTGACGAGACTTTGGCCACCCCCTCCCCGCGCCAAAAATAGGCCGCGGGCGCAGCCGCGCCCCAAAAAGAGCTGCCAAAACCGTTGGCGCCTAGTTCGATCCGCGGAAAAATGCCGAAAAAGTGGGTGGTCTATAGCCTCGGGGCGTGGGGCTGGCGAACTTCGTCCGCCTTCCTCGGAATTGGTCGAGACATTGCCCACCACCTCCCCGCGGTAAAAATAGGCCGCGGGCACAGCCGATACCAAAAAAGAGCAGCCGATCCCCTTGGCACCAAGTTCGTCCGACGGAAAAATGCCCAAAAATGGGGTGTGCTATAGCCTTTGGGCGTGGGGCCGGCGCACTTCGTCCGCCTTCGTCGGAATGGGCCGAGACTTTGGCCTCCCCCTCCCCGCGCCAAAAATAGGCGGCGGGCACAGCCGCGCCCAAAAAAGAGCAGCCGAACCCCTTGGCGCAAAGTTCGTCCTGCGGAAAAATGCCCGAAAATGGGGTGGGCTATAGCCTTGGGGCGTAGGGATGGCGAACTTCGGCCACGGGCTCGGAATGGGCCGAGACTTTCCCCAACCCCTCCCCGCGGCAAAAATAGGCCGCGCGCACAGCCGCGCCCAAAAAGAGCAGCCGAACCCCTTGGCACCAAGTTCGTCCTGCGGAAAAATGCCCAAAAAAGTGGTGTGCTATAGCCTTTGGGCGTGGGGAGGACGAACTTCGTCCGCCGGACTCGGAATGGGCCGAGACTTTGACCACCCCCTCCCCGCGACAAAAATAGGCCGCGGGCGCAGCCGCGCCCAAAAAAGAGCAGCCAAAACCGTTGGCGCCTATTTCGTTCTGCGGAAAAATGCCGAAAACGTTGGTGGTCTATAGCCTTGGGGCGTGGCGCTGGCGAACTTCGTTCGCCTTCCTCGGAATGGGCCGAGACTTTGCCCACCCCCTCCCCGTGATAAAAATAGGCCGCGGGCACATCCGCGCCCAAAAAAGAGCAGCCGAACCCCTTGGCGCCAAGTTCGTCCTGCGGAAAAATGCCCAAAAAGGGGGTGGGCTATAGCCTTGGGGCGTGGGGCTGACGAACTTCGTCCGCTGGACTCAAAATGGGCCGAGACTTTACCACCCCCTCCCCGAGACAAAAATAGGCCACGGGAACAGCCGCGTCCAAAAAGGAGCAGCCGAACCCCTTGGCGCCAAGTCCGTCCTGCGGAAAACTGCCCAAAAAAGGGGTGGGCTATAGCCTTGGGGCGTGGGGCTGGCGAACTTCGTCCGCCGTCCTCGGAATGGGCCGAGACTTTGCCACCCCCTCCCCGTGACAAAAATAGGCCGCGGGAGCAGCCGCGCCCAAAAAAGAGCAGCCGAACCCCTTGGCGCCAAGTTCGTCCTGCGGAAAAATGCCCAAAAAAGCGGTGGGCTATAGCCTAGGGGCGTGGGGTTGGCGAACTTTGTCCGCCTTCCTCAGAATGGGCCGAGACTTTGCCCACCCCCTCCCCGCGACAAAAATAGGCCGTGGGCACAGCCGCGCTGAAAAAAGAACAGCCGAACCCCTTGGCGCCAAGTTCGTCCTGCGGAAAAATGCCCAAAAAAGGGGTGGGCTATAGCCTTGGGGCGTGGGGCTGGCGAACTTCGTCCGCCGGACTCGGAATGGGCCGAGACTTTTTTCCCACCCCCTTCCCGCGACAAAAATAGGCCGCGGACACAGCAGCGCCCAAAAAAGTGCTGCCGAACCCCTTGGCGCCAAGTTCGTCCTGTGGAAAAATGCCCAAAAAAGGGGTGGGCTATAGCCTTGGGGCGTGGGGCCGGCGTACTACGTCCGCCCGACTCGGAAGGGGCCGAGGCTTTGCCCACCCCCTTCCCACGGCAAAAATAGGCCGCGGGCACAGCCGCGCCCATAAAAGAGCAGCCGAACCCCTTGGCGCCAAGTTCGTCCTGCGGAAAAATGCCTAAAAAAGGGGTGGGCTATAGCCTTGGGGCGTGGGGCTGGCGAACTTCGTCCGCCTTCCTCAGAATGGGCCGAGACTTTGCACACCCCCTCCCCGCGACAAAAATAGGCCGCGGGCATGGCCGCGCCCAAAAAATAACAGCCGAACCCCTTGACGCCAATTTCGTCCTTTGGAAAAATGCCCAAAAAAGGGGTTTGCTATAGCCTTGGGGCGTGGGGCTGCCGAAGTTCGTCCGCCGGACTGAGAATGGGCCGACGCTTTGCCCATCCCCTCCCCGCGACAAAAATAGGCCGCGGGCACAGCCGCGCCCAAAAAAGAGCAGCCGAACCCCTTGGCGCCAAGTTCGTCCTGCGGAAAAATGCCCAAAAAGGGGGTGGGCTATAGCCTTGGGGCGTCGGGCTGACGAACTTCGTCCGCTGGACTCAGAATGGGCCGAGACTTTTACCACCCCCTCCCCGAGACAAAAATAGGCCACGGGCACAGCCGCGTCCAAAAAGGAGCAGCCGAACCCCTTGGCGCCAAGTCCGTCCTGCGGAAAACTGCCCAAAAAAGGGGTGGGCTATAGCCTTGGGGCGTGGGGCTGGCGAACTTCGTCCGTCTTCCTTGGAATGGGCCAAGACTTTGCCACCCCCTCCCCGTGACAAAAATAGGCCGCGGGAGCAGCCGCGCCCAAAAAAGAGCAGCCGAACCCCTTGGCGCCAAGTTTGTCCTGCTGAAAAATGCCCAAAAAAGGGGTGGGCTATAGCCTTGGGGCGTGGGGCTGGCGCACTTCGTCCGCCTTCCTGGGAATGGGCCGAGACTTTGCCCACCCCCTCCCCGCGACAAAAATAGGCCGCGGGCATAGCCGCGCCCAAAAGAGAGCAGCCGAACCCCTTGCCGCCAAGTTCGTCCGGCGGAAAAATGCCCAAAAAGGGGGTGAGCTATAGCCTTGGGGCGTGGGCCTGACAAACCTCGTCCGCCTTCCTCGGAATGGGCCGAGACTTTGCCCACCCCCTCCCCGCGCCAAAAATAGACGGCGGGCACAGCCTTGGGGCGGCGTGGGGCTGGCGAACTTCGTCCGCCGGACTCGGAATGGGTCGAGACTTTGGCCACCCCCTCCCCGTGCCAAAAATAGGCCGCGGGCACAGCCGCGCCCAAAAAAGAGCAGCCGAATCCCTTGGCACCAAGTTCGTCCTGCGGAAAAATGCCCAAAAAAGGGGTGCGTTATAGCCTTGGGGCGTGGGTCTGGCGAACTTCGTCCCCCTACCTCGGAATGGACCGAGACTTTGGCCACCCCCTCCCCGCGACAAAAATAGGCCGCGGGCACAGCCGCGCCCAAAAAAGAGCAGCCGAACCCCTTGGCGCCAAGTTCGTCCTGCGGAAAAATGCCCAAAAAAGGGGTGCGCTATAGCCTTGGGGCGTGGGGCTGGCGAACTTCGTCTGCCGGACTCGGAATGGGCCGAGACTTTGCCCACCCCCTCCCCGCAACAAAAATAGGCCGCGGGCACAGCTTCGCCCAAAAAAGAGCTGCCGCACCCCTTGGCGCCAAGTTCGTGTGGCGGCAAAATGCCCAAAAAATGGGTGTGCTATAGCCTTTGGTCGTGGGTCCGGAAAAGTTCATCCCTCTTCCTCGGAATGGGCCGAGACTTTGGCCACCCCCTCTCCGTGACAAAAATAGGCCGCGGGAACAGCCTCGCCCAAAAAAGAGCAGCCGAACCCCTTGGCGCCAAGCTCGTCCTGCGGCAAAATGCCCAAAAAAGTGGTGTGCTATAGCCTTTGCGCGTGGGGCCGGCAAAGTTCATCCCCCTTCCTCGGAATGGGCCGAGACTCTGCACACCCCCTCACCGCGTCAAAAATAGGCCGCGGGCACAGCCTCGCCCAAAAAAGAGCAGCCGAACCCCTTGGCCCCAAGTTCGTCCTGCGGCAAAATGCCCAAAAAATGGGTGTGCTATAGCCTTTGGGCGTGGTGCCGGCAAAGTTCATCCCCCTTCCTCGGAATGGGCCGAGACATTGCCTATCCCCTCCCCACGACAAAAATAGGCCGCGGGCACAGCCTCGCCCAAAAAAGAGCAGCTGAACCCCTTGGCGCCAAGTTCGTCCTGCGGCAAAATGCCCAAAAAATGGGTGTGGTATAGCCTTTGGGCGTGGGGCCGGCGAACTTCATCCGCCTTCCTCGGAATGCGCCGAGACTCTGTCCACCCCCTCCCGGCGACAAAAATAGGCCGCGGGCACAGCCGCGCCAAAAAAGAGCAGCCGAACCCCTTGGCGCCAAGTTCGTCCTGCGGCAAAATGCCCAAAAAAGGGGTGTGCTATAGCCTTTGCGCGTGGGCCGGCAAAGTTCATCCCCCTTCCTCGGAATGGGCCGAGACTCTGCCCACCCCCTCCCCGTGTCAAAAATAGGCCGCCGGCACAGCCTCGCCCAAAAAAGAGCAGCCGAACCCCTTGGCGCCAAGTTCGTCCTGCGGCAAAATGCCCAAAAAATGGGTGTGCTATAGCCTTTGGGCGTGGGGCCGGCAAAGTTCATCCCCCTTCCTCGGAATGGGCCGAGACATTGCCCATCCCCTCCCCACGACAAAAGTAGGCCACGGGCACCGCCGCGCCCAAAAAAGAGTAGCCGAAACCCTTGGCGCCAAGTTCGTCCTGCGGAAAAATGCCCAAAAAAGGGGTGGGCTATAGCCTTCGGGCGTGGGGCTGGCGAACTTCGTCTGCCGAACTCGGAATGGGCCGAGACTTTGCCCACCCCATCCCCGCGACAAACATAGGCCGCGGGCACAGCCTCTCCCAAAAAAGAGCAGCCGAACCCCTTGGCGCCAAGTTCGTCCTGCGGCAAAATGCCCAAAAAATGGGTGTGCTACAGCCTTTGGTCGTGGGTCCGGAAAAGTTCATCCCTCTTCCTCGGAATGGGCCGAGACTTTGGCCACCCCCTCTCCGTGACAAAAATAGGCCGCGGGAACAGCCTCGCCCAAAAAAGAGCAGCCGAACCCCTTGGCGCCAAGCTCGTCCTGCGGCAAAATGCCCAAAAAAGTGGTGTGCTATAGCCTTTGCGCGTGGGGCCGGCAAAGTTCATCCCCCTTCCTCGGAATGGGCCGAGACTCTGCACACCCCCTCACCGCGTCAAAAATAGGCCGCGGGCACAGCCTCGCCCAAAAAAGAGCAGCCGAACCCCTTGGCCCCAAGTTCGTCCTGCGGCAAAATGCCCAAAAAATGGGTGTGCTATAGCCTTTGGGCGTGGTGCCGGCAAAGTTCATCCCCCTTCCTCGGAATGGGCCGAGACATTGCCTATCCCCTCCCCACGACAAAAATAGGCCGCGGGCACAGCCTCGCCCAAAAAAGAGCAGCTGAACCCCTTGGCGCCAAGTTCGTCCTGCGGCAAAATGCCCAAAAAATGGGTGTGCTATAGCCTTTGGGCGTGGGGCCGGCGAACTTCATCCGCCTTCCTCGGAATGCGCCGAGACTCTGTCCACCCCCTCCCGGCGACAAAAATAGGCCGCGGGCACAGCCGCGCCAAAAAAGAGCAGCCGAACCCCTTGGCGCCAAGTTCGTCCTGCGGCAAAATGCCCAAAAAAGGGGTGTGCTATAGCCTTTGCGCGTGGGCCGGCAAAGTTCATCCCCCTTCCTCGGAATGGGCCGAGACTCTGCCCACCCCCTCCCCGTGTCAAAAATAGGCCGCCGGCACAGCCTCGCCCAAAAAAGAGCAGCCGAACCCCTTGGCGCCAAGTTCGTCCTGCGGCAAAATGCCCAAAAAATGGGTGTGCTATAGCCTTTGGGCGTGGGGCCGGCAAAGTTCATCCCCCTTCCTCGGAATGGGCCGAGACATTGCCCATCCCCTCCCCACGACAAAAGTAGGCCACGGGCACAGCCGCGCCCAAAAAAGAGTAGCCGAAACCCTTGGCGCCAAGTTCGTCCTGCGGAAAAATGCCCAAAAAAGGGGTGGGCTATAGCCTTCGGGCGTGGGGCTGGCGAACTTCGTCTGCCGAACTCGGAATGGGCCGAGACTTTGCCCACCCCATCCCCGCGACAAACATAGGCCGCGGGCACAGCCTCGCCCAAAAAAGAGCAGCCGAACCCCTTGGCGCCAAGTTCGTCCTGCGGCAAAATGCCCAAAAAATGGGTGTGCTACAGCCTTTGGTCGTGGGTCCGGAAAAGTTCATCCCTCTTCCTCGGAATGGGCCGAGACTTTGGCCACCCCCTCTCCGTGACAAAAATAGGCCGCGGGAACAGCCTCGCCCAAAAAAGAGCAGCCGAACCCCTTGGCGCCAAGCTCGTCCTGCGGCAAAATGCCCAAAAAAGTGGTGTGCTATAGCCTTTGCGCGTGGGGCTGGCAAAGTTCATCCCCCTTCCTCGGAATGGGCCGAGACTCTGCACACCCCCTCACCACGTCAAAAATAGGCCGCGGGCACAGCCTCGCCCAAAAAAGAGCAGCCGAACCCCTTGGCCCTTAGTTCGTCCTGCGGCAAAATGCCTAAAAAATGGGTGTGCTATAGCCTTTGGGCGTGGGGCCGGCAAAGTTCATCCCCCTTCCTCGGAATGGGCCGAGACATTGCCTATCCCCTCCCCACGACAAAAATAGGCCGCGGGCACAGCCTCGCCCAAAAAAGAGCAGCCGAACCCCTTGGCGCCAAGTTCGTCCTGCGGCAAAATGCCCAAAAAAGGGGTGGGCTACAGCCTTGGGGTGTGGGGCTGGCGCACTTCGTCCGCCTTCCTCGGAATGGGCCGAGACTTTACCCACCCCGTCCCCACGACAAAAATAGGCAGCGCGCACAGCCGCATCCAAAAAAGAGCAGCCGAACCCCTTGGCGCCAAGTTCATCCTACGGAAAAATGCCCAAAAGGAGTGTGGGCTATAGCCTTGGGCCGTGGGGCCGGCGAACTTCGTCCGCCGGACTCGGAATGGGCCGAGACATTGCCTATCCCCTCCCCACGACAAAAATAGGCCGCGGGCACAGCCTCGCCCAAAAAAGAGCAGCCGAACCCCTGGGCGCCAAGTTCGTCCTACGGAAAAATGCCCAAAAAAGGGGTGTGCTATAGCCTTTGGGCGTGGGGCCGGCGAACTTCATCCGCCTTCCTCGGAATGCGCCGAGACTCTGTCCACCCCCTCCCGGCGACAAAAATAGGCCGCGGGCACAGCCGCGCCAAAAAAGAGCAGCCGAACCCCTTGGCGCCAAGTTCGTCCTGCGGCAAAATGCCCAAAAAAGGGGTGTGCTATAGCCTTTGCGCGTGGGGCCGGCAAAGTTCATCCCCCTTCCTCGGAATGGGCCGAGACTCTGCCCACCCCCTACCCGCGCCAAAAATAGGCCGCGGGCGCAGCCGCGCCCAAAAAAGAGCAGGCGAACCCCTTGGCGTCAAGTTCGTTCTGCGGAAAAATGCCGAAAAAGTTGGTGGTCTATAGCCTCGGGGCGTGGCGCTGCCGAAGTTCATCTGCCGGACTCGGAATGGGCCGAGACTTTTCCCACCCCCTCCCCGTGATAAAAATAGGCCGCGGGCACATCCGCGCCCAAAAAAGAGCAGCCGATCCCCTTGGCGCCAAGTTCGTCATGCGGAAAACTTCCCAAAAAGGGGGTGGGCTACAGCCTTGGGGCGTGGGGCCGGCCTACTTCGTCCGCCGGACTCAAAATGGGCCGAGACTTTACCACCCCCTCCCCGAGACAAAAATAGGCCACGGGCACAGCCGCGTCCAAAAAGGAGCAGCCGAACCCCTTGGCGCCAAGTCCGTCCTGCGGAAAACTGCCCAAAAAAGGGGTGGGCTATAGCCTTGGGGCGTGGGGCTGGCGAACTTCGTTCGCCGTCCTCGGAATGGGCCGAGACTTTGCCCACCCCCTCCCCGCGACAAAAATAGGCCGTGGGCACAGCCGCGCTGAAAAAAGAACAGCCGAACCCCTTGGCGCCAAGTTCGTCCTGCGGAAAAATGCCCAAAAAAGGGGTGGGCTATAGCCTTGGGGCGTGGGGCTGGCGAACTTCGTCCGCCGGACTCGGAATGGGCCGAGACTTTTTTCCCACCCCCTTCCCGCGAAAAAAATAGGCCGCGGACACAGCAGCGCCCAAAAAAGTGCTGCCGAACCCCTTGGCACCAAGTTCGTCCTGTGGAAAAATGCCCAAAAAAGGGGTGGGCTATAGCCTTGGGGCGTGGGGCCGGCGTACTACGTCCGCCCGACTCGGAAGGGGCCGAGGCTTTGCCCACCCCCTTCCCACGGCAAAAATAGGCCGCGGGCACAGCCGCGCCCATAAAAGAGCAGCCGAACCCCTTGGCGCCAAGTTCGTCCTGCGGAAAAATGCCTAAAAAAGGGGTGGGCTATAGCCTTGGGGCGTGGGGCTGGCGAACTTCGTCCGCCTTCCTCAGAATGGGCCGAGACTTTGCACACCCCCTCCCCGCGACAAAAATAGGCCGCGGGCATGGCCGCGCCCAAAAAATAACAGCCGAACCCCTTGACGCCAATTTCGTCCTTTGGAAAAATGCCCAAAAAAGGGGTTTGCTATAGCCTTGGGGCGTGGGGCTGCCGAAGTTCGTCCGCCAGACTGAGAATGGGCCGACGCTTTGCCCACCCCCTCCCCGCGACAAAAATAGGCCGCGGGCACAGCCGCGCCCAAAAAAGAGCAGCCGAACCCCTTGGCGCCAAGTTCGTCCTGCGGAAAAATGCCCAAAAAGGGGGTGGGCTATAGCCTTGGGGCGTCGGGCTGACGAACTTCGTCCGCTGGACTCAGAATTGGCCGAGACTTTTACCACCCCCTCCCCGAGACAAAAATAGGCCACGGGCACAGCCGCGTCCAAAAAGGAGCAGCCGAACCCCTTGGCGCCAAGTCCGTCCTGCGGAAAACTGCCCAAAAAAGGGGTGGGCTATAGCCTTGGGGCGTGGGGCTGGCGAACTTCGTCCGTCTTCCTCGGAATGGGCCGAGACTTTGCCACCCCCTCCCCGTGACCAAAATAGGCCGCGGGAGCAGCCGCGCCCAAAAAAGAGCAGCCGAACCCCTTGGCGCCAAGTTTGTCCTGCTGAAAAATGCCCAAAAAAGGGGTGGGCTATAGCCTTGGGGCGTGGGGCTGGCGCACTTCGTCCGCCTTCCTGGGAATGGGCCGAGACTTTGCCCACCCCCTCCCCGCGACAAAAATAGGCCGCGGGCATAGCCGCGCCCAAAAGAGAGCAGCCGAACCCCTTGCCGCCAAGTTCGTCCGGCGGAAAAATGCCCAAAAAGGGGGTGAGCTATAGCCTTGGGGCGTGGGCCTGACAAACCTCGTCCGCCTTCCTCGGAATGGGCCGAGACTTTGCCCACCCCCTCCCCGCGCCAAAAATAGACGGCGGGCACAGCCTTGGGGCGGCGTGGGGCTGGCGAACTTCGTCCGCCGGACTCGGAATGGGTCGAGACTTTGGCCACCCCCTCCCCGTGCCAAAAATAGGCCGCGGGCACAGCCGCGCCCAAAAAAGAGCAGCCGAACCCCTTGGCACCAAGTTCGTCCTGCGGAAAAATGCCCAAAAAAGGGGTGCGCTATAGCCTTGGGGCGTGGGTCTGGCGAACTTCGTCCCCCTACCTCGGAATGGACCGAGACCTTTGGCCACCCCCTCCCCGCGACAAAAATAGGCCGCGGGCACAGCCGCGCCCAAAAAAGAGCAGCCGAACCCCTTGGCGCCAAGTTCGTCCTGCGGAAAAATGCCCAAAAAAGGGGTGCGCTATAGCCTTGGGGCGTGGGGCTGGCGAACTTCGTCTGCCGGACTCGGAATGGGCCGAGACTTTGCCCACCCCCTCCCCGCAACAAAAATAGGCCGCGGGCACAGCTTCGCCCAAAAAAGAGCTGCCGCACCCCTTGGCGCCAAGTTCGTGTGGCGGCAAAATGCCCAAAAAATGGGTGTGCTATAGCCTTTGGTCGTGGGTCCGGAAAAGTTCATCCCTCTTCCTCGGAATGGGCCGAGACTTTGGCCACCCCCTCTCCGTGACAAAAATAGGCCGCGGGAACAGCCTCGCCCAAAAAAGAGCAGCTGAACCCCTTGGCGCCAAGCTCGTCCTGCGGCAAAATGCCCAAAAAAGTGGTGTGCTATAGCCTTTGCGCGTGGGGCCGGCAAAGTTCATCCCCCTTCCTCGGAATGGGCCGAGACTCTGCACACCCCCTCACCGCGTCAAAAATAGGCCGCGGGCACAGCCTCGCCCAAAAAAGAGCAGCCGAACCCCTTGGCCCCAAGTTCGTCCTGCGGCAAAATACCCAAAAATGGGTGTGCTATAGCCTTTGGGCGTGGTGCCGGCAAAGTTCATCCCCCTTCCTCGGAATGGGCCGAGACATTGCCTATCCCCTCCCACGACAAAAATAGGCCGCGGGCACAGCCTCGCCCAAAAAGGAGCAGCCGAACCCCTTGGCGCCAAGTTCGTCCTGCGGCAAAATGCCCAAAAAATGGGTGTGCTATAGCCTTTGGGCGTGGGGCCGGCGAACTTCATCCGCCTTCCTCGGAATGCGCCGAGACTCTGTCCACCCCCTCCCGGCGACAAAAATAGGCCGCGGGCACAGCCGCGCCAAAAAAGAGCAGCCGAACCCCTTGGCGCCAAGTTCGTCCTGCGGCAAAATGCCCAAAAAATGGGTGTGCTATAGCCTTTGCGCGTGGGCCGGCAAAGTTCATCCCCCTTCCTCGGAATGGGCCGAGACTCTGCCCACCCCCTCCCCGTGTCAAAAATAGGCCGCCGGCACAGCCTCGCCATAAAAAGAGCAGCCGAACCCCTTGGCGCCAAGTTCGTCCTGCGGCAAAATGCCCAAAAAATGGGTGTGCTATAGCCTTTGGGCGTGGGGCCGGCAAAGTTCATCCCCCTTCCTCGGAATGGGCCGAGACATTGCCCATCCCCTCCCCACGACAAAAGTAGGCCACGGGCACAGCCGCGCCCAAAAAAGAGTAGCCGAAACCCTTGGCGCCAAGTTCGTCCTGCGGAAAAATGCCCAAAAAAGGGGTGGGCTATAGCCTTCGGGCGTGGGGCTGGCGAACTTCGTCTGCCGAACTCGGAATGGGCCGAGACTTTGCCCACCCCATCCCCGCGACAAACATAGGCCGCGGGCACAGCCTCGCCCAAAAAAGAGCAGCCGAACCCCTTGGCGCCAAGTTCGTCCTGCGGCAAAATGCCCAAAAAATGGGTGTGCTATAGCCTTTGGTCGTGGGTCCGGAAAAGTTCATCCCTCTTCCTCGGAATGGGCCGAGACTTTGGCCACCCCCTCTCCGTGACAAAAATAGGCCGCGGGAACAGCCTCGCCCAAAAAAGAGCAGCCGAACCCCTTGGCGCCAAGCTCGTCCTGCGGCAAAATGCCCAAAAAAGTGGTGTGCTATAGCCTTTGCGCGTGGGGCCGGCAAAGTTCATCCCCCTTCCTCGGAATGGGCCGAGATTCTGCACACCCCCTCACCACGTCAAAAATAGGCCGCGGGCACAGCCTCGCCCAAAAAAGAGCAGCCGAACCCCTTGGCCCCAAGTTCGTCCTGCGGCAAAATGCCTAAAAAATGGGTGTGCTATAGCCTTTGGGTGTGGGGCCGGCAAAGTTCATCCCCCTTCCTCGGAATGGGCCGAGACATTGCCTATCCCCTCCCCACGACAAAAATAGGCCGCGGGCACAGCCTCGCCCAAAAAAGAGCAGCCGAACCCCTTGGCGCCAAGTTCGTCCTGCGGCAAAATGCCCAAAAAAGGGGTGGGCTACAGCCTTGGGGTGTGGGGCTGGCGCACTTCGTCCGCCTTCCTCGGAATGGGCCGAGACTTTACCCACCCCGTCCCCACGACAAAAATAGGCAGCGGGCACAGCCGCATCCAAAAAAGAGCAGCCGAACCCCTTGGCGCCAAGTTCATCCTACGGAAAAATGCCCAAAAGGAGTGTGGGCTATAGCCTTGGGCCGTGGGGACGGCGCACTTCGTCCGCCGGACTCGGAATGGGCCGAGACATTGCCTATCCCCTCCCCACGACAAAAATAGGCCGCGGGCACAGCCTCGCCCAAAAAAGAGCAGCCGAACCCCTGGGCGCCAAGTTCGTCCTACGGAAAAATGCCCAAAAAAGGGGTGTGCTATAGCCTTTGGGCGTGGGGCCGGCGAACTTCATCCGCCTTCCTCGGAATGCGCCGAGACTCTGTCCACCCCCTCCCGACGACAAAAATAGGCCGCGGGCACAGCCGCGCCAAAAAAGAGCAGCCGAACCCCTTGGCGCCAAGTTCGTCCTGCGGCAAAATGCCCAAAAAAGGGGTGTGCTATAGCATTTGCGCGTGGGGCCGGCAAAGTTCATCCCCCTTCCTCGGAATGGGCCGAGACTCTGCCCACCCCCTACCCGCGCCAAAAATAGGCCGTGGGCACAGCCGCGCCCAATAAAGAGCAGGCGAACCCCTTGGCGTCAAGTTCGTCCTGCGGAAAAATGCCAAAAAAAGGGGTGTGCTATAGCCCTGGGGCGTGGGGCTGCCGAAGTTCATCTGCCGGACTCGGAATGGGCCGAGACTTTTCCCACCCCCTCCCCATGCCAAAAACAGGCCATGGGAACAGCCGCATCCAAAAAAGAACAGCCGATCCCCTTGGCGCCTAGTTCGTCATGCGGAAAACTTCCCAAAAAGGGGGTGGGCTATAGCCTTGGGGCGTGGGGCCGGCCTACTTCGTCCGCCGGACTCGGAAGGGGCCGAGACTTTTCCCACCCCCTCCCCGAGCCAAAAATAGGCCATGGGCGCTGCCGCGCCCAAAAAAGAGCAGCCGAACCCCTTGGCGCGAAGTTCGTCCTGTGGAAAAATGCCCAAAAAAGGGGTGGGCTATAGCCTTGGGGCGTGGGGCGGGCGAACTTCGTCCGCCGCACTTGGAATGGGCCGAGACATTGACCACCCCCTCCCCGCGATAAAAATAGGCGGCGGGCACAACCGCGCCCAAAAAAGAGCAGCCGAACCCCTTGGCGCCAAGTTCATCCTGCGGAAGAAAGCCCAAAAAAGGGGTGGGCTATAGCCTTGGGGCGTGGGGCTGGCGAACTTCGTCCGCCGGACTCGGAATGGGCCGAGACTTTTCCCAACCCCTCCCCGCGCCAAACATAGGTCGCGGGCCCAGCCACGCACAAAAAAGAGCAGCCGAACCCCTTGGCGCCAAGTTCGTCCTGCGGAAGAAAGCCCAAAAAAGGGGTGGGCTATAGCTTTGGGGCGTGGGGCAGGCGAACTTCGTCGGCCGGACTCGGAATGGGCCGAGACTTTTCCCACCCCCTCCCCGCGCCAAACATAGGTCGCGGGCCCAGCCGCGCACAAAAAAGAGCAGCCGAACCCCTTGGCGCCAAGTTCGTCATGCGAAAAACTGCCCAAAAAGGGGGTGGGCTATAGCCTTGGGGCGTGGGGCCGGCGAACTTCGTCCGCCGGACTCGGAATGGGCCGAGACTTTTCCCACCCCCTCCCCGCGCAAAAAATGGGCCGCGGGCACAGCCATGCCCAAAAAAGAGCAGCCGAACCCCATGGCGCCAAGTTTGTCCTGTGGAAAAATGCCCAAAAAAGGGGTGGGCTATAGCCTTGGGGCGTGGGGCGGGCGAACTTCGTCCGCCGGACTTGGAATGGGCCGAGACATTGACCACCCCCTCCCCGCGACAAAAATATGCGGCGGGCACAACCGCGCCCAAAAAAGAGCAGCCGAACCCCTTGGCGCCAAGCTCGTCCTGTGGAAAAATGCCCAAAAAAGGGGTGGGCTACAGCCTTGGGGCGTGGGGTGGGCGAACTTCGTCCGCCGTACTTGGAATGGGCCGAGACATTGACCACCCCCTCCCCGCGACAAAAATATGCGGCGGGCACAACTGCGCCCAAAAAAGAGCAGCCGAACCCCTTGGCGCCAAGTTCGTCCTGCCGAAGAAAGTCCAAAAAAGGGGTGGGCTATAGCCTTGGGGCGTGGGGCTGGCGAACTTCGTCCGCCGGACTCGGAATGGGCCGAGACTTTTCCCACCCCCTCCCCGCGCAAAAAATGGGCCGCGGGCACAGCCATGCCCAAAAAAGAGCAGCCGAACCCCATGGCGCCAAGTTTGTCCTGTGGAAAAATGCCCAAAAAAGGGGTGGGCAATAGCTTTGGGTCGTGGTGCGGGCGAACTTCGTCCGCCGGACTTGGAATGGGCCGAGACATTGACCACCCCCTCCCCGCGACAAAAATATGCGGCGGGCACAACCGCGCCCAAAAAAGAGCAGCCGAACCCCTTGGCGCCAAGTTCGTCCTGTGGAAAAATGCCCAAAAAAGGGGTGGGCTACAGCCTTGGGGCGTGGGGCGGGCGAACTTCGTCCGCCGGACTTGGAATGGGCCGAGACATTGACCACCCCCTCCCCGCGACAAAAATATGCGGCGGGCACAACTGCGCCAAAAAAAGAGCAGCCGAACCCCTTGGCGCCAAGTTCGTCCTGCGGAAGAAAGCCCAAAAAAGGGGTGGGCTATAGCCTTGGGGCGTGGGGCTGGCGAACTTCGTCCGCCGGACTCGGAATGGGCCGAGACTTTTCCCACCCCCTCCCCACGCCAAACATAGGCCGCGGGCACAGCCGCGCACAAAAAAGAGCAGCCGAACCCCTTGGCGCCAAGTTCGTGATGCGAAAAACTGCCCAAAAAGGGGGTGGGCTATAGCCTAGGGCGTGGGGCCGGCGAACTTCGTCCCCCAGACTCGGAATGGGCCGAGACTTTTCCCACCCCCTCCCCGCGCAAAAAATTGGCCGCGGGCACAGCCATGCCCAAAAAAGAGCAGCCGAACCCCTTGGTGCCAAGTTCGTCCTGTGGAAAAATGCCCAAAAAAGGGGTGGGCTATAGCCTTGGGGCGTGGGGCGGGCGAACTTCGTCCGCCGGACTTGGAATGGGCCGACACATTGACCACCCCTCCCCGCGACAAAAATATGCGGCAGGCACAACTGCGCCCAAAAAAGAGCAGCCGAACCCCTTGGCGCCAAGTTCGTCCTGCGGAAGAAAGCCCAAAAAAGGGGTGGGCTATAGCCTTGGGGCGTGGGGCCGCCAAAGTTCATCCGCCTTCCTCGGAATGGGCCGAGACATTGCCAACTCCCTCCCCGCACCAAAAGTAGGACGCGGGCACGGTCGCGCCCAAAAAAGAGCAGTCGAACCCCTTGGCGCCATGTTCGTCCTGCGGAAAAATGCCCAAAAAAGGGGTGTACTATAGCCTTGGGGCATGGGGCTTCCGAAGTTCGTCCGCTGGACACGGAATGGGCCGAGACTTTCCCCACCCCCTCCCCACGAACAAAATACGCCGCGGGCACAGCCGCACCCAAAAAAGAGCAGGCGAACCCCTTGGTGCCAAGTTCGTCCTGCGGAAAAATGCCCAAAAAAGGGGTGGGCTATACCCTTGGGGCATGGGGCTGCCGAAGTTCGTCCGCTGGACTCGGAGTGGGCCGATACTTTTCTCACCCCCTCCCCATGACAAAATTAGGCCGCGGGCACAGCCGCGCCCAAAAAAGTGCAGCCGAACCCCTTGGCGCCAAGTTCGTCCTGCGGAAAAATGCCCAAAAAAGGGGTGTGCTATAGCCTTGGGGCGTGGGGCAGGCGAACTTCGTCCGCCGGACTCGGAATGCGCCGAGACTTTGCCCACTCCCTCTCCGCAACAAAAATAGGCCGCGGGCAGAGCCGCACTCAAAAAAGAGCGGCCGAACCCCTTGGCGCCAAGTTCGTCCTGAAGAAAAATGCCCAAAAAGGGGGTGGGCTATAGCCTTGGGAAGTGGGGCTGGCGAACTTCGTCCGCCGAACTCGGAATGGGCCGAGACATGGCCCACCCCCTCCCCACGCCAATAATGGGCCACGGGCACAGCCGCGCCCAAAAAAGAGCAGTCGAACCCCTTGGCGCCAAGTTCGTCCTGCGGAAAAAAGCCCAAAAAAGGGGTGTACTATAGCCTTGGGGCGTGGGGCTGCCGAAGTTCATCCGCTGGACTCGGAGTGGGCCGATACTTTTCCCACCCGCTCCCCGTGACAAAAATAGGCCCCGGGCTCAGCCTCGCCCAAAAAAGAGCAGCCGAACCCCTTGGCGCCAACTTCGTCCTGCGGAAAAATGCCCAAAAAAGGGGTGTGCTATAGCCTTTGGGCGTGGGGCCGCCAAAGTTCATCCGCCTTCCTCGGAATGGGCCGAGACATTGCCAACTCCCTCCCCGTGCCAAAAGTAGGCCGCGGGCACGGTCGCGCCCAAAAAAGAGCAGGCGAACCCCTTGCCGCCAAGTTCGTCCTGCGGAAAAATGCCCAAAAATGGGGTGTACTATAGCCTTGGGGCGTGGGGCTGCCGAAGTTCGACCGCTGGACTCGGAATGAGCCGAGACTTTCCCCACCCCCTCCCCGTGAAAAAAATAGGCCGCGGGCACATCCGCGCCCAAAAAAGAGCAGCCGAACCCCTTGGCGCCAAGTTCGTCCTGCGGAAAAATGCCCAAAAAAGGGGTGTGCTATAGCCTTTGGGCGTGGGGCAGGCGAACTTCGTCCGCCGGACTCGGAATGTGCCGAGACATTGCCCACCCCCTCTCCACAACAAAAATAGGCCGCGGGCACAGCCGCGCCCAAAAAAAGGCAGCCGAACCCCTTGGCACCAAGTTCGTCCTGCGGAAAAATGCCCAAAAAAGGGGTGGGCTATAGCCTTGAGGCGTGGGGCGGGCGAACTTCGTCTGCCGGACTCGGAATGGGCCGAGACTTTGCCCACCCCCTCCCCACGATAAAAATAGGCCGCGGGCACAGCCTCGCCCAAAAAAGAGCAGCCGAACCCCTTGGCGCCAAGTTCGTCCTGTGGAAAAATGCCCAAAAAATGGGTGTGCTATAGCCTTTGGGCGTGGGGCCGGAAAAGTTCGTCCCCCTTCCTCCGAATGGGCCGAGACTTTACCCACCCCCTCCCCGCGACAGAAATAGGCCGCGGCAACAGCCGCATCCAAAAAATAGAAGCCGAACCCCTTGGCGCCAAGTTCGTCCTGCGGAAAAATGCCCAAAAAATGGGTGTGCTATAGCCATTGGGCGTGGGGCCGGAAAAGTTCATCCCCCTTCCTCAGAATAGGCCGAGACATTGCCCACCCCCTCCCCGCGACAAAAATAGGCCGCGGGCACAGCCGCGCCCAAAAAAGAGCAGCCGAACCCCTTGGCGCCAAGTTCGTCCTGCGGAAAATTGCCCAAAAAAGGGGTGTGCTATAGCCTTTGGGCGTGGGGCAGGCGAACTTCGTCCGCCGGACTCGGAATGTGCCGAGACATTGCCCACCCCCTCTCCGCAACAAAAATAGGCCGCGGGCACAGCCACGCCCATAAAAAGGCAGCCGAACCCCTTGGCACCAAGTTCGTCCTGCGGAAAAATGCCCAAAAAAGGGGTGGGCTATAGCCTTGGGGCGTGGGGCGGGCGAACTTCGTCTGCCGGACTCGGAATGGGCCGAGACTTTGCCCACCCCCTCCCCACGATAAAAATAGGCCGCGGGCACAGCCTCGCCCAAAAAAGAGCAGCCGAACCCCTTGGCGCCAAGTTCGTCCTGTGGAAAAATGCCCAAAAAATGGGTGTGCTATAGCCTTTGGGCGTGGGGCCGGAAAAGTTCGTCCCCCTTCCTCCGAATGGGCCGAGACTTTGCCCACCCCCTCCCCGCGACAGAAATAGGCCGCGGGCACAGCCGCATCCAAAAAATAGAAGCCGAACCCCTTGGCGCCATGTTCGTCCTGCGGAAAAATGCCCAAAAAATGGGTGTGCTATAGCCATTGGGCGTGGGGCCGGAAAAGTTCATCCCCCTTCCTCAGAATCGGCCGAGACATTGCCCACCCCCTCCCCGCGACAAAAATAGGCCGCGGGCACAGCCGCGCCCAAAAAAGAGCAGCTGAACCCCTTGGCGCCAAGTTCGTCCAGCGGCAAAATGCCCAAAAAAGGGGTGGGCTACAGCCTTGGGGCGTGGGGCTGGCGAACTTCGTCCGCCTTCCTCGGAATGGGCCGAGACTTTACCCACCCCGTCCCCACGACAAAAATAGACAGCGGGCACAGCCGCATCCAAAAAAGAGCAGCCGAACCCCTTGGCGCCAAGTTCATCCTACGGAAAAATGCCCAAAAGGAGTGTGGGCTATAGCCTTGGGGCGTGGGGCTGGCGAACTTCGTCCGCCGGACTCGGAATGGGCCGAGAATTTTCCCACACCCTCCCTGTGACAAAAATAGGCTGCGGGCACAGCTGCACCAAAAAAAGAGCAGCCGCACCCCACGGCGCCAAGTTCGTCCTGCGGAAAAATGTCCAAAAAAGGGGTGTGCTATAGCCTTTGGGCGTGGGGCCGGCGAACTTCATCCGCCTTCCTCGGAATGGGCCGAGACATTGGCCACCCCCTCCCCGCGAAAAAAATAGGCTGCGGGCACAGCCGCGCCCAAAAAAGGGCAGCCGAACCCCTTGGCGCCAAGTTCGTCCTGCGGAAAAATGCCCAAAAGGAGGGTGGGCTATAGCCTTGGGGCGTGGGGCGGGCGAACTTCGTCTGCCGGACTCGGAATGGGCCGAGACTTTGCCCACCCCCTCCCCACGATAAAAATAGGCCGCGGGCACAGCCTCGCCCAAAAAAGAGCAGCCGAACCCCTTGGCGCCAAGTTCGTCCTGTGGAAAAATTCCCAAAAAATGGGTGTGCTATAGCCTTTGGGCGTGGGGCCGGAAACGTTCGTCCCCCTTCCTCCGAATGGGCCGAGACTTTGCCCACCCCCTCCCCGCGACAGAAATAGGCCGCGGGCACAGCCGCATCCAAAAAATAGAAGCCGAACCCCTTGGCGCCAAGTTCGTCCTGCGGAAAAATGCCCAAAAAATGGGTGTGCTATAGCCATTGGGCGTGGGGCCGGAAAAGTTCATCCCCCTTCCTCAGAATAGGCCGAGACTTTGCCCACCCCCTCCCCGCGCCAAAAATAGGCCGCGGGCACAGCCGCGCCCAAAAAAGAGCAGCCGAGCCCCTTTGCGCCAAGTTCGTCCTGCAGCAAAATGCCCAAAAAGGGGGTGGGCTATAGCCTTGGGGCGTGGGGCCGGCGCACTTCGTCCGCCGGACTCGGAATGGGCCGAGACTTTGGCCACCCCCTCCCCGCGACAAAAATAGGCCGCGGGCACAGAGCGCCCAAAAAAGAGCAGCCGAACCCCTTGGCGCCAAGTTCGTCTTGCGGAAAAATGCCCAAAAAAGGGGTGGGCTGTAGCCTTTGGGCGTGGGGCCTGCAAAGTTCATCCGCCTTCCTCGGAATGGGCCGAGACTCTGCCCACTCCTCCCCGCGCCAAAAATAGGCCGCGGGCACAGCCGCGCCCAAAAAAGAGCAGCCGCACCCCACGGCGCCAAGTTCGTCCTGCGGAAAATTGCCCAAAAAAGGGGTGTGCTATAGCCTTTGGGCGTCGGGCCGGCGAACTTCGTCCGCCTTCCTCGGAATGGGCGAGACATTGGCCACCCCCTCCCCACGACAAAAATAGGCCGCGGGCACAGCCGCGCCCAAAAAAGAGCAGCCGAACCCCTTGGCGCCATGTTCGTCCTGCAGAAAAATGCCCAAGAAGGGGGTGGGCTATAGCCTTGGGGCATGGGGCCGGCGCACTTCGTCCGCCGGACTCGGAATGGACCAAGACTTTTCCCACCCCCTCCTCGCGACAAAAATAGGCCGCGGGCACAGCAGCACCCAAAAAAGAGCAGCCGAACCCCTTGGCGCCAAGTTCGTCCTGCGGCAAAATGCCCAAAAAAGGGGTGTGCTATAGCCTTTGGGCGTGGGGACGGCGACCTTCGTTTGCCTTGGGCCGAGACTTTGGCCACCCCTCCCCGCGACAAAAATAGGCTGCGGACACAGCCGCGCCCAAAAAAGAGCCGCCGAACCCCTTGGCGCCAAGTTCGTCCTGCGGCAAAATGCCCAAAAAAGGGGTGTGCTATAGCCTTTGGGCGTGGGGACGGCAAAGTTCATCCGCCTTCCTCCGAATGGGTCGAGACTTTGCCCACCCCCTCCCCGCGACAGAAATAGGCCGCGGGCACAGCCGCACCCCACGGCGCCAAGTTCGTCCTGCGGAAAAATGCCAAAAAAAGGGGTGTGCTATAGCCTTTGGGCGTGGGGCCGGCGAACTTCGTCCGCCTTCCTCGGAATGGGCCGATACATTGGCGACCCCCTCCCCGCGACAAAAATAGGCCGCGGGCACAGCCGCGCCCAAAAAAGAGCAGCTGAACCCCTTGGCGCCAAGTTCGTCCTACGGCAAAATGCCCAAAAAAGGGGTGGGCTACAGCCTTGGGGCGTGGGGCTGGCGAACTTCGTCCGCCTTCCTCGGAATGGGCCGAGACTTTACCCACCCCGTCCCCACGACAAAAATAGGCAGCGGGCACAGCCGCATCCAAAAAAGAGCAGCCGAACCCCTTGGCGCCAAGTTCATCCTACGGAAAAATGCCCAAAAGGAGTGTGGGCTATAGCCTTGGGCCGTGGGGCCGGCGAACTTCGTCCGCCGGACTCGGAATGGGCCGAGACTTTTCCCACACCCTCCCTGCGACAAAAATAGGCTGCG
The DNA here is from genome assembly GCA_029633175.1 of Citrus glauca. Taxonomy (NCBI): domain Eukaryota; kingdom Viridiplantae; phylum Streptophyta; class Magnoliopsida; order Sapindales; family Rutaceae; genus Citrus; species Citrus glauca. Next base: position 181,730 of record JAQOOD010000038.1, on the reverse strand, counting down.
GGCACAGCTGCACCAAAAAAAGAGCAGCCGCACCCCACGGCGCCAAGTTCGTCCTGCGGAAAAATGCCAAAAAAAGGGGTGTGCTATAGCCTTTGGGCGTGGGGCCGGCGAACTTCGTCCGCCTTCCTCGGAATGGGCCGAGACATTGGCCACCCCCTCCCCGCGGCAAAAATAGGCCGCGGGCACAGCCGCGCTCAAAAAAGAGCAGCCGAACCCCTTGGCGCCAAGTTTGTCCTGCAGAAAAATGCCCAAAAAGGGAGTGGGCTATAGCCTTGGGTCGTGGGGCCGGCGCACTTCGTCAGCCGGACTCGGAATGGACCAAGACTTTTCCCACCCCCTCCCCGCGACAAAAATAGGCCGCGGGCGCAGCAGAACCCAAAAAAGAGCAGCCGAACCCCTTGGCGCCAAGTTCGTCTTGCGGCAAAATGCCAAAAAAAGGGGTGTGCTATAGCCTTTGGGCGTGGGGACGGCGAACTTCGTTTGCCTTGGGCCGAGACTTTGGCCACCCCTCCCCGCAACAAAAATAGGCCGCGGGCACAGCCGCGCCCAAAAAAGAGCACCCGAACCCCTTGGCCCCAAGTTCGTCCTGCGGCGAAATGCCCAAAAAAGGGGTGGGCTACAGCCTTGGGGTGTGGGGCTGGCGCACTTCGTCCGCCTTCCTCGGAATGGGCCGAGACTTTACCCACCCCATCCCCGTGACAAAAATAGGCAGCGGGCACAGCCGCATCCAAAAAAGAGCAGCCGAACCCCTTGGCGCCAAGTTCATCCTGCGGAAAAATGCCCAAAAGGAGGGTGGGCTATAGCCTTGGGGCGTGGGGCGGGCGAACTTCGTCCGCCGGACTCGGAATGGGCCGAGACTTTTCCCACACCCTCCCTGCGACAAAAATAGGCTGCGGCCACAGCCGCACCGAAAAAAGAGCAGCCGAACCCTTTGGCGCCAAGTTCGTCCTGCGGCAAAATGTCCAAAAAAGGAGTAGGCTACAGCCTTGGGGCGTGGGGCTGGCGAACTTCGTCCGCCTTCCTCGGAATGGGCCGAGACTTTACCCACCCCGTCCCCAGGACAAAAATAGGCAGCGGGCTCAGCCGCATCCAAAAAAGAGCAGCTGACCCCTTGGCGCCAAGTTCATCCTGCGGAAAAATGCCCAAAAGGAGGGTGGGCAATAGCCTTGGGGCGTGGGGCTGGCGAACTTCGTCCGCCGGACTCGGAATGGGCCGAGACTTTTCCCACACCCTCCCTGCGACAAAAATAGGCTGCGGCACAGCTGCACCGAAAAAAGAGCAGCCGAACCCTTTGGCGCCAAGTTCGTCCTGGGGAAAAATGACCAAAAAAGGGGTGTGCTATAGCCTTGGGGCGTGGGGCTGGCGAACTTCGTCCGCCGGACTCGGAATGGGCCGAGACTTTGCCCACCCCCTCCCCTCGACAAAAATAGGCCGCGGGCACAGCCGCGCCTAAAGAAGAGCAGCCGATCCCCTTGGCGCCAAGTTCGTCCTGCGGAAAAATGCACAAAAGGGGGGTTGCCATAGCCTTGGGGCGTGGGGCTGGCGAACTTCGTCCGCCGGACTCGGAATGGGCTGAGACTTTCCCCCTCTCCCAGCGACAAAAATAGTCCGCGGGCACAGCCGCGCCAAAAAAAGGGCAGCCGAACCCCTTGGCACCAAGTTCGTCCTGGGGAAAAATGACCAAAAAAGGGGAATGCTATAGCCTTGGGGCGTGGTGCGGGCGAACATCGTCCGCCGGACTCGGAATGGGCCAAGACTATGGCCACCCCCTCCGTGCGACAATAATAGGCCGCGGGCACAGCCGCGCCAAAAAAAGGACAGCCGAATCCCTTGGCGCCATGTTCGTCGTGCGGAAAAATGCCCAAAAAAGGGGTGGGCTATAGCCTTGGGGCGTGGGGCGGGCGCACTTCGTCCGCCGGACTCGGAATGGGCCAAGGCTTTGCCCACCCCCTCCCCGCGACAAAAATAGGCCGCGGGCAAAGCCACGCCGAAAAAAGAGCAGCCGAACCCCTCGGCGCCAAGTTCGTCCTGCGGCAAAATGCCCAAAAAATGGGTGTGCTATAGCCTTTGGGCGTGGGGCCGGCAAAGTTCATCCCCCTTCCTCGGAATGGGCCGAGATTTTGCCCACCCCCTCCCCGTGCCAAAAATAGGTCGCGGGCACAGCCGCGCCCAAAAAAGAGCAGCCGAATACCTTGGCGCCAAGTTCGTCCTGCGGAAAAATGCCCAAAAAAGGTGTGCGCTATAGCCTTTGGGCGTGCGGCCAGCGCACTTCGTCCGCCTTCCTCGGAATGGGCCGAGACTTTGGCCACCCCCTCCCCGCGACAAAAATAGGCCGCGGGCACAGCCGCGCCCAAAAAAGAGCAGCCGAACCCCTTGGCGCCAAGTTCGTCTTGCGGAAAAATGCCTAAAAAAGGGGTGGGCTATAGCCTTGGGGCGTGGGGTGGGCGAACTTCGTCCGCCGCACTCGGAATGGGCCGAAACTTTTCCCACCCCACCCCGTGGCAAAAATAGGCGGCGGGCACGGCCGCGCCCAAAAAAAAAGCAGCCGAAACCCTTGGCGCCAAGTTCGTCCTGCGGAAAAATGCCCAACAGGGGGGTTGGCTAAAGCCTTGGGGCGTGGGGCTGGCGAATTTCGTCCGCCGGACTTGGAATGGGCTGAGACTTCCCCCCCTCCCTGCGACGAAAATAGTCCGCGGGCTCAGCCGCGCCGAAAAAAGAGCAGCCGAACCCCTTGGCGTCAAGTTCTCCCTGGGGAAAAATGACCAAAAAAGGGGTGTGCTATAGCCTTGGGGCGTGGTGCGGGCGAACTTCGTCCGCCGGACTCGGAATGGGCCGAGACTTTTCCCACCCCCTCCCTGCGATAAAAATAGGCCGTGGGCACAGCCGCGCCCAAAAAGGAGCAGCCGAACCCCTTGGCGCCAAGTTCGTCCTGCGGCAAAATGCCCAAAAAAGGGGTGTGCTATAGCCTTTGGGCGTGGGGACGGCAAAGTACATCCGCCTTCCTCGGAATGGGCCAAGACTTTGCCCACCCCCTCCCCGCACCAAAAATAGGCCGCGGGCTTAGCCGCGCCCAAAAAAGAGCAGCCGAACCCCTTGGCGCCAAGTTCATCCTGCGGAACAATGCCCAAAAAAGGGGTGGGCTATAGCCTTGGGGCGTGGGGCTGGCGAACTTCGTCCGCCGGAATCGGAATGGGCCGAGGCTTTGCCCACCCCCTCCACGGGACAAAAATAGGCCGCGGGCACAGCCACGCCCAATAAAGAGCAGCCGAACCCCTCGGCGCCAAGTTCGTCCTGCGGAAAAAATGCCCAAAAAAGGGGTGTGCTATAGCCTTTGGGCGTGGGGCCGGCGAACTTCGTCCGCCTTCCTCGGAATGGGCCTAGACATTGACCACCCCCTCCCCGCGACAAAAATAGGCCGCGGGCACAGCCGCGCCCCAAAAAGAGCAGCCGAAGCCCTTGGCGCCCAGTTCGTCCTGCGGCAAAATGCCCAAAAAAGGGGTGTGCTATAGCATTTGGGCGTGGGGCTGGCGAACTTCATCCGCCGGACTCGGAATGGGCGGAGAATTTGCCCATCCCCTCCCCGCGACAAAAATAGGCCGCGGGCACAGCCGCGCCCCAAAAAGAGCAGCCGAAGCCCTTGGCGCCAAGTTCGTCCTGCGGCAAAAGGCCCAAAAAAGGGGTGTGCTATAGCCTTTGGGCGTGGGGCGGCAAAGTTCATCCGCCTTCCTCGGAATAGGCCGAGACTTTGCCCACCCCCTCCCCGCACCAAAACTAGGCCGCGGACACAGCCGTGCCCAAAAAAGAGCAGCCGAACCCCTTGGCGCCAAGTTTGTGCTGCGGAAAAATGCCCAAAAAAGGGGTGTGCTATAGCCTTTGGGCGTGGGGCCGGCAAAGTTCATCCGCCTTCCTCGGAATGGGCCGAGACTTTGCCCACCCCTTCCCCGCAACCAAAATAGACCGCGGGCACAGCTGCGCCCAAAAAAGAGCAGCCGAACCCCTGGGCGCCAAGTTCGTCCTGCGGAAAAATGCCCAAAAAAGGGGTGTGCTATAGCCTTTGGGCGTGGGGCCGGCGCACTTCGTCCGCCTTAATCAGAATGGGCAGAGACTTTGGCCACCCCCTCGGCATGACAAAAATAGGCCGCAGGCACAGCCGCGCTCAAAAAAGAGCAGGCGAACCCATTGGCGGCAAGTTCGTCCTGCGGCAAAAGGCCCATAAAAGGGGTGTGCTATAGCCTTTGGGCGTGGGGCATATGAACTTGGTCCGCCTTCCTCGGAATGGGCCGAGACTTTGGCCACCCCCTCCCCGCGACAAAAATAGGCCGCGGGCACTGCCGCGCCCAAAAAAGAGCGGCCGATCCCCTTGGCGCCAAGTTCGTCCTGCGGAAAAATGGCCAAAAAAGGGGTGGGCTATAGCCTTGGGGCGTGGGGCTGGCGAACTTCGTCCGCCTTCCTCGGAATGAGCTGAGACTTTGGCTACCCCCTCCCCGCGACAAAAATAGGTCGCGGGCACAGCCGCGCCCAATAAAGAGCAGCCGAACCCCTTGGCGCCAAGTTCGTCCTGCGGAAAAATGCCCAAAAAGGGGGTGGGCTATAGCCTTGCGGCATGGGGCTGGCGCACTTCGTCCGCCGGACTCGGGATGGGCCGAGACTTTTCCCACCCCCTCCCCGCGACAAAACTTAGCCGTGGGCACAGCTGCCCCCAAAAAAGAGGTGCCGAACCCCTTGGTGCCACGTTCGTCTTGCGGAAAAATGGGCAAAAAAGGGGTGGGCTATAGCGTTGGGGCGTGGGGCGGGCGAACTTCGTCCGCCGGACTCGGAATGGGCCGAGACTTTGCCCACCCCCTCCCCGCAATAAAAATAGGCCGCGGTCACAGCCGCGCCCAAAAAAGAGCGGCCGAACCCCTTGGCGCCAAGTTCGTCCTGCGGAAAAATGCCCAAAAAGGGGGTGGGCTATAGCCTTGGGGCGTGGGGCTGGCGAACTTTGTCCGCCGGACTCGGAATGGGCCGAGACATTGGCTACCCCCTCCCCGCGACAAAAATAGGCCGCGGGCACAGCCGCGCCCAAAAAAGAGCAGCCGAACCCCTAGGCGCCAAGTTCGTCCTGCGGAAAAATGCCCAAAAAGGGGGTGGGCTATAGCCTTGGGGCATGGGGCTGGCGCACTTCGTCCGCCGGACTCGGGATGGGCCGAGACTTTTCCCACCCCCTCCCCGCGACAAAACTAAGCCGCGGGCACAGCTGCCCCCAAAAAAGAGCTGCCGAACCCCTTGGTGCCACGTTCGTCTTGCGGAAAAATGGGCAAAAAAGGGGTGTGCTATAGCCTTTGGGCGTGGGGCCGGCGAACTTCGTCCGCCTTCCTCGGAATGGGCCGAGACTTTGGCCACCCCCTCCTCGCGCCAAAAATAGGTCGCGGGCACAGCCGTGCCCAAACAAAGGGTGTTCTATAGCCTTGGGGTGTGGGGCTGGTGAACTTCGTCCGCCGGACTCAGAATGAGCCGAGACTTTGCCCACCCCCTCTGCGCGACAAAAACAGGCTGCGGGCACAGCCACGCCCAAAAAATAGCAGCCGAACCCGTTGGCGCCAAGTTCGTCCTGCGGAAAAATGCCCAAAATGGGGATGGGCTATAGCCTTGGGGCGTGGGGCCGGCGAACTTCGTATGCTGGCTCGGAATGGGCCGAGGCTATGCCCACCCCCTCCCCGCGACAAAAATAGGCCGCGGGCACAGCGGCGCCCAGAAAAGAGCAGCTGAACCCCATGGCGCCAAGTTCGTCCTGCGGAAAAATGTCCAAAAAAGGTGTGTGCTTTAGCCTTTGGGCGTGGGGCCAGCGGACTTCGTCCGCCTACCTCGGAATGGGCCGAGACTTTGGCGACCCCCTCCCCGCGCCAAAAATAGGCCGCGGGCACAGCCGCGCCCAAAACAACGCCTTGGGGTGTGGGGCTGGCGAACATCGTCCGCTGGACCCGGAATGGGCCGAGACTTTGCCCACCACCTCCTCGCGACAAAAAAAGGCCGCGGGCACAGCCGCGCCCAAAAAATAGCTGCCGAACCCGTTGGCGCCAATTTTGTCCTGCGGAAAAATGCCCGAAAAAGGGGTTGGCTATAGCCTTGGGGCGTGGGGCCGGCGGACTTCGTCCGCTGGGCTCGGAATGGGCCGAGGCTATGCCCACCCCCTCCCCGCCGCAAAATAGGCCGCGGGCACAGCCGCGCCCAAAAAAGAGCAGCTGAACCCCTTGGCACCAAGTTCGTCCTGCGGAAAAATTGCCAAAAAAGGGGAGTGCTATAGCCTTTGGGCGTGGGGCCGGCGAACTTCATCCGCCTTCCTCGGAATGGGCCGAGACTTTGGCCACCTCCTCACCGCGCGAAAAATAGGCCGCGGGCACAGCCGCGCCCAAAAAAGGGGTGTGCTATAGCCTTTGGGATAGCGGCTGGCGAACTTCGTCAGCCGGACTCGGAATGGGCCGAGACTTTGCCCACCCCTTCCCCGTGACAAAAATTGGCCGCGGGCGCAGCCGCGCCCAAAAAATAGCAGCCGAACTCGTTGGCGCCAAGTTCGTCGTGCAGAAAAATGCCCAAAAAGGGGACGGGCTATAGCTTTGGGGCGTGGGGCCGGCGCACTTCATCAGCCTTCCTCGAAATGGGCCGAGGCTATGCCCACCCCCTCCCCACGACTAAAATAGGCCGCGGGCACAGCCGCGCCCAAAAAAAGAGCAGCCAAACCCCTTGGCGCGAAGTTCGTCCTGCGGAAAAATGCCCACAAAAGGGGTGTGCTATAGCCTTTGGGTGTGGGGCCGGCGAACTTCGACCGCCATCCTCGGAATGGGCCGAGACTTTGGCCACCCCCTCCCTGCGCCAAAAATAGGCCGCGGGCTCAGCCGCGCCCAAAAAAGGGGTGTGCTATAGGCTTGGGGTGTGGGGCAGGCGAACATCGTCCGCCGGACTCGGAATAGGCCGAGACTTTGCCCACCCCCTCCCCGGGACAAAAAAAGGCCGCGGGCACAGCCGCCCCCAAAAAATAGCAGCCGAACCCGTTGGCGCCAAGCTCGTCCTGCGGAAAAATGCCCAAAAAGAGGATGGGCTATAGCCTTGGGGCGTGGGGCCGGCGAACTTCGTCCGCCGGACTCGGAATGGGCCGAGGCTATGCCCACCCCCACCCCGCGACAAAAATAGGCCGCGGGCACGGCCATGCTCAAAAAAGAGCAGCTGAACCCCTTGGCGCAAAGTTCGTCCTGAGGAAAAATGGCCAAAAAAGGGGTGTGCTATAGCGTTTGGGCGTGGGGCCGGCGAACTTTGTCCGCCTTCCTTGAAATGGGCCGAGACATTGACGACCCCCTCCCCGCGCCAAAAATAGGCCGCGGGCACAGCCGCGCCCAAAACAATGCCTTGGGGTGTGGGCCTGGCGAACATCGTCCGCTGGACTCGGAATGGGCCGAGACTTTGCCCACCACCTCCTCGCGACAAAAAAAGGCCGCGGGCACAGCCGCGCCCAAAAAATAGCTGCCGAACCCGTTGGCGCCAATTTTGTCCTGCGGACAAATGCCCGAAAAAGGGGTTGGCTATAGCCTTGGGGCGTGGGGCCGGTGAACTTCGTCCGCTGGGCTCGGAATGGGCCGAGGATATGCCCACCCCCTCCCCGCCACAAAAATAGGCCGCGGGCACAGCCGCGCCCAAAAAAGAGCAGCTGAACCCCTTGGAGCCAAGTTCGTCCTGCGGAAAAATTGCCAAAAAAGAGGTGTGCTATAGCCTTTGGGCGTGGGGCCGGCGAACTTCATCCGCCTTCCTCGGAATGGGCCGAGACTTTGGCCACCCCCTCACCGCGCGAAAAATAGGCCGCGGGCACAGCCGCGCCCAAAAAAGGGGTGTGCTATAGCCTTTGGGAGTGCGGCTGGCGAACTTCGTCAGCCGGACTCGGAATGGGCCGAGACTTTGGCGACCCCCTCCCCGCGCCAAAAATAGGCCGCGGGCACAGCCGCGCCCAAAACAACGCCTTGGGGTGTGGGGCTGGCGAACATCGTCCGCTGGACCCGGAATGGGCCGAGACTTTGCCCACCACCTCCTCGCGACAAAAAAAGGCCGCGGGCACAGCCGCGCCCAAAAAATAGCTGCCGAACCCGTTGGCGCCAATTTTGTCCTGCGGAAAAATGCCCGAAAAAGGGGTTGGCTATAGCCTTTGGGCGTGGGGCCGGTGAACTTCGTCCGCTGGGCTCGGAATGGGCCGTGGATATGCCCACCCCCTCCCCGCCACAAAAATAGGCCGCGGGCACAGCCGCGCCCAAAAAAGAGCAGCTGAACCCCTTGGAGCCAAGTTCGTCCTGCGGAAAAATTGCCAAAAAAGAGGTGTGCTATAGCCTTTGGGCGTGGGGCCGGCGAACTTCATCCGCCTTCCTCGGAATGGGCCGAGACTTTGGCCACCCCCTCACCGCGAGAAAAATAGGCCGCGGGCACAGCCGCGCCCAAAAAAGGGGTGTGCTATAGCCTTTGGGAGTGCGGCTGGCGAACTTCGTCAGCCGGACTCGGAATGGGCCGAGACTTTGCCCACCCCTTCCCCGTGACAAAAATTGGCCGCGGGCGCAGCCGCGCCCAAAAAATAGCAGCCGAACCCGTTGGCGCCAAGTTCGTCGTGCAGAAAAATGCCCAAAAAGGGGACGGGCTATAGCCTTGGGGCGTGGGGCCGGCGCACTTCATCAGCCTTCCTCGAAATGGGCCGAGGCTATGCCCACCCCCTCCCCACGACTAAAATAGGCCGCGGGCACAGCCGCGCCCAAAAAAAGAGTAGCCAAACCCCTAGGCGCGAAGTTCGTCCTGCGGAAAAATGCCCACAAAAGGGGTGCGCTATAGCCTTTGGACGTGGGGCCGGCGAACTTTGCCCGCCATCCTCGGAATGGGCCGAGACTTTGGCCACCCCCTCCCTGCGCCAAAAATAGGCCGCGGGCTCAGCCGCGCCCATAAAAGGGGTGTGCTATAGGCTTGGGGTGTGGGGCAGGCAAACATCGTCCGCCGGACTCGTAATAGGCCGAGACTTTGCCCACCCCCTCCCCGGGACAAAAAAAGGCCGCGGGCACAACCGCCCCCAAAAAATAGCAGCCGAACCCGTTGGCGCCAAGCTCGTCCTGCGGAAAAATGCCCAAAAAGGGGATGGGCTATAGCCTTGGGGCGTGGGGCCGGCGAACTTCGTCCGCCGGACTCCGAATGAGCCGAGACGTTTCCCACCCCCTCCCCGCGACAAAAATAGGTTGCGGGCACAGCCGCGCCCAAAAAAGAGCAGCTGAACCCCTTGGAGCCAAGTTCGTCCTGCGGAAAAATTGCCAAAAAAGAGGTGTGCTATAGCCTTTGGGCGTGGGGCCGGCGAACTTCATCCGCCTTCCTCGGAATGGGCCGAGACTTTGGCCACCCCCTCACCGCGCGAAAAATAGGCCGCGGGCACAGCCGCGCCCAAAAAAGGGGTGTGCTATAGCCTTTGGGATTGCGGCTGGCGAACTTCGTCAGCCGGACTCGGAATGGGCCGAGACTTTGCCCACCCCTTCCCCGTCACAAAAATTGGCCGCGGGCACAGCCGCGCCCAAAAAAGAGCAGCCGAACCCCTTGGCGCCATGTTTGTCCTACGGAAAAATGCCCAAAAAGGGAGTGGGCTATAGCCTCGGGCGGTGGGGCTGGCAAACATCGTCCGCTGGACTCAGAGCGAGCCGAGACTCTGCCCACCCCCTCCCCGCGACAAAAATATGCCGAGGACACAGCCGCGCCCAAAAAAGAACAGCCGAACCCCTTGGACCCCAGTTCGTCCTGCGGAGAAATGCCTAAAAAAGGGGTGGGCTATAGCCTTGGGGTGTGGGGCTGGCGAACTTCGTCCGCCGGATTCGGAATGGGCCGAGACTTTTCCCACCCCCTCCCCATGACAAAAACAGGCTGCGGGCACAGCCGCGCCCAAAAAAGAGCAGCCGAACCCCATGGCGCCAAGTTCGTCCTGCGGAAAAATGCCCAAAAAGGGGGTGGGCTGTAGCCCTGGGGCGTGCGGCTGGCGAACTTCGTCCGCCTGCCTCGGAATGGGCCGAGACTTTGCCCACCCCTCCCCACGACATAAATAGGCCGCAGGCACAGCCGCGCCCAAAAAAGAGCAGTCGAACCCCTTGGTGCCAAGTTCGTCCTGCGGAAAAATGCCCAAAAAGGGGGTGGGCTATAGCCTTGGGGCGTGGGACCTGCGAACTTCGTCTGCGTTCCTCGGAATGGTCCGAGACTTTGCCCACCCCTCCCAGTGACAAAAATAGGCCGCGGGCACAGCCGTGCCCAAAAAAGAGCAGCCGAACCCCTTGGCGCCAAGTTCGTCCTGCGGAAAAATGCCCAAAAAGGGGGTGGGCTATAGCCTTGGGGCGTGGGGCAGGCGGACTTTGTTCGCCGCACTCGGAATGGGCCGAGACTTTTCCCACCCCCTCCCCACGACAAAAATAGACTGCGGGCACAGCCGCGCCCAAAACAGAGCAGCCGAACCCCTTGGCGCCAAGTTCATCCTGCGCAAAAATGCCCAAAAAAAGGGTAGGCTATAGCCTTGGGGCGTGGGGCAGGCGGACTTCGTCCGCCGGACTTGGAATGGGCCGAGACTTTGCCCACCCCGTCCCCGCGATAAAAATAGGCCGCGGGCACAGCCGCGCCCAAAAAAGAGCAGCCGAACCCCTTGGCGCCATGTTCGTCCGGCGGAAAAATGCCAAAAAAGGGGCGGGCTATAGCCTTGGGGCGTGGGGCAGGCGGACATCGTCCGCCGGACACGGAATGGGCCGAGACTTTTCCCACCCCCTCCCCGCATCAAAAATAGACTGCGGGCACAGCCGCGCCCAAAAAAGAGAAGCTGAACCCCTTGGCGCCAAGTTCGTCCTGCGGAAAAATGCCCAAAAAGGGGGTGGTCTATAGGCTTGGGGCGTGGGGCTGCCGGAGTTTGTCCGCCGGGCTCGGAATGTGCGGAGACTTTGCCCACCCCCTCCCCGCGACAAAAATAGGCCGCAGGCACAGCCGCGCCAAAAAAAGAGCAGCCGAACCCCTTGGCGCCAAGTTCGACCTGCGCAAAAATGTCCAAAAAAGGGGTGTGCTATAGCCTTTGGGTGTGGGGCCGGCGAACTTCGTCTGCCTCCGTCGGAATGGGCCGAGACTTTGGCCACCCCCTCCCCCCGTCAAAAATAGGCCGTGGGCACAGCCGCACCAAAAAAAGAGCAGCCGAACCCCTCGGTGCCAAGTTCGTCCTGCGGAAAAATGCCCACAAAGGGGGTGGGCTATAGCCTTGGGGTGTGGGGCAGGCGAACTTCGTCCGGCGGACTCGGAATGGGCCGAGACTTTGCCCACCCCCTCTCCACAACGAAAATAGACCGTTGGCACAGCCGCGCCCAAAAAAGAGCAGCCGAACCCCTTGGCGCCAAGTTCGTCCTGCGGAAAAATGCCGAAAAAAGGGGTGGGCTATAGCCTTGGGGCGTGGGGCAGGCGCACTTCGTCCGCCGGACTCGGACTGGGCCGAGACTTTTCCCACCCCCTTCCCGCGACAAAAAAAGGCAGTGGGCACAGCCGCGTCCAAAAAAGAGCAGCCGAACCCCTTGGCGTCAAGTTCGTCCTGCGGAAAAATGCCCAAAAAGGGGGTGGGCTATAGCCTTGGGGCGTGGGGCGGGCGAACTTCGTCCGCCGGACTCGGAATGGGCCGAGACTTTGTCCACCCCCTCCCCGCGACAAAATAGGCCGTGGGCTCAGCCGAACCCCTTGGCGCAAAGTTCGTCCTGCGGAAAAATGCCCAAAAAATGGGTGGGCTATGGCCTTGGGGCGTGGGGCGGGCGAACTTCTTCCGCCGGACTGGGAACGGGCCGAGACTTTGCCCACCCCCTCCCCGCGACAAAAATAGGCCGCGGGCTCAGCCGCGTCCAAAAAAATGCAGCAGAACCCCGTGGCGCCAAGTTCGTCCTGCGGAAAAATGCCCGAAAAAGGGGTGTGCTATAGCCTTTGGGCGTGGGGCCGGCGAATTCGTCTGCCTTCCTCGGAATGGGCCGAGACTTTGCCCACCCCCTCCCCGCACCAACAATAGGCCGTGTACACAGCCGCGCCCAAAAAAGAGCAGCCGAACCCCTTGGCGCCAAGTTCGTCCGGCGGAAAAATGCCCAACAAGGGGTGGGCTATAGCCTTGGGGCGTGGGGCCGGGAAAGTTCGTCCGCCGGACTCCGAATGGGCCGAGACTTTTCCCACACCCTCCCCGCGACAAAAATAGGCCGCGACCACAGCCGCGCCCAAAAAAGAGCAGCCGAACCCCTTGGCGCCAAGTTCGTCCTGCGGAAAAAATGCCCAAAAAAGGGGTGGGCTATAGCCTAGATGCGTGGGGCTGGCGAACTTCGTCCGCCGGACTCGGAATGGGCCGACACATTGCCCACCCCCTCCCTGCGACAAAAATAGGCCGCGGGTGCAGCGGCACCCAAAAAAGAGCATCCAAACCCATTGGCGCCAAGTTCGTCCCGCGGAAAAATGCCCAAAAAGGGAGTGGGCTATAGCCTTGGGGCGTGGGGCTGCCGGAGTTCGTCCGCCGGGCTCGGAATGTGCGGAGACTTTGCCCACCCCCTCCCCGCGACAAAAATAGGCCGCGGGCACAGCCGCGCCAAAAAAAGAGCAGCCGAACCCCTTGGCGCCAAGTTCGACCTGTGGAAAAATGTCCAAAAAAGGGGTGTGCTATAGCCTTTGGGTGTGGGGCCGGCGAACTTCGTCCGCCTCCGTCGGAATGGGCCGAGACTTTGGCCACCCCCTCCCCGCGACAAAAATAGGCCGTGGGCACAGCCGCACCAAAAAAAGAGCAGCCGAACCCCTCGGTGCCAAGTTCGTCCTGCGGAAAAATGCCCACAAAGGGGGTGGGCTATAGCCTTGGGGTGTGGGGAAGGCGAACTTCGTCCGGCGGACTCGGAATGGGCCGAGACTTTGCCCACCCCCTCTCCACAACGAAAATAGACCGCGGGCACAGCCGTGCCCAAAAAAGAGCAGCCGAACCCCTTGGCGCCAAGTTCGTCCTGCGGAAAAATGCCGAAAAAAGGGGTGGGCTATAGCCTTGGGGCGTGGGGCAGGCGAACTTCGTCCGCCGGACTCGGACCGGGCCGAGACTTTTCCCACCCCCTCCCCGCGACAAAAAAAGGCAGTGGGCACAGCCGCGTCCAAAAAAGAGCAGCCGAACCCCTTGGCGCCAAGTTCGTCCTGCGGAAAAATGCCCAAAAAGGGGGTGGGCTATAGCCTTGGGGCGTGGGGCGGGCGAACTTCGTCCGGCGGACTCGGAATGGGCCGAGACTTTTCCCACCCCCTCCCCGAGACAAAAATAGGCCGCGGGCACAGCCGCGCCCAAAAAAGAACAGCCGAACCCCATGGCGCCAAGTTCGTCCTGCGGACAAATTCCCAAAAAAGGGGTGTGCTATAGCCTTGGGGCATGGGGCGGACGAACATCGTCTGCCGGACTTGGAATGGGCCGAGACTTTGCCCACCCCCTCCCCGGGAAAAAATTGGCCACGGGATCAGCCGCACCCAAAAAAGAACAGCCGAACCCCTTGGCGCCGAGTTCGTCCTGCGGAAAAATGCCCATAAAAGGCGTGTGCTATAGCCTATGGGTGTGGGGCCGGCGAACTTCGTCCGCCTTCCTCGGAATGGGCCGAGACTGTGTCCCCCCCTCCCCGCGACAAAAATAGGGCGCGGGCACAGCCGCGCCCAAAAACGAGCAGCCAAACCCCTTTGCGCCAAGTTCGTCATGTGGCAAAATGCCCAAAAAATGGGTGGGCTATAGCCATGGGGCGTGGGGCTGGCGCACTTCGTCCGCCGGACTCGGAATGGGCAGAGACTTTGCCCACCCCCTCCCCGCGACAAAAATAGGCCGCGGGCACAGCCGCGCCAAGAAAAGAGCAGCCGAACCACTTGGCGCCAAGTTCGACCTGCGGAAAAATGCCCATAAAAGGCGTGTGCTATAGCCTTTGGGTGTGGGGCCGGCGAACTTCGTCCGCCTTCCTCGGAATGGGCCGAGACTGTGTCCCCCCCTCCCCGCGACAAAAATAGGGCGCGGGCACAGCCGCGCCCAAAAACGAGCAGCCAAACCCCTTGGCGCCAAGTTCGTCATGTTGCAAAATGCCCAAAAAATGGGTGGGCTATAGCCATGGGGCGTGGGGCTGGCGCACTTCGTCCGCCGGACTCGGAATGGGCAGAGACTTTGCCCACCCCCTCCCCGCGACAACAATAGGCCGCCGGCACAGCCGCGCCCAAAACAGAGCAGCGGAACCCCTTGGCGCCAAGTTCGACCTGCGGAAAAATGCCCATAAAAGGCGTTTGCTATAGCCTTAGGGCGTGGGGCCGGCGAACTTTGTCCGCCTTCCTCGGAATGTGCCGAGACTTTGCCCACTCCCTCCCCGCGACTAAAATAGGCCACGAGCACAGCCGCGCCCAAAAAAAAGCAGCCGAACCCCTTGGCGCCAAGTTCGTCCTGCTGAAAAATGCCCAAAAAAGGGGCGTGCTATAGCCTTGGGGCGTGGGGCGGACGAACATCGTCCGCCGGACTCGGAATGGGCCGAGACTTTGCCCACCCCCTCACCGCGCCAAAAAATAGGCCGCGGGCATAGCTGCGCCCAAAAAAGAGCAGCCGAAACCCTTGGCGCCAAGTTCGTCCTGCGGAAAAATGCCCAAAAAGGGGGTGGGCTACAGCCTTCGGGTGTGGGGTGGGCGAACTTCGTCCTCCGTCCTTTGAATGGGCCGAGACTTTGGCCACCCCCTCCCCACGCCAAAAATAGGACGCGGGCACAGCCGCGCACAAAAAAGAGCAGCCGAACCCCTTGGCGCCAAGTTCGTCCTGCGGAAAAATGCCCAAAAAAGGGGTGGGCTATTGCCTTGGGGCGTGGGGCTGCCGAACTTCGTCCGCCGGACTCAGAATGGGCCGAGACTTTGCCCACCCCCTCCCCGCGACAAAAATAGGCCGCGGGCACAGCCGCGCCCAAAAAAGAGCAGCCAAACCCCTTGGCGGCAAGTTCGTCCTGCGGAAAAATGCCCAAGAAAGGGGTGTGCTATAGCCTTGGGGTGTGGGGCAGGCGAACTTCGTCCGGCGGACTCGGAATGGGCCGAGACTTTGCCCACCCCCTCCCCGTGACAAAATAGGCCGCGGGCTCAGCCGCACCCAAAAAAGAACAGCCGAACCCCTTGGCGCCAAGTTCGTCTTGCGGAAAAATGCCCAAAAAAGGGGTGGGCTATGACCCTGGGGGGTGGGGCTGGCGAAGTTCGTCCGCCGGACTCGGAATGGGCCGAGACTTTTCCCACCCCCTCCCCGAGACAAAAATAGGCCGCGGGCACAGCCGCGCCCAAAAAAGAGTAGCCGAACCCCTTGGCGCCAAGTTCGTCCTGCGGAAAAATGCCCAAAAAAGGGGCGTGCTATAGCCTTGGGGCGTGGGGTGGACGAACATCGTCCGCCGGACTCGGAATGGGCCGAGACTTTGCCCACCCCCTCCCCGCGCCAAAAATAGGCCGCGGGCACAGCTGCGCCCAAAAAAGAGCAGCCGAAACCCTTGGCGCCAAGTTCGTCCTGCGGAAAAATGCCCAAAAAGGGGGTGGGCTACAGCCTTCGGGCGTGGGGTGGGCGAACTTCGTCCTCCGTCCTTTGAATGGACCGAGACTTTGGCCACCCCCTCCCCACGCCAAAAATAGGACACGGGCACAGCCGCGCACAAAAAAGAGCAGCCGAACCCCTTGGCGCCAAGTTCGTCCTGCGGAAAAATGCCCAAAAAAGGGGTGGGCTATTGCCTTGGGGCGTGGGGCTGCCGAACTTCATCCGCCTTCCTCGGAATGGGCCGAGACTGTGTCCACCCGCTCCCCGCGACAAAAATAGCCCACGGGCAGAGCCACGCCAAAAAAAGAGCAGCCGAACCCCGTGGCGCCAAGTTCGACCTGCGGAAAAATGTCCAAAAAAGGGGTATGCTATAGCCTTTGGGTGTGGGGCCGGCGAACTTCGTCCGCCTTCGTCGGAATGGGCCGAGACTTTTCCCACCCACTCCCCGTGCCAAAAATAGGCCGCGGGCACAGCCGCGCCCAAAAAATAGCAGGCGAACCCTTGGCGCCAAGTTCGTCCTGCGGAAAAATGCGCAAAAAGGGGTGGGCTAAAGCCTCGGGGCGTGGGGCGGGCGAACTTCGTCCGCCGGACTCGGAATAAGCCAAGACTTTCCCCACCCCCTCCCCTTGACAAAAATAGGCCGCGGGCACAGCCGCGCCCATAAAGGAGCAGCCGACCCCCATGGCGCCAAGTTCGTCCTGCGGAAAAATGCTCAAAAGGGGGGTGGGCTATAGCCCTGGGGCGTGGGGCTGGCGAACTTCGTCCACCGGGCTCAGAATGGGCCGAGGCTTTGCCCACCCCCTCACCGCGACAACAATAGGCCACGGGCACAGCCACGCCCAAAAAAGATCAGCCGAACCCCTTTGCACCAAGTTCGTCCTGGGGAAAAATGCCCAAAAAGGGGATAGGCTATGGCCTTGGGGCGTGGGGCGGGCGAACTTCGTCCGCCGGACTCGGAGTGGGCCGAGACTTTGACCACCCCCTCCCCATGACAAAAATAGGCCGAGGGCACAGCCGCACCCAAAAAAGAGCAGCCGAACCCCTTGGCGCCAAGTTCGTCCTGCGGAAAAATACCCAAAAAAGGGGTGGGCTATAGCCTTGGGGCGTGGGGCTGGCGAACTTCATCCCCCTTCTTCGGAGTGGGCCGAGACATTGCCCACCCCCTCCCCATGACAAAAATAGGCCGCGGGCACAGCCGCGCCCAAAAAATAGCAGCTGAACCCGTTGGCGCCAAGTTCGTCCTGCGGAAAAATACCCAAAAAAGGGGTGTGCTATAGCCTTGGGGTGTGGGGCAGGCGAACTACGTCCGGTGGACTCGGAATGGGCCGAGACTTTGCCCACCCCCTCCCCGTGACAAAATAGGCCGCGGGCTCAGCCGCACCCAAAAAAGAACAGCCGAACCCCTTGGCGCCAAGTTCGTCCTGCGGAAAAATGCCCAAAAAAGGGGTGGGCTATGACCCTGGGGGGTGGGGCTGGCGAAGTTCGTCCGCCGGACTCGGAATAAGCCAAGACTTTCCCCACCCCCTCCCCGCGACAAAAATAGGCCGCGGGTACAGCTGTACTCAAAAAGGAACAGCCGAAACCCTTGGCGCCAAGTTCGTCCTGCGGAAAAATGCCCAAAAAAGGGGTGTGCTATAGCCTTGGGGCGTGGGGTGGGTGAACTTCGTCCACCGGTCTCGGAATGTGCCGAGACTTTGCCAACCCCGTCCCCGTGACAAAAATAGGCCGAGGGCACAGCCGCGGCCGAAAAGGAGCAGCTGAACCCCTTAGCGCCAAGTTCGTCCTGCGGAAAAATGCCCAAAACGGGGGTGGGCTATACCCTTGGGGCGTGGGGCTGGCGAACTTCGTCCGCCGGACTCAGAATGGGTTGAGGCTTTGCCCACCCCCTCACCGCGACAAAAATAGGCCGCGGGCACAGCCGCGCCCAAAACAGAGCTGCCGAACCCCTTGGCGCCAAGTTCGTCCTGCGGAAAAATGCCCAAAAAAGGGGTGTGCTATAGCCTTGGGGTGTGGGGCAGGCGAACTACGTCCGGTGGACTCGGAATGGGCCGAGACTTTGCCCACCCCCTCCCCGTGACAAAATAGGCCGCGGGCTCAGCCGCACCCAAAAAAGAACAGCCGAACCCCTTGGCGCCAAGTTCGTCCTGCGGAAAAATGCCCAAAAAAGGGGTGGGCTATGACCCTGGGGGGTGGGGCTGGCGAAGTTCGTCCGCCGGACTCGGAATAAGCCAAGACTTTCCCCACCCCCTCCCCGCGACAAAAATAGGCCGCGGGTACAGCTGTACTCAAAAAGGAACAGCCGAAACCCTTGGCGCCAAGTTCGTCCTGCGGAAAAATGCCCAAAAAAGGGGTGTGCTATAGCCTTGGGGCGTGGGGTGGGTGAACTTCGTCCACCGGTCTCGGAATGTGCCGAGACTTTGCCAACCCCGTCCCCGTGACAAAAATAGGCCGAGGGCACAGCCGCGGCCGAAAAGGAGCAGCTGAACCCCTTAGCGCCAAGTTCGTCCTGCGGAAAAATGCCCAAAACGGGGGTGGGCTATACCCTTGGGGCGTGGGGCTGGCGAACTTCGTCCGCCGGACTCAGAATGGGTTGAGGCTTTGCCCACCCCCTCACCGCGACAAAAATAGGCCGCGGGCACAGCCGCGCCCAAAAGAGAGCAGCCGAACCCCTTGGCGCCAAATTCGTCCGGCGAAAAAATGCCCAAAAAAGGATTGGGCTGTAGCCTTGGGGCGTGGGGCGGGCGAAATTCGTCCACCGGTCTCGGAATGTGCCGAGACTTTGCCAACCCCTTCCCCGTGACAAAAATAGGCCGAGGGCACAGCCGCGGCCGAAAAGGAGCAGCTGAACCCCTTAGCGCCAAGTTCGTCCTGCGGAAAAATGCCCAAAACGGGGTCGGCTATAGCCTTGGGGCGTGGGGCTGGCGAACTTCGTCCGTCGGACTCGGAATAAGCCAAGACTTTCCCCACCCCCTCCCCGCGACAAAAATAGGCCGCTGGTACAGCTGCACCCAAAAAGGAGCAGCCGAAACCCTTGGCGCCAAGTTCGTCCTGCGGAAAAATGCCCAAAAAAGGGGTGTGCTATAGCCTTGGGGCGTGGGGCGGGTGAACTTCGTCCACCGGTCTCGGAATGTGCCGAGACTTTGCCAACCCCGTCCCCGTGACAAAAATAGGCCGAGGGCACAGCCGCGGCCGAAAAGGAGCAGCTGAACCCCTTAGCGCCAAGTTCGTCCTGCGGAAAAATGCCCAAAACGGGAGTGGGCTATACCCTTGGGACGTGGGGCTGGAGAACTTCGTCCGCCGGACTCAGAATGGGTTGAGGCTTTGCCCACCCCCTCACTGCGAAAAAAATAGGCCGCGGGCACAGCCGCGCCCAAAACAGAGCTGCCGAACCCCTTGGCGCCAAGTTCGTCCGGCGGAAGAATGCCCAAAAAGGGGGTGGGCTATAGGCTTGGGGCGTGGGGCTGGCGAACTTCGTCCGCCGGACTCAGAATGGGCCGAGGTTTTGCCCACCCCCTCCCCACGACAAAAATAGGCCGTGGGCACAGCCGCGCCAAAAAAGGAGCAGCCGAACCCCTTGGCGCCAAGTTCGTCCTGCGGCAAAATTCCCAAAAAGGGGGTGGGCTATAGCCTTGGGGCGTGGGGCTGGCAAACTTCGTCCGCCGGACTCGGAATGGGTCGAGACTTTGTCCACACCCTCACCGCGACAAAAATAGGCCACGGGCACAGCCGCGCCCAAAAAAGAGCTGCCGAACCCCTTGGCGCCAAGTTGGTCCTGTGGAAAAATGCCCAAAAAGGGGGTGGGCTATAGCCTTGGGGCGTGGGGATGGCGCACTTCGTCCGCCGGACTCAGAATGGGACGAGTCTTTGTCTACCCCCTCCCCGTGACAAAAATATACCGCGGTTACACCCATGCCCAAAAAAGAACAGCCGAACCCCTTGGCGCGAAGTTCGTCCTGTGGAAAAATGCCCAAAAAGGGGGTGGGCTATAGCCTTCGGGCGTGGGGATGGCGCACTTCATCCGCCGGACTCAGAATGGGACGAGTCTTTGCCCACCCCCTCCCCGTGACAAAAATATGCCGCGGTTACACCCACGCCCAAAAAAGAACAGCCGAACCCCTTGGCGCCAAGTTCGTCCTGCGGAAAAATGCCCAAAAAAGGGGTGGGCTATAGCCTTGGGGCGTGGGGCGGGCGAACTTCGTCCGCCGGACTCGGAATGGGACGAGAGTTTGACCACCCGCTCGCCGCGGCAAAAATAGGCCGAGGGCACAGCCGCGCCCAAAAAAGAGCAGCCAAACCCCTTGGCGCCAAGTTCGTCCTGCGGAAAAATGCCCAAAAAAGGGGTGGGCTATAGCCTTCGGGCGTGGGGCTGGCGAACCTCGTCCGCCGGACTCGGAATGGGCGGAGACAGTTCCCACCCCCTCCCCGCGACAAAATTAGGCCGCGCGCACAGCCGCGCCCATAAAAGAGCAGCCGAAACCCCTGGCGCCAAGTTCGTCCGGTGGAAAAATGCCCAAAAATGGGTTGGGCAATAGCCTTGGGGCGTGGGGTTGGCGAACTTCGGTTGCCGGACTCGGAATGGGCCGAGACATTCCCCACCCCTCCCCGTGACAAAAATAGGCTGCGCACACAGCCGCGCCCAAAACAGAGCTGCCGAACCCCTTGGCGCCAAGTTCGTCCAGCGGAAAAATGCCCAAAAAAGGGGTGTGCTATAGCCTTGGGGTGTGGGGCAGGCGAACTACGTCCGGTGGACTCGGAATGGGCCGAGACTTTGCCCACCCCCTCCCCGTGACAAAATAGGCCGCGGGCTCAGCCGCACCCAAAAAAGAACAGCCGAACCCCTTGGCGCCAAGTTCGTCCTGCGGAAAAATGCCCAAAAAAGGGGTGGGCTATGACCCTGGGGGGTGGGGCTGGCGAAGTTCGTCCGCCGGACTCGGAATAAGCCAAGACTTTCCCCACCCCCTCCCCGCGACAAAAATAGGCCGCGGGTACAGCTGTACTCAAAAAGGAACAGCCGAAACCCTTGGCGCCAAGTTCGTCCTGCGGAAAAATGCCCAAAAAAGGGGTGTGCTATAGCCTTGGGGCGTGGGGTGGGTGAACTTCGTCCACCGGTCTCGGAATGTGCCGAGACTTTGCCAACCCCGTCCCCGTGACAAAAATAGGCCGAGGGCACAGCCGCGGCCGAAAAGGAGCAGCTGAACCCCTTAGCGCCAAGTTCGTCCTGCGGAAAAATGCCCAAAATGGGGGTGGGCTATACCCTTGGGGCGTGGGGCTGGCGAACTTCGTCCGCCGGACTCAGAATGGGTTGAGGCTTTGCCCACCCCCTCACCGCGACAAAAATAGGATGCGGGCACAGCCGCGCCCAAAAGAGAGCAGCCGAACCCCTTGGCGCCAAATTCGTCCGGCGAAAAAATGCCCAAAAAAGGATTGGGCTGTAGCCTTGGGGCGTGGGGCGGGCGAACTTCGTCCACCGGTCTCGGAATGTGCCGAGACTTTGCCAACCCCTTCCCCGTGACAAAAATAGGCCGAGGGCACAGCCGCGGCCGAAAAAGAGCAGCTGAACCCCTTAGCGCCAAGTTCGTCCTGCGGAAAAATGCCCAAAACGGGGTCGGCTATAGCCTTGGGGCGTGGGGCTGGCGAACTTCGTCCGTCGGACTCGGAATAAGCCAAGACTTTCCCCACCCCCTCCCCGCGACAAAAATAGGCCGAGGGCACAGCCGCGGCCGAAAAGGAGTAGCTGAACCCCTTAGCGCCAAGTTCGTCCTGCGGAAAAATGCCCAAAACGGGAGTGGGCTATACCCTTGGGGCGTGGGGCTGGAGAACTTCGTCCGCCGGACTCAGAATGGGTTGAGGCTTTGCCCACCCCCTCACCGCGACAAAAATAGGCCGCGGGCACAGCCGCGCCCAAAACAGAGCTGCCGAACCCCTTGGCGCCAAGTTCGTCCGGCGGAAGAATGCCCAAAAAGGGGGTGGGCTATAGGCTTGGGGCGTGGGGCTGGCGAACTTCGTCCGCCGGACTCAGAATGGGCCGAGGTTTTGCCCACCCCCTCCCCACGACAAAAATAGGCCGTGGGCACAGCCGCGCCAAAAAAGGAGCAGCCGAACCCCTTGGCGCCAAGTTCGTCCTGCGGCAAAATTCCCAAAAAGGGGGTGGGCTATAGCCTTGGGGCGTGGGGCTGGCAAACTTCGTCCGCCGGACTCGGAATGGGTCGAGACTTTGTCCACACCCTCACCGCGACAAAAATAGGCCACGGGCACAGCCGCGCCCAAAAAAGAGCTGCCGAACCCCTTGGCGCCAAGTTGGTCCTGTGGAAAAATGCCCAAAAAGGGGGTGGGCTATAGCCTTGGGGCGTGGGGATGGCGCACTTCGTCCGCCGGACTCAGAATGGGACGAGTCTTTGTCTACCCCCTCCCCGTGACAAAAATATACCGCGGTTACACCCATGCCCAAAAAAGAACAGCCGAACCCCTTGGCGCGAAGTTCGTCCTGTGGAAAAATGCCCAAAAAGGGGGTGGGCTATAGCCTTCGGGCGTGGGGATGGCGCACTTCATCCGCCGGACTCAGAATGGGACGAGTCTTTGCCCACCCCCTCCCCGTGACAAAAATATGCCGCGGTTACACCCACGCCCAAAAAAGAACAGCCGAACCCCTTGGCGCCAAGTTCGTCCTGCGGAAAAATGCCCAAAAAAGGGGTGGGCTATAGCCTTGGGGCGTGGGGCGGGCGAACTTCGTCCGCCGGACTCGGAATGGGACGAGAGTTTGACCACCCGCTCGCCGCGGCAAAAATAGGCCGAGGGCACAGCCGCGCCCAAAAAAGAGCAGCCAAACCCCTTGGCGCCAAGTTCGTCCTGCGGAAAAATGCCCAAAAAAGGGGTGGGCTATAGCCTTCGGGCGTGGGGCTGGCGAACCTCGTCCGCCGGACTCGGAATGGGCGGAGACAGTTCCCACCCCCTCCCCGCGACAAAATTAGGCCGCGGGCACAGCCGCGCCCATAAAAGAGCAGCCGAAACCCCTGGCGCCAAGTTCGTCCGGTGGAAAAATGCCCAAAAATGGGTTGGGCAATAGCCTTGGGGCGTGGGGTTGGCGAACTTCGGTTGCCGGACTCGGAATGGGCCGAGACATTCCCCACCCCTCCCCGTGACAAAAATAGGCTGCGCGCACAGCCGCGCCCAAAAGAGAGCAGCCGAACCCCTTGGCGCCAAGTTCGTCCTGCGGAAAAATGCCCAAAAAGGAGGTGGGCTATAGCCTTGGGGCGTGGGGCGGGCGAGCTTCGTCCGCCGGACTCGGAATGGGCCGAGACTTTGACCACCCCCTCCCCACGACAAAAATAGTCCGTAGGCACAGCCACGTCCAAAAAAGAGCTACCGAACCCCTTGGCGCCAAGTTCGTCCTGCGGAAAAATGCCCAAAAAGGGGGTGGGCTATAGCCATGGGGCGTGGGGATGGCGAACTTCGTCCGCCGGACTCAGAACGGGCCGAGGCTCGGGCCAACCCCTACCCACGACAAGCATAGGCCGCGGGCACAGCTGCGCCCAAAAAAGAGCAGCCGAACCCCTTGGAGCCAAGTTCGTCCTGCGGAAAATTGCCCAAAAAGGGGGTGGGCTATAGCCTTGGGGCGTGGGGCTGGCGAATTTTGTCCGCCGGACTCGGAATGGGCCGAGACTTTTCCCACCCCCTTCCCGTGACATAAATATGCCGCGGGCACAGCCGCGCCCAAAAAAGAGCAGCCGAACCCCTTGGCGCCAAGTTTGTCCTGCGGAAAAATGCCCAAAAAAGGGGTGGGCTAATGCCTTGGGACCTGGGGCCGGCGATCTTCGCCCGCCGGACTCGGAATGGGCCGAGATTTTTCCCACCCCCTCCCCGCGAAAAAAATAGGCCGCAGCCACTGCCGCGCCCAAAAAAGAGCAGCCGAACCCCTTGGCGCCAAGTTCGTCCTGTGGAAAAATGCCCAAAAAAGGGGTTGGCTATAACCTTGGGGTGTGGGGCCGGCGAACTTCGTTTGCCGGACTCGGAATGGGCCGAGACTTTTGCCACCCCCTCCCCACGAAAAAAATAGGCCGCGCGCACAGCCGCGCCCAAAAGAGAGCAGCCGAACCCCTTGGCGCAAGTTCGTCCGGCGGAAAAATGCCCAAAAAGGGGGTGGGCTATAGTCTTGCGGCGTGGGGCTGGCGAATTTTGTCCGCCGGACTCGGAATGGGCCGAGACTTTTCCCACCCCCTCCCTGCGACAAAAATATGCCCTGGGCACAGCCGCGCCCAAAAAAGAGCAGCCGAACCCCTTGGCGCCAAGTTCGTCCTGCGGAAAAATGCCCAAAAAGGGGGCGTGCTATAGCCTTGGGGCGTGGGGCAGGCGAACTTCGTCCGCCGGACTTGGAATGGGCCGAGGCTTTGCCCACCCCCTCCCCGTGACCAAAATAGGCCGTGGGCACAGCCGCGCCCAAAAAATAGCAGCCGAACCCCTTGGCGCCAAGTTCGTTCTGCGGAAAAATGCCCAAAAAAGGGGTGGGCTATAGCATTGGGACGTGGGGCTGGCGATCTTCGTCCGCCGGACTCGGAATGGGACGAGAGTTTGACCACCCGCTCGCCGCGGCAAAAATAGGCCGAGGGCACAGCCGCGCCCAAAAAAGAGCAGGTAAACCCCTTGGGGCCAAGTTCCTCCTGCGGAAAAAAGCCCAAAAAAGGGGTGGGCTAAAGCCTTGGGGCGTGGGGCTGGCGAACTTCGTCCGCCGGACTCGGAATGGGCCGAGACATTCCCCAACCCCTCCCCGCGACAAAAATAGGCCGCGGTCACAGCCACACCCAAAAAAGAGCAGCCGAACCCCTTGGCGCCAAGTTCGGCTGCGGAAAAATTCCCAAAAAAAGGGTGGGCTATAGCCTTGGCCCGTGGGGCGGGCGAACTTCGTCCGCCGGACACGGAATGGGTAGAGACTTTTCCCACCCCCTCACCGCGACAACAATAGGCCGCGGGCACAGCCACGCCCAAAAAAGATCAGCCGAACCCCTTTGCGCCAAGTTCGTCCTGGGGAAAAATGCCCAAAAAGGGGATAGGCTATGGCCTTGGGGCGTGGGGCTGGCGAACTTCGTCCGCCGGACTCGGAATGGGACGAGAGTTTGACCACCCGCTCGCCGCGGCAAAAATAGGCCGAGGGCACAGCCGCGCCCAAAAAAGAGCAGCCAAACCCCTTGGCGCCAAGTTCGTCCTGCGGAAAAATGCCCAAAAAAGGGGTGGGCTATAGCCTTCGGGCGTGGGGCTGGCGAACCTCGTCCGCCGGACTCGGAATGGGCGGAGACATTTCCCACCCCCTCCCCGCAACAAAATTAGGCCGCGGGCACAGCCGCGCCCATAAAAGAGCAGCCGAAACCCCTGGCGCCAAGTTCGTCCGGTGGAAAAATGCCCAAAAAAGGGTTGGGCAATTGCCTTGGGGCGTGGGGTTGGCGAACTTCGGTTGCCGGACTCGGAATGGGCGGAGACATTTCCCACCCCCTCCCCGCGACAAAAATAGGCCGCGGGCTCAGCCGCGCCCATAAAAGAGCAGCCGAAACCCCTGGCGCCAAGTTCGTCCGGTGGAAAAATGCCCAAAAAAGGGTTGGGCAATAGCCTTGGGGCGTGGGGTTGGCGAACTTCGGTTGCCGGACTCGGAATGGGCCGAGACATTCCCCACCCCTCCCCGTGACAAAAATAGGCTGCGCGCACAGCCGCGCCCAAAAGAGAGCCGCCGAACCCCTTGGCGCCAAGTTCGTCCTGCAGAAAAAAGCCCAAAAAGGGGGTGGGCTATAGCGTTGGGGCTTGGGGCTGGCGAACTTCGTCCGCCGGACTCGGAATCGGCCGAGACTTTGACCACCCCATCCCCGCGACAAAAATAGGCCGCGGGGAACGCCGCGACAAAAAATGGGCAGCCGAACCCCTTGGCGCCAAGTTCGTCCTGCCGAAAAATGCCCAAAAAGGTGGTGGGCTATAGCCTTGGGGCGCGGGGCTGGCGATCTTCGTCCGCCAGACTCGGAATGGACCGAGACT
This sequence comes from Citrus glauca, assembly GCA_029633175.1. Taxonomy (NCBI): domain Eukaryota; kingdom Viridiplantae; phylum Streptophyta; class Magnoliopsida; order Sapindales; family Rutaceae; genus Citrus; species Citrus glauca. The sequence continues at coordinate 156,154 of JAQOOD010000038.1, read as the reverse complement.
TTCCCCACCCCCTCCCAGCGACAAAAATAGGCCGCGGGCATAGCCGCGCCCAAAAAAGAGCAACCGAACCCCTTGGCGCCAAGTTCGTCCTAAGGAGAAATGCCCAAAAAAGGGGTGTGCAATAGCCTTTGGTCGTGGGGCCGGCGCACTTCGTCCGCCTTCCTCGGAATGGGACAAGAGTTTGGCCACCCCCTCCCCACAACAAAAATAGGCCCCGGGCACAGCCGCGCCCAAAGAAGAGCAGCCGAACCCCTTGGCGCCAAGTTCGTCCTGCCGAAAAATGCCCAAAAAGGGGGTGGGCTATAGCCTTGGGGCTTGGGGCTGGCGAAATTCGTCCGCCGGACTCGGAATGGGCCGAGACATTTCCCACCCCCTCCCCGTGACAAAAATAGGCCGCGGGCACAGCCGCGCCCTAAAAAGAGCAGCCGAACCCCTTGGCGCCAAGTTCGTCCTGGGGAAAAATGCCCAAAAAGGGGGTGGACTATAGCCTTGGGGCGTGGGACGGGCGAACTTCGTCTTCCGGACTCGGAATGGGCCGAGACTTTTCCCACCCCCTCCCCGCGACAAAAATAGGCCGCGGGCAAAGCCGCGCCAAAAAATGAGCAGCCGAACCCCTTGGCGCCAAGTTCGTCCTGCGGAAAAATGCCCAAAAAGGTGGTGGACTATAGCCTTGGGGCGTGGGGCTGGCGAACTTCGTCCGCCGGACACGGAATGGGTGGAGACTTTTCCCACCCCCTCCCCGCGACAAAAATAGAGCGCAGGCACAGCCGCGCCCAAAAAAGTGCAGCCGAACCCCTTGGCGCCAAGTTCGTCCTGTGGAAAAATGCCCAAAAAGGGGGTGGGCTATAGCCTTGGGGCGTGGGGCTGGCGAACTTCTTCTGCCGGACTCGGAATGGGCTGAGACATTGCCCACCCCCTCCCCATGACAAAAATAGGTTGCGGGCATAGCCGCGCCCCTAAAAGAGCAGCCGAACCCCTTGGCGCCAAGTTCGTCCTGCGGAAAAAAGCCCAAAAAAGGGGTGGGCTATAGCCTTGGGGCGTGGGGCTGGCGAACTTCGTTCGCCGGACTCGGAATGTGCCGAGACTTTGCCCAACCCCTCCCCGCGACAAAAATAGGCCGTGGGCACAGCTGTGCCCAATAAAGAGCTGCCGAACCCCTTGGTGCCAAGTTTATCCTGCGGAAAAATGCCCAAAAAATGGGTGGGCTAAATCCTTCGGGCGTGGGGCTGGCGACCTTCGTCCGCCGCACTCGGAATGGCACGAGAGTTTGACCACCCCCTAGCTGCGGCAAAAATCGGCCGAGGGCACAGCCGCGCCCAAAAAAGAGCAGCCGAACCCCTTGGCGCCAAGTTCGTCCTGCGGAAAAATTCCCAAAAAAGGGATGGGCTGTATCCTTCGGGCGTGGGGCTGGCGGACTTCGTCCGCCGGACTCGGAATGGGCCGAGACATTTCCCACCCCCTCCCCGTGACAAAAATAGGCCGCGGGCACAGCCGTGCCCTAAAAAGAGCAGCCGAACCCCTTGGCGCCAAGTTCGTCCTGCGGAAAAATGCCCAAAAAATCGGTGGCCTATAGCCTTGGGCCTTGGGGCTTGGGGCTGGCGAACTTCGTCCGCCGGACTCGGAATCGGCCGAGACTTTGACCACCCCCTCCCCGCGAAAATAGGCCGCGGGGAAAGCCGCGCCAAAAAATGAGCAGCCGAACCCCTAGGCGCCAAGTTCGTCCTGCGGAAAAATGCCCAAAAAGGTTGTGGGCTATAGCCTTGGGGCGTGGGGCTGGCGATCTTCGTCCGCCAGACTCGGAATGGGCCGAGACTTTCCCACCCCCTCCCAGCGACAAAAATAGGCCGCGGCCACAGCCGCATCCAAAAAAGAGTAGCCGAACCCCTTGGCGCCAAGTTCGTCCTGGGGAAAAATGCCCAAAAAGGGGGTGGACTATAGCCTTGGGGCGTGGGACGGGCGAACTTCGTCTGCCGGACTCGGAATGGGCCGAGACTTTTCCCACCCCCCTCCCCGCGACAAAAATAGGCCGTTGGCAAAGCCGCGCCAAAAAATGAGCAGCCGAACCCTTGGCGCCAAGTTCGTCCGGCGGAAAAATGCCCAAAAAGGTGGTGGGCTATAGCCTTGGGGCGTGGGGCTGGCGATCTTCGTCCGCCAGACTCGGAATGGGCCGAGACTTTTCCCACCCCCTCCCAGCGACAAAAATAGGCCGCGGGTACAGCCGCGCCCAAGAAAGAGCAGCCGAACCCCTTGGCGCCAAGTTCGTCCTTAGGAGAAATGCCCAAAGAAGGGGTGTGCTATAGCCTTTGGGCGTGGGGCCGGCGAACTTCGTCCGTCTTCCTCGGAATGGGACAAGAGTTTGGCCACCCCCTCCCAACAACAAAAATAGGCCCCGGGCACAGCCGCACCCAAAGAAGAGCGGCCGAACCCCTTGGCGCCAAGTTCGTCCTGCGGAAAAATGCCCAAAAAATGGGTGGGCTATATCCTTCGGGCGTGGGGCTGGCGAACTTCGTCCGCCGCACTCGGAGTGGGACGAGAGTTTGACCACCCCCTAGCTGCGGCAAAAATAGGCCGAGGGCACAGCCGCGCCAAAAAATGAGCAGCCGAACCCCTTGGCGCCAAGTTCGTCCTGCGGAAAAATGCCCAAAAAAGGGGTGGGCTATAGCCTTGGGGCGTGGGGCTGGCGAACTTCGTCCGCCGGACTCGGAATGGGCCGATACTTTTCTCACCACCTCCCCGCGACAAAAATGGGCCGCGGGCACAGCCGCGCTGAAAAAAGAGCAGCCAAACCCCTTGGTGCCAAGTTCGTCCTGCGGAAAAATGCCCAAAAAAGGGGTGGGCTATAGCCTTGGGGCGTGGGGTTGGCGAAATTCGTCCGCCGGACTTGGAATGGGCCGAGACATTGCCCATCCTGTCCCCGCAACAAAAATAGACCGCGGCAACAGCCGCGCACAAAAAAGAGCAGCCGAACGCTTTGGCGCCAAGTTCGTCCTGCGTAAAAATGCCCAAAAAAGGGGTGTGCTATAGCCTTTGGGCGTGGGGCCGGCGAAGTTCATCCGCCATCCTCGGAGTGGGCCGAGACTTTGCCCACCCCCTCCCCGCGCCAAAAATAGGCCGCGGGCACAGCCGCGCCCAAGAAAGAGCAGTCGAACCTCTGGGCGCCAAGTTCGTCCTGCGGAAAAATGCCCGTAAAAGGGGTGGGCTATAGCCTTGGGGCATGGGGCTGCCGAAGTTCGTCCGCCAGACTCGGAATGGGCCGAGACATTTCCCACCCCCTCCCCGCAACAAAAATAGGCCGCGGGCTCAGCCGCGCCCAAAAAAGAGCAGCCAAACCCCTTGGCGCCAGGTTCGTCCTACGGAAAAATGTCCAAAAATGGGGTGGGCTATAGCCTTGGGGCGTGGGGCTGGCGAACTTCGTCCGCTAGACTCAGAATGGGCCGAGACTTTGCCCACCCCCTCCCCGCGACAAAAATAGGCCGCAGGCACAGCCGCGCCCAAAAACGAGCAGCCGAACCCCTTGGGGCCCAGTTCGTCCTGCGGAAAAATGCCCAAAAAAGGGGTGTGCTATAGCCTTTGGGCGTGGGGCCGGCGAACATCGTCCGCTTTCCTCGGAATGGGCCGAGACTTTGCCCACCCCCTCCCCGTGACAAAAATAGGCCGCGGGCTCAGCCGCGCCCAAAAAAGAGCAGCCGAACCCTTGGCGCCAAGTTCGTCCTGCAGAAAAATGCCCAAAAAAGGGGTGTGCTATAGCCTTTGGGTGTGGGGCCAGCGAACATTGTCCGCCTTCCTCGGAATGGGCTGAGACTTTGCCTACCCCCTCCCCACGAAAAAAATAGGCCGCGCGCACAGCCGCGCCCAAAAGAGAGCAGCCGAACCCCTTGGCGCCAAGTTCGTCCTGCGGAAAAATGCCCAAAGAAGGGGTGTGCTATAGCCTTTGGACGTGGGGCCGGCAAAGTTCATCCGCCTCCCTCGGAATGGGCCGAGACTTTGCCCACCCCCCCCCCGCCAAAAATAGGCCGCGGACACAGCCGCGCCCAAAAAAGATCAGTCGAACCCCTTGGCGCAAAGTTCGTCCTGCGGAAAAATGCCCAAAAAAGGGGCGTGCTATAGCCTTGGGGTGTGGAGTTCCCGAAGTTCGTCCGCCGGACTCGGAATTTGACTAGACTTTCCCACCCCCTCCCCGCTACAAAAATAGGCCGAGGGCACAGCCGAGCCCAAAAAAGAGCAGCCGAACCCCTTGGCGCTAAGTTTGTCCTGCGGAAAAATGCCCAACAAAGGAGTGGGCTATAGCCTTGGGGCGTCGGGCGGGCGAACTTCATCCGCCGGACTCCGAATGGGCCGAGACTTTGCCCACCCCCTCCCCACGACAAAAATAGGCCGCGGGCACAGCCGCGCCCAAAAAAGAGCAGTCGAACCCCTTAGCGCCGTGTTCGTCCTGTGGAAAAATGCCCAAAAAATGGGTGGGCTATGGCCTTGGGGCGTGGGGCTGGCGACCTTCGTCCGCCGGACTCGGAATGGGCCGAGACTTTCCCCACCCCCGCCCCGCGACAAAAATAGGCTGCGGGCACAGCCGCGCCCAAAAAAGAGCAGCCAAACCCCTTGGCGCCAAGTTCATCTTGCGGAAAAATGCCCAAAAAGGGGGTGGGCTATAGCCTTCGGGCGTGGGGTTGGCGAACTTCATCCGCCGGACTCGGAATGGGCTGAGACTTTTCCCACCCTCTCCCTGCGAAAAAAATAGGCCGCGGGCACAGCCGCGACAAAAATAGGCCGTGGGCACAGCCGCGCCCAAAAAAGAGCATCCGAACCCCTTGGCGCCAAGTTCCTCCTGCGGAAAAATGCCCGTAAAAGGGGTGGGCTATAGCCTTGGGGTGTGCGGCTGCCGAAGTTCGTCCGCCGGACTCGGAATGGGCCGAGACTTTTTCCACCCCCTCCCCGCGACAGAAATAGGCCGCGGGCACAGCCGCGCCCAAAAAAGAGCAGCCGACCGCCTTGCCGCCAAGTTCGTCCTGCGGAAAAATGCCCAAAAAAGGGGTGGGCTATAGCCTTGGGCCGTGGGACTGGCAAACTTCGTCTGCTGGACTCGGAATGTGCTGAGACTTTGCCCACCCCCTCCCCGCAACAAAAATAGGCCGCGGGCACAGACGCGCCCAAAAAAGAGCAGCCGAACTCTTGGCGCGAAGTTCATCCTGCGGAAAAATTCCCAAAAAAGGGGTGTGCTATAGCCTTGGGGCGTGGGGCCGCCAAAGTTCGTCCGCCGGGCTCGGAATGGGCCGAGACTTTTCCCACCTCCTCCCCGCGAAAAACATAGGCCGCGGACAGAGCCGTACCCAAAAAAGATCAGCCGAACCCCTTGGCGCCAAGTTCGTCCTGCGGAAAAATGCCCAAAAATGCGGTGTGCTATAGCCGTTGGGCGTGGGGCCGGCAAAGTTCATCCGCCTTCCTCGGAATGGGCCGAAACTTTGGCCACCCCGTCCCCGCGACAAAAATAAGCCGCGGACGCAGCCGCGGCCAAAAAAGAGCAGCCGAACCCCTTGGCGCCAAGTTCGTCCTGCGGAAAAATGCCCACAAAGGGGTGGGCTATAGCCTTGGGCCGTGGGGCTGGCGAACATCGTCCGCCGAACTCGGAATGGGCCGAGACTTTGACCACCCCCTCCCCGCGTCAAAAATAGGCCGCGGGCACAGCCGCCCCCAAAAAAGAGCTGCCGAGCCCCTTGGGGCCAAGTTCGTCCTGCGGAAAAATGCCAAAAAGGGGGTGGGCTATAGCCTTGGGGCGTGGGGCCGGCGCACTTCGTCCGCCGGACTCGGAATGGACCGAGACTTTTCCTACCCCCTCCCCAAGACAAAAAAAGGCCGCGGGCACAGCCGCACCCAAAAAAGAGCAGCCAAACCCCTTGGCGCCAAGTTCGTCCAGCGGAAAAATGCCCAAAAAAGTGGTACGCTATAGCCTTGGGGCGTGGGGCTGGCGAACTTCGTCCGCCGGACTTGAAATGGGCCGAGACTTTGCCCACCCCCTCCCCGCGACAAAGATAGGCCGCGGGCACAGCCGCGCCCAAAAAAGAGCAGCCGAACCCCTTGGCACCATGTTCGTCCTGCGGAAAAATGCCCGAAAAAGGGGTGTGCTATAGCCTTGGGGCGTGGGGCTGGCGAACTTCGTCTGCCGGACTCGGAATGGGCCGAGACTTTGCCCACCCCCTCCCCGCGACAAAAATAGGCCGTGGGCACAGCCACGTCCAAAAAACAGCAGCCGAAACCCTTGGCGGCAAGTTCGTCCTGCGGAAAAATGCCCAAAAAAGTGGTGTGCTATAGCCTTCGGGCGTGGGGCCGGTAAAGTTCATCCGCCTTCCTCGGAATGAGCCGACACTTTGGCCACCCCCTCCCCACGTCAAAAATAGGCCGCGGGCACAGCCGCGCCCAAAAAAGAGCAGCCGAACCCCTTGGCGCCAAGTTCGTCCTGCGGAAAAATGCCCAAAAAAGAGGTGGGCTATAGCCTTGGGGCGTGGGGCTAGCGAACTTCGTCCGCCGGACTCGGGATGGGCCGAGACTTTGGCCTCCCCCTCCCCATGACAAAAATAGGCCGCGGGCACAGCCGCACCCAAAAAAGAGCAGCCGAACCCCTTGGCGCCAAGTTCATCTTGCGGAAAAATGCCCAAAAAGGGGGTGGGCTAGAGCCTTCGGGCGTGGGGTTGGCGAACTCCATCCGCCGGACTCGGAATGGGCTGAGACTTTTCCCACCCTCTCCCTGCAAAAAAAATAGGCCGCGGGCACAGCCGCGACAAAAATAGGCCGTGGGTACAGCCGCGCCCAAAAAAGAGCATCCGAACCCCTTGGCGCCAAGTTCCTCCTGCGGAAAAATGCCCGTAAAAGGGGTGGGCTATAGCCTTGGGGTGTGCGGCTGCCGAAGTTCGTCCGCCGGACTCGGAATGGGCCGAGACTTTTTCCACCCCCTCCCCGCGACAGAAATAGGCCGCGGGCACAGCCGCGCCCAAAAAAGAGCAGCCGACCGCCTTGCCGCCAAGTTCGTCCTGCGGAAAAATGCCCAAAAAAGGGGTGGGCTATAGCCTTGGGCCGTGGGACTGGCAAACTTCGTCTGCTGGACTCGGAATGTGCTGAGACTTTGCCCACCCCCTCCCCGCAACAAAAATAGGCCGCGGGCACAGACGCGCCCAAAAAAGAGCAGCCGAACTCTTGGCGCGAAGTTCATCCTGCGGAAAAATTCCCAAAAAAGGGGTGTGCTATAGCCTTGGGGCGTGGGGCCGCCAAAGTTCGTCCGCCGGGCTCGGAATGGGCCGAGACTTTTCCCACCTCCTCCCCGCGAAAAACATAGGCCGCGGACAGAGCCGTACCCAAAAAAGATCAGCCGAACCCCTTGGCGCCAAATTCGTCCTGCGGAAAAATGCCCAAAAATGCGGTGTGCTATAGCCGTTGGGCGTGGGGCCGGCAAAGTTCATCCGCCTTCCTCGGAATGGGCCGAAACTTTGGCCACCCCGTCCCCGCGACAAAAATAAGCCGCGGGCGCAGCCGAGGCCAAAAAAAAGCAGCCGAACCCCTTGGCGCCAAGTTCGTCCTGCGGAAAAATGCCCACAAAGGGGTGGGCTATAGCCTTGGGCCGTGGGGCTGGCGAACATCGTCCGCCGAACTCGGAATGGGCCGAGACTTTGACCACCAACTCCCCACGTCAAAAATAGGCCGCGGGCACAGCCGCTCCCAAAAAAGAGCAGCCGAGCCCCTTGGGGCCAAGTTCGTCCTGCGGAAAAATGCCCAAAAAAGTGGTGCGCTATAGCCTTGGGGCGTGGGGCTGGCGAACTTCGTCTGCCGGACTCGGAATGGGCCGAGACTTTGCCCACCCCCTCCCCGCGACAAAAATAGGCCGTGGGCACAGCCGCGTCCAAAAAACAGCAGCCGAAACCCTTGGCGCCAAGTTCGTCCTGCGGAAAAATGCCCAAAAAAGTGGTGTGCTATAGCCTCCGGGCGTGGGGCCGGCAAAGTTCATCCGCCTTCCTCGGAATGAGCCGACACTTTGGCCACCCCCTCCCCACGCCAAAAATAGGCCGCGGGCACAGCCGCGCCCAAAAAAGAGCAGCCGAACCCCTTTGTGCCAAGTTCGTCCTGCGGAAAAATGCCCAAAAAAGAGGTGGGCTATAGCCTTGGGGCGTGGGGCTAGCGAACTTCGTCCGCCGGACTCGGGATGGGCCGAGACTTTGGCCTCCCCCTCCCCATGACAAAAATAGGCCGCGGGCACAGCCGCACCCAAAAAAGAGCAGCTGATCCACTCGGCGCCAAGTTCGCCTGGCGGAAAAATGCCCAAAAAAGGGGTGGGCTATAGCCGTGGGTCGTGGGGCTGGCGAACTTCGTCCGCCTGACTCGGAATGGGCGGAGACTTTTCCCACCCCCTCCCCGCGACAAGAATAGGCCGCGGGCACAGCCGCGCCCAAAAAAGAGCAGCCGAACCCCTTGGCGACAAGTTCGTCCTGCGGAAAAATGCCCAGAAAGGGGGTGGGCTATAACCTTGGGGCGTGGGGCTGGTGAACTTCGTCCGCCTTCCTCGGAATGGGCCGAGACTTTGTCCACCCCCTCGCCGCTACAAAAATAGGCCGCGTGCACAGCCGCGCCCAAAAAAGAGCAGCCGAACCCTTTGCACCAAGTTCGTCCTGCGGAAAAATGCCCAAAAAAGGGGTGGGCTATAGCCTTGGGGCGTGGGGCGTGGGGCTGGTGAACTTCGTCCGCCTTCCTCAGAATGGGCCGAGACTTTGTCCACCCCCTCGCCGCTACAAAAATAGGCCGCGGGCAAAGCCGCGCCCAAAAAAGAACAGCCGAACCCCTTGGCGCCAATTTCGTCCTGCGGAAAAATGCCCAAAAAGGGGGTGGGCTATAACCTTGGGGCGTGGGGCTGGCGAACTTCGTCCGCCGGACTCGGAATGGGCCGAGACTTTTCCCACCCCCTCCCCACGATAAAAATTGGCAGCGGGCGCAGCCGCGCCTAAAAAAGAGCAGCGGAACCCCTTGGCGCCAAGTTCGTCCTGCGGGTAAATGCCCAAAAAGGGGGTGGGCTATAACCTTGGGGTGTGGGGCTGGCCAACTTCGTCCGCCGGACTCGGAATGGGCCGAGACTTTTCCCACCCCCACCCCACGACAAAAATAGGCCGCGGGCACAGCCGCGCCCAAAAAAGAGCAGCCGAACCCCTTGGCGCCAAGTTCGTCCTGCGGAAAAATGCCCAAAAAAGGGGTGTGCTATAGCGTTTGGGCGTGGGGCGGGCAAAGCTCGTCCGCCTTCCCCGGAATGGGCCGAGAGTTTGGCCACCCCCTCCCCGCAACAAAAATAGGCCGCGGGCACAGCCACGCCCAAAAAAGAGCAGCCGAACCCTTTGCACCAAGTTCGTCCTGCGGAAAAAAGCCCAGAAAACGGGTGTGCTATAGCCTTGGGGCGTGGGGCTGCCGAAGTTCGTCCGCCGGACTCAGAACAGGCCGAGACTTTTCCCAACCCCTCCCCGCGACAAAAATAGGCCGCGGGCACAGCCGCGCCCAAAAGAGATCAGCCGAACCCCTCGGCGCCAAGTTCGTCCTGCGGAAAATGCCGAAAAAATGGGTGGGCTATAGCCTTGGGGCGTGGGGCCGGCGAACTTTATCCGCCGGTCTCGGAATGGGCCAAGACTTTCCCACGCTCTCCCCGTGACAAAAATAGGCCGCGGGCACAGCCGCGCCGAAAAAAAAACAGCCGAACCCCCTGGCGCCAAGTTCGTCCTGCGGAGAAATGACCAAAGTAGTGGTGTGCTATAGCCTTGGGGCGTGAGGCCGGCAAAGTTCGTCCGCCGGACTCGGAATGGGCCGAGACATTGACCACCCCCTCCCCGTGACAAAAATAGGCCGCAGGCACAGCCGCACCCAAAAAAGAGCAGCCGAACCCCTTGGCGCCAAGTTCATCCTGCGGAAAAAAGCCCAAAAAGGGGGTGGGCTATAGCCTTGGGGCATGGGGCGGGCGAACTTCGTCCGCCGGACTCGGAATGGGCCGAGACTTTTCCCACCCCCTCCCCGCGACAAAAATAGGCTGCGGCCACAGCCGCACCCAAAAAAGAGCAGCCGAATCCCTAGGCACCATGTTTGTCCTGCGGAAAAATGACCGAAAAAGGGGTGTGCTATAGCCTTTGGGCGTGGGGCCGGCAATGTTCATCCGCCTTCCTCGGAATGGGCCGCGATTTTGCTCACCCCCTACCGGCGCCAAAAATAGGCCGCGGGCACAGCCGTTCCCAAAATAGAGCAGGCGAACCCCTTCGCGTCAAGTTCGTCCCGCGGAAAATTACCCAGAAAGGGGGTGTGCTATAGACTTGGGGCGTGGGGCTGCCGAAGTTCATCCGCCGGACTCGGAATGGGCCAAGACTTTTCCCACCCCCTCCCCGCACCAAAAATAGGCTATGGGCATAGCCGCACGCAAAAAACAACAGCCGAACCCCTTGGTGCCAAGTTCGTCATGCGGAAAACTGCCCAAAAAGGGGGTCGGCTATAGCCTTGGGGCGTGGGGCCGGCGAACTTCGTCCGCCGGACTCGGAATGGGCCGAGACTTTTCCCACCCCCTCCGCGCGCAAAAAATAGGCCGCGGGCACAGCCATGCCCAAAAAAGAGCAGCCGAACCCCTTGGTGCCAAGTTCGTCCTGGGGAAAAATGCCCAAAAAAGGGGTGGGCATTAGCCTTGGGGCGTGGGGCTGGCGAACTTCGTCCGCCGGACTCGGAATGCGCCGAGACATTGGCCACCCCCTCCCCACGACAAAAATAGGCCGCGGGAACAACCGCGCCCAAAAAGAGCAGCCGAACCCCTGGGCGCCAAGTTCGTCCTGCGGAAGAATGCCCAAAAAAGGGGTGGGCTATAGCCTTGGGGCGTGGGGCTGGCGAACTTCGTCCGCCGGACTCGGAATTGGCCGAGACTTTTCCAACCCCCTCCCCGCGCCAAAAATAGGCCGCGGGCACGGCCGCGCACAAAAAAGAGCAGCTGAACCCCTTGGCGCCAAGTTCGTCCTGCGAAAAAATGCCCAAAAAAGGGGTGGGCTATAGCCTTGGTGCGTGATGCCGGCGCACTTCGTCCGCCGGACTCGGAATGTGCCGAGACTTTGCCCACCCCCTCCCCGCGACCGAAATAGGCTGCGGACACAGCCGCGCCCAAAAAAGTGCAGCCGAACCCCTTGGCGCCTAGTTCGTCCTGCGGAAAAATGCCCAAAAAAGGGGTGGGCTATAGCCTTGGGGCGTGGGGCTGCCGAACTTCGTCCGCCTTCCTCGGAATGGGCCGAGACTTTCGCCACCCCCTCCCCGCGACAAAATTAGGCCGCGGGCACAGCCGCGCCCAAAAAAGTGCAGCCGAACCCCTTGGTGCCAAGTTTGTCCTGCGGAAAAATGGCCAAAATGGGTGTGGGCTATAGCCTTGGGGCGTGGGGCCGGTAAAGTTCATTCGCCGTCCTCGGAATGGGCCGAGACTTTGCCCACCCCTCCCTATCCTAAAAATAAGCTGCGGGCACAGCCGCTCCCAAAAAAGAGCAGCCGAACCCGTTGGCGCCAAGTTCGTCCTGCGGAAAAATGCCCAAAATGGGGTGGGTATAGCCTTGGGGCGTGGGGCTGGCGAACTTCGTCCGCCTTCCTCGGAATGGGCCGCGACTTTGCTCACCCCCTCCCGACGACAAACATTGGCCGCGGGCACAGCCGCGCCCAAAAAGGTGCTGCCGAACCCCTTGGCGCCATGTTCGTCGTGCGGAAAAATGCCCAAAAAAGGGGTGGGCTATAGCCTTGGGGGGTTGGGACGGCGCACTTCGTCCGCCTTCCTTGGAATCGGCCGAGACTTTTCCCACCCCCTCCCCACGACAAACATAGGCCGCGGGCACAGCCGCACCTGGAAAAGAGCAGCCGAACCCCTTGGCGCCAAGTTCGTCCTGCGGAAAAATGCCCAAAAAGGGGGTGGGCTATAGCCTTGGGGCGTGGGGTGGGCGAACTTTGTCCGCCGGACTCGGAATGGGCCGAGACTTTGCCCACCCCCTCCCCGCGACAAAAATAGGCTGCGGGCACAGCTGGACCCCTTGGCGCCAAGTTCGTCCTGCGGAAAAATGCCCAAAAAGGGGGTGGGCTATAGCCTTGGGGCGTGGGGTGGGCGAACTTTGTCCGCCGGACTCGGAATGGGCCGAGACTTTGCCCACCCCCTCCCCGCGACAAAAATAGGCCGCGGGCACAGCCGCGCCCAAAAGAGTGCAGCCGAACCCCTTGGCGCCAAGTTCGTCCTGCGGAAAAATGCCCAAAAAAGGGGTGTGCTATAGCCTTTGGGCGTGGGGCCGGCAAAGTTCGTCCGCCGGACTCGGAATGGGCCGAGACTTTTCCCACCCCCTCCCTGCGACAAAAATAGGCCACGGGCACAGCAGCGTCCAAAAAATAGCAGCTGAACCCCTTGGCGCCAAGTTCGTCCTGCGAAAAAATGCCCAAAAAAGGGGTGTGCTATAGCCTTGGTGCGTGATGCCGGCAAATTTCGTCTGCCGGACTCGGAATGGGCCGAGACTTTCCCCACCCCCTCCCCGCGACCGAAATAGGCCGCGGACACAGCCGCGCCCAAAAAGAAGCAGCCGAACCCCTTGGCGCCAACTTCGTCCTGCGGAAAAATGCCCAAAAAAGGGGTGGGCTATAGCCTTGGGGCGTGGGGCTGGCGAACTTCGTCCGGCTTCCTCGGAATGGGCCGAGACTTTCTCCACCCCCTCCCCGCGATAAAATTAGGCCGCGGGCACAGCCGCGCCCAAAAAAGTACAGCCGAACCCCTTGGTGCCAAGTTTGTCCTGCGGAAAAATGGCCAAAATGGGTGTGGGCTATAGCCTTGGGGCGTGGGGCCGGTAAAGTTCATTCGTCGTCCTCGGAATGGGCCGAGACTTTGCCCACCCCCTCCCTATGCTAAAAATAAGCTGTGGGCACAGCCGCTCCCAAAAAAGAGCATCCGAACCCCTTGGCGCAAAGTTCGTACTGCGGAAAAATACCCAAAAAAGGGGTGTGCTATAGCCTTTGGGCGTGGGGCCGGCAAAGTTCATCCGCCATCCTCGGAATGGGCCGAGACTTTGGCCACCCCCCCCCCCCGCCGCGACAAAAATAGGCCGCGGGCACAGCCGCGCCCAAAAAATGAGCAGCCAAACCCCTTGGCGCCAAGTTCATACTGCGGAAAAATGCCCTGAAAAGGAGTGCGCTATAGCCTTGGGGCGTGGGGCTGGCGAAATTCGTCCGCCGGACTCGGAATGGGCCGAGACTTTGCTCACCCCCTCCCCAGGAAAAAAATAGGCAGCGGGCACAACCACGTCCAAAAAAGAGCAGCCGAACCCCTTGGCGCCAAGTTCATCCTGCGGAAAAATGCCCGAAAAGGGGTGGGCTATAGCCTTGGGGCGTGGGGCTGGCGAACTTCGTCCGCCGGACTCGAAATGGGCCGAGACTTTGCCCACCCCCTCCCCACGACAAAAATAGGCCGCGGGCACAGCCGCTTTCAAAAAAGAGCAGCCGAACCCGTTGGCGCCAAGTTCGTCCTGCGGAAAAATGCCCAAAATGGGGTGGGTATAGCCTTGGGGCGTGAGGCTGGCGAACTTCGTCCGCCTTCCTCGGAATGGGCCGCGACTTTGCTCAACCCCTCCCGATGACAAACATTGGCCGCGGGCACAGCCGCGCCCAAAAAGGTGCTGCCGAACCCCTTGGCGCCATGTTCGTCGTGCGGAAAAATGCCCAAAAAAGGGGTGGGCTATAGCCTTGGGGGGTTGGGCCGGCGCACTTCGTCCGCCTTCCTTGGAATCGGCCGAGACTTTTCCCACCCCCTCCCCGCGACAAACATAGGCCGCGGGCACAGCCGCGCCCGAAAAAGAGCAGCCGAACCCCTTGGCGCCAAGTTCGTCCTGCGGAAAAATGCCCAAAAAGGGGGTGGGCTATAGCCTTGGGGCGTGGGGTGGGCGAACTTTGTCCGCCGGACTCGGAATGGGCCGAGACTTTGCCCACCCCCTCCCCGCGACAAAAATAGGCCGCGGGCACTGTAGCACCCAAAAAAGTGCAGCCGAACCCCTTGGCGCCAAGTTCATCCTGCGGAAAAATGCCCAAAAAAGGTGTGTGCTATAGCCTTTGGGCGTGGGGCCGGCAAAGTTCATCCGCTGGACTCGGAATGGGCCGAGACTTTTCCCACTCCCTCCCCGTGACAAAAATAGGCCGTGGGCACATCCGCGTCGAAAAAGAGCAGCCGAACCCCTTGGCGCCAAGCTCGTCCTGCGCAAAAATGCCCGAAAAAGGGGTGTGCTATAGCCTTGGGGGGTGGGGCCGGCTAAATTCGTCCGCCGGACTCGGAATGGGACGAGACTTTTGTCACCCCCTTTCCGCGACCACAATAGGCCTCGGACGCAGCCGCGCCTAAAAAAGAGCAGCCGAACCCCTTGGCGCCCAGTTCGTCCTGCGGAAAAATGCCCAAAACAGGGGTGTGCCATAGCCTTTGGGCGTGGGGCCGGTGAACTTCGTCCGCCTTCCTCGGAATCGGCCGAGACTTTTCCCACCCCCTCCCCACGACAAACATAGGCCATGGGCACAGCCGCGCCCAAAGAAGAGCAGCCGAACCCCTTGGCCCCAAGTTCGTCCTGCGGAAAAATGCCCAAAAAAGTTGTGGGCTATAGCCATGGGGCGTGGGTCTAGCGTACTTCGTCCGCCGGACTCGGAATGGGGCCAGACTTTGCCCACCTCTTCCCCGCGACAAAAATAGGCCGCGGGCACAGCCGAGCGCAAAAAAAGAGCAGCCGAACCCCTTGGCGCCAAGTTCGTCCTGCGGATAAATGCCCAAAAAAGGGGTCGGCTATAGCCTTGGGGCGTGGGGCTGGCGAACTTCGTCCGCCGGACTCGGAATGCGCCGAGACATTGCCCACTCCCTGCCCGCAGCAAAAATAGGCCGCAGCCACAGCCGCGCCCATAAAAGAGCAGCGGAACCCCTTGGAGCCAAGTTCGTCCTGCAGAAAAATGCCCAAAAAAGGGGTGTGCTATAGCCTTTGGGCGTGGGGCCGGCAAAGTTCATCCGCCGGACTTGGAATGGGCCGAGACTTTTCCCACCCCCTCCCCACGACAAAAATAGGCCGCGGGTACAGCCGTACCCAACAAAGAGGAGCCGAACACCTTGGCGCCAAGTCCGTCCTGCAGAAAAATGCCCAAAAAGGGGGTGGGCTATAGCCTTGAGGCGTGGGGCTGGCCTTGGGGCGTGGGGCCGGCGCACTTCGTTCGCCGGACTCGGAATGGGCCGAGACTTTTCCCACCCCCTCCCCACGACAAAAATAGGCCGCGGGCACAGCCGTGCCCAAAAAAGAGCACCCGAACCCCTTGGCGCCAAATTCGTCCTGCGGAAAAATGCCCAAAAAGGGGGTGGGCTATAGCCTTGGGGCGTGGGACTGGCGAACTTCGTCCGCCGGACTCGGAATGGGCCGAGACTTTTCCCACCTACTCCCCGCGATAAAAATAGGCAGCGGGCACAGCCGCGCCCAAAAAAGAGCAGCCGAACCCCTTTGTGCCAAGTTCGTCCTGCGGAAAAATGCCCAAAAAAGAGGTGGGCTATAGCCTTGGGGCGTGGGGCTAGCGAACTTCATCTGCCGGACTCAGAATGGGCCGAGACTTGGCCCACCCCCTCCCCGTGTCAAAAAGAGGCCGCGGGATCAGCCGCGCCCAAAAAAGAGCAGCTGAACCCCTTGGCGCCAAGTTCGTCCTATGGAAAAATGTCCAAAAACGGGGTCGGCTATAGCCTTGGGGCGTGGGGCTGGCGAACTTCATCTGCCGGACTCAGAATGGGCCGAGACTTGGCCCACCCCCCTCCCCCTGTCAAAAAGAGGCCGCGGGATCAGCCGCGCCCAAAAAAGAGCAGCTGAACCCCTTGGCGCCAAGTTCGTCCTATGGAAAAATGTCCAAAAACGGGGTCGGCTATAGCCTTAGGGCGTGGGGCAGGAGAACTTCGTCCGCCAGACTCGGAATGAGCCGAGAATTTGCCCACCCCCTCCCCTCCCCGTGACAAAAATAGGCCGCGGGCACAGCAGCGCTCAAAAAAGAGCAGCCGAACCCCTTGGCGCCAAGTTCGTCCTGCGGAAAAATGCACAAAAAAGCGGTGGGCTATGGCCTTGGGGCGTGGGGCTCGCAAACTTCGTCCGCCAGTCTCGGAATGGGCCGAGACTTTGGCCACCCCCTCCCCGTGAAAAAATAGGCCGCGGGCACAGCCGCGCCCAAAAAAGAGCAGCCGAACCTATTGGTACGAAGTTCGTCCTGCGGCAAAACGCCCAAAAAAGGGGTGTGCTATAGCCTTTGGGCGTCGGCCGGCAAAGTTCATCCGCCTTACTCAGAATGGGCCGAGACTTTGCCCATCCCCGCCCCGCGCCAAAAATAGGCCGCGGGCACAGCCGCACCTAAAAAAGAGCAGCCGAACCCCTAGGCGCCAAGTTCGTCCTGTGGAAAAATACCCAAATTGGGGGTGGGCTATAGCCTTGGGGCGTGGGGCTAGCGAACTTCGTCCGCCGGACTCAGAATGGGCTGACACTTTTGCCACCGCCTCCCCGCGACAAAAATAGGCCGCGGGCACAGCCGCGCCAAAAAAAGAGCAGCCGAACCCCTTGGTGCCAAGCTCGTCCTGTGGCAAAATGCCCAAAAAACGGGTGTGCTATAGCCTTTGGGCGTCGGCCGGCAAAGTTCATCCGCCTTACTCAGAATGGGCCAAGACTTTGTCCATCCCCGCCCCGCGCCAAAAATAGGCCGCGGGCACAGCCGCGCCTAAAAAAGAGCAGCCGAACCCCTTGGCTCCAAGTTCGTCTTGCGGAAAAATGCCCAAATTGGGGGTGGGCTATATTCTGGGGGCGTGGGGCCAGCGAACTTCGTCCGCCGGACTCATAATGGGCCGAGACTTTGCCCACCCCCTCCCCGCAACAATAAAAGGCCGCGGGCACAGCCGCGCCCAAAAAAGAGCAGCCGAACACCTTGGCGCCAAGTTCGTCCAGCGGAAAAATTCCCAAAAAAGGGGTGTGCTATAGCCTTTGGGCGTGGGGCCGGCGCACTTCGTCCGCCTTCCTCGGAATGGGCCGAGACTTTGGCCACCCCTCCCTGCGACAAAAATAGGCCGCGGGCACAGCCGCGCCCAAAAGAGACCAGCCGAACCCCTTGGCGTCAAGTTTGTCCTGCGGAAAAATGCCCAAAAAGGGGGTGGGCTATAGCCTTGGGGCGTGGGGCCGGCGTACTTCATCCGCCGGACTCGGAATGGGCAGAGACTTTGGCCACCGCCTGCCCGAGACAAAAATAGGCCGCGGGCACAGCCGCGCCCAAAAAAGAGCAGCCGAACCCCTTGGCGCCAAGTTCGTCCTGCGGAAAAATGCCCAAAAAGGGGGTGGGCTATAGCCTTGGGCCGTGGGGCCGGCGAACTTCATCCCCCGGACTCGGAATGGGCCGAGACATTGGCCACCCCCTCCCCGCGACAAAAATCAGCCGCGGGCACAGCCGCGCCCAAAAAAGAGCAGCCGAACACCTTGGCGCCAAGTTCGTCCAGCGGAAAAATTCACAAAAAAGGGGTGTGCTATAGCCTTTGGGCGTGGGGCCGGCGCACTTCGTCCGCCTTCCTCGGAATGGGCCGAGACTTTGGCCACCCCCTCCCTGCGACAAAAATAGGCCGCGGGCACAGCCGCGCCCAAAAGAGAGCAGCCGAACCCCTTGGCGCCAAGTTTGTCCTGCGGAAAAGTGCCCAAAAAAGGGGTGTGCTATAGCCTTTGGGCGTGGGGCCGGCGAACTTCGGACACCTTCCTCGGAATGGGCCGAGACATTGGCCACCCCCTCCCTGCGATAAAAATAGGCCGCGGGCACAGCCGCGCCCCAAAAAGAGCAGCCGAACCCCTTGGCGCCAAGTTCGTCCTGCGGAAAAATGCCCAAAAAGGGGGAGGGCTATAGCCTTGGGGCGTGGGGCCGGCGAACTTCATCCGCCGGACTCGGAATGGGCCGAGACATTGGCCACCCCCTCCCTGCGACAAAAATAGGCCGTGGGTACGGCCGCGCCCAGAAAAGAGCATCCGAACCCCTTGGTGCCAAGTTCGTCCTGCGGCAAAATGCCCAAAAAGGGGGTGTGCTATAGCCTTTGGGCGTCGGCCGGCAAAGTTCAGCCGCCTTACTCAGAATGGGCCGAGACTTTGCCCATCCCATCCCCGCACCAAAAATAGGCCGCGGGCACAGCCGCACCTAAAAAAGAGCAGCCGAACCCCTTGGCTCCAAGTTCGTCTTGCGGAAAAATGCCCAAATTGGGGGTGGGCTATATTCTTGGGGCGTGGGGCCAGCGAACTTCGTCCGCCGGACTCATAATGGGCCGAGACTTTGCCCACCCCCTCCCCGCAACAATAAAAGGCCGCGGGCACAGCCGCGCCCAAAAAAGAGCAGCCGAACACCTTCGCGCCAAGTACGTCCAGCGGAAACATTCCCGAAAAAGGGGTGTGCTATAGCATTTGGGCGTGGGGCGGGCGCACTTCGTCTGCCTTCCTCGGAATGGGCCGAGACTTTGGCCACGCCCTCCCTGCGACAAAAATAGGCCGCGGGCACAGCCGCGCCCAAAAAAGAGCAGCCGAACCCCTTGGCGCCAAGTTCGTCCTGCGGAAAAATGCCCAAAAAGGGGGTGGGCTATAGCCTTGGGGCGTGGGGTCGGCGAACTTCATCCGCCGGACTCGGAATGGGCCGAGACATTGGCTACCCCCTCCCCGCGACAAAAATAGGCCGCGGGCACAGCCGCGCCCAAAAAAGAGCAGCCGAACCCCTTGCCGCCAAGTTCGTCCTGCGGACAAATGCCCAAAAAGGGGGTGGGCTATAGCCTTGGGCCGTGGGGCCAGCGAACTTCGTCCGCCGGACTCAGAATGGGCCGAGACATTGGCCACCCCCTCCCCGCGACAAAAATAGGCCGCGGGTACAGCCGCGCCCAAAAAAGAGCAGCCGAACCCCCTGGCGCCAAGTTCGTCCTGCGGCAAAACGCCCAAAAAAGGGGTGTGCGATAGCCTTTGGGCGTCGGCCGGCAAAGTTCATCCGCCTTCCTCAGAATGGGCCGAGACTTTGCTCACCCCCCGCCCCGCGCCAAAAATAGGCCGCGGGCACAGCCGCGCCCAAAAAAGAGCAGCTGAACCCCTTGGTGCCAAGTTTGTCCCGCGGAAAAATGCCCGAAAAGGGGTGTGCTATAGCCTTGGGGCGTGGGGCCCGCGAACTTCGTCCGCCGGACTCAGGATGGGCCGAGACATTGGCCACCCCCTCCCTGCGACAAAAATAGGCCGCGGCCACAGACGCGCCCAAAAAAGAGCAGCCGAAACCCTTGGTACGAAGTTCGTCCTGCGGCAAAACGCCCAAAAAAGGGGTGTGCTATAGCCTTTGGGCGTCGGCCGGCAAAGTTCATCCGCCTTCCTCAGAATGGGCCGAGACTTTGCCCACCCCCTCCCTGTGCCAAAAATAGGCCGCGGGCACAGCCGCGCCTAAACAAGAGCAGCCGAACCCCCTGGCGCCAAGTTCTTCCTGCGGAACGATGCCCAAATTGGGGGTGGGCTATAGCCTTGGTGCGTGGGGCCAGCGAACTTCGTCCGCCGGACTCATAATGGGCCGAGACATTGGCCACCCCCCTCCCCGCGACAAAAATCGGCCGAGGGCACAGCCGCGCCCAAAAAAGAGCAGCCGAACCCCCTGGCGCCAAGTTCTTCCTGCGGAACGATGCCCAAATTGGGGGTGGGCTATAGCCTTGGTGCGTGGGGCCAGCGAACTTCGTCCGCCGGACTCATAATGGGCCGAGACATTGGCCACCCCCTCCCCGCGACAAAAATCGGCCGCGGGCACAGCCGCGCCCAAAAAAGAGCAGCCGAACACCTTGGCGCCAAGTTCGTCCAGCGGAAAAATTCCCAAAAAAGGGGTGTGCTATAGCCTTTGGGCGTAGGGCCGGCGCACTTCGTCCGCCTTCCTCGGAATGGGCCGAGACTTTGGCCACCCCCTCCCTGCGACAAAAATAGGCCGCGGGCACAGCCGCGCCCAAAAAAGAGCTGCCGAACCCCTTGGCGCCAAGTTCGTCCGGCGGAAAAATGCGCAAAAAGGGGGTGGGCTATAGCCTTGGGGCGTTGGGCCGGCAAACTTCATCCGCCGGACTCGGAATGGGCTGAGACTTTGGCCACCGCCTCCCCGAGACAAAAATAGGCCGCGGGCACAGCCGCGCCCAAAAAAGAGCAGCCGAACCCCTTGACGCCAAGTTTGTCCCGCGGAAAAATGACCAAAAAGGGGGTGGGCTATAGCCTTGGGGCGTGGGGCCAGCGAACTTCGTCCGCCGGACTCAGAATGGGCCGAGACATTGGCCACCCCCTCCCTGCGACAAAAATAGGCCGCGGGCACAGCCGCGCCCAAAAAAGAGCAGCCGAACCCCCTGGGGCCCAGTTCGTCCTGCGGCAAAATGCCCAAAAAAGGGGTGTGCGATAGCCTTTGGGCGTCGGCCGGCAAAGTTCATCCGCCTTCCTCAGAATGGGCCGAGACTTTGCTCACTCCCGCCCCGCGCAAAAAATAGGCCGCGGGCACAGCCGCGCCCAAAACAGAGCAGCCGAACCCCTTGGTAGGAAGTTCGTCCTGCGGCAAAACGCCCAAAAAAGGGGTGTGCTATAGCCTTTGGGCGTGGGCCGGCAAAGTTCATCCGCCTTCCTCAGAATGGGCCGAGACTTTGCCCACCCCCTCCCCGCGCCAAAAATAGGCCACGGGCACAGCCGTACCTAAACAAGAGCAGCCGAACCCCTTGGCGCCAAGCTCGTCCTGCGGAAAAATGCCCAAAAAGGGGGAGGGCTATAGCCTTGGGGCGTGGGGCCAGCGAACTTCGTCCGCCGGACTCAGAATGGGCCGACACTTTGGCCACCGCCTCCCCGCGACAAAAATAGGCCGCGGGCACGGCCGCGCCCAAAAAAGTGCACCCGAACCCCTTGGTGCCAAGCTCGTCCTGTGGCAAAATGCCCAAAAAACGGGTGTGCTATAGCCTTTGGGCGTCGGCCGACAAAGTTCATCCGCCTTACTCAGAATGGGCCGAGACTTTGCCCATCCCCGCCCCGCGCCAAAAATAGGCCGCGGTCACAGCCGCGCCTAAAAAAGAGCAGCCGAACCCCTTGGCGCCAAGTTCGTCCTGCGGAAAAATGCCCAAATTGGGGGTGGGCTATAGCCTTGGGGCGTGGGGCCAACGCACTTCGTCCGCCGGACTCATAATGGGCCGAGATATTGGCCACCCCCTCCCCGCGACAAAAATAGGCCGCGGGCACAGCCGCGCGCAAAAAAGAGCAGCCGAATACCTTGGCGCCAAGTTCGTCCAGCGAAAAAATTCCCAAAAAAGGGGTGTGCTATAGCCTTTGGGCGTGGGGCCGGCGCACTTCGTCCGCCTTCATCGGAATGGGTCGAGACATTGGCCACCGCCTCCCTGTGACAAAAATAGGCCACGCGCACAGCTGCGCCCAAAAAAGAGCAGCCGAACCCCTTGGTGCCAATTTCGTCCTGCGGCGAAATGCCCAAAAAAGGGGTGTGCTATAGCCTTTGGGCGTCGGCCGGCAAAGTTCATCCGCCTTCCTCAGAATGGGCCGAGACACTGCCCACTGCCTCCCCACGCCAAAAATAGGCTGCGGGCACAGCCGCGCCTAAAAAAGAGCAGCCGAACCCCATGGTGCCAAGCTCGTCCGGTGGCAAAATGCCCAAAAAAGGGGTGTGCTATAGCCTTTGGGCGTCGGCCGGCAAAGTTCATCCGCCTTCCTCAGAATGGGCCGAGACTTTGCCCACCCCCTCCCCGCGCCAAAAATAGTCCGCGGCCACAGCCGCGCCTAAAAAAGAGCAGCCGAACCCCTTGGCGCCAAGTTCGTCCTGCGGACGAATGCCCAGAAAGGGGGTGGGCTATAGCCTTTGGGCATGGGGCCGGCGAACTTTGTACGCCGGACTCAGAATGGGCCGAGACGTTGGCCACCCCCTCCTCGCGACAAAAATAGGCCGCGGGCATGGCCGCGCCCAGAAATGAGCAGCCGAACCCCTTGGCGCCAAGTTCTACCTGCGGAAAAATGCCCAAAAAAGGGGTGTGCTATAGCCTTTGGGCGTGGGGCCGGTGAACATCGTCCGCCTTCCTCAGAATGGGCTGAGACTTTGGCCACCCCCTTCCCATGACAAAAATAAGCTGCGGGCACAGCCGCGCCCAAAAAAGAGAAGCCGAACCCCTTGGCGCCAAGTCCGTCCTGCAGAAAAATGCCCCAAAAGGGGTGGGCTATAGCCTTGGGGCGTGGGGCCGGCGCACTTCATCCGCCGGACTCGGAATGGGCCGAGACTTTGGCCACCGCCTCCCCGCGACAAAAATAGGCCGCGGGCACAGCCGCGCCCAAAAAAGAGCTGCCGAACCCCTTGGCGCCAAGTTCGTCCTGCGGAAAAATGCCCAAAAAAGGGGTGTGCTATAGCCTTTGGGCGTGGGGCCGGCGAACTTCGTACACCTTCCTGGGAATGGGCCAAGACTTTGGCCACCCCCTCCCCGCGACAAAAATAGGCCACGGGCACAGCCGCGCCCAAAAAAGAGCAGCCGAACCCTTCGCGCCAAGTTGGTCCTGCGGCAAAATTCCCAAAAAATGAGTGTGCTATAGCCTTTGGGCATGGGGCCGGCAAAGTTCTTCCCCCTTCCTCGGAATTGGCTGAGACTTTGCCCACCCCCTCCCCGTGCCAAAAATAGGCCGCAGGCACAGCCGCGCCCAACAAAGAGCAGCCGAATCCCTTGGCGCCAAGTTCATCCTGCGGAAAAATTCCCAAAAAAGGGGTGTGCTATAGCCTTTGGGCGTGGGGCTGGCGAACTTCGTACACCTTCCTCGGAATGGGCCGAGACTTTGCCCACCCCCTCCCCTCACCAAAAATAGGTCGCGGGCACAGCCGCGCCCAAAAAAGAGCAGCCGACCCCCATGCCGCCAAGTTCGTCTTGCGGAAAAATGCCCAAAAAGGGGTTGGCTATAGCCTTGGGACGTGGGGCGTTCGAACTTCGTCCGCCGGACTCGGAATGCGCCGAGACTTTGCCCACCACCTCCCTGCGACCAAAATAGGCCGCGAGCACAGCCGCGCCCAAAAAAGAGCAGCCGAACCCCTGGGCGCCAAGTTCGTCCTGCGAAAAAATGCCCGAAAAAGGGCTGTGCTATAGCCTTTTGGCGTGGGGCCGGCGAACTTCGTCCTCCTTCCTCGGAATGGGTCGAGACTTTGCCCACCCCCTCCCCGTGACAAAAATAGGCCGCGGGCACAGCCGCGCCTAAAAAAGATTCGCCGAACCCCTTGGCGCCAAGTTCGTCCTGCGGAAAAATGCCCAAAAAGGGGGTGGGCTATAGCCTTGGGGCGTGGGGCCGTCGCACTTCGTCCGCCGGACACAGAATGGGCCGAGACTTTGCCACCGCCTCCCCGCGACAAAAATAGGCTGCGGGCAAAGCCGCGCCCAAATAAGAGCAGCCGAACCCCTTGGTGCCAAGCTCGTCCTGTGGCAAAATGCCCAAAAAAGGGGTGTGCTATAGCCTTTGGGCGTCGGCCGGTAAAGTTCATCCGCCTTCCTCACAATGGGCCGAGACTTTGCCCACCCCCGCCCCGCGCCAAAAACAGGCCGCGGGCACAGCCGCGCCTAAAAAAGAGCAGCCGAAACCCTTGGCGCCAAGTTCGTCCTGCGGAAACATGCCCAAAAAGGGGGTGGGCTATAGCCTTGGGGCGTGGGGCCCGCGAACTTCGTCCGCCGGACTCAGAATGGGCCGAGACATTGGCCACCCCCCTCCCCGCGACAAAAATAGGCCGCGAGCACAGCCGCGCCCAAAAAAGAGCTGCCCAACCCCTTGGCGCCGAGTTCGTCCTGCCGAAAAATTCCCAAAAAAGGGGTGTGCTATGGCCTTTGGGCGTGGGGCCGGCGCACTTCGTCCGCCTTCCTCGGAATGGGCCGAGACCTTGGCCACCCCCTCCCTATGACAAAAATAGGCCGCGGGCACAGCCGCGAATAAAAAAGAGCAGCCGAACCCCTTGCTGCCAAATTTTTCCTGCGGCAAAATGCCCAAAAAAGGGGTGTGCTATAGCCTTTGGGCGTCGGCCGGCAATGTTCATCCGCCTTCCTCAGAATGGGCCGAGACTTTGCCAACCCCATCCCCGCGCCAAAAATAGGCCGCGGGCACAGCCGCGCCTAATAAAGAGCAGCCGAACCCCTTGGCGCCAAGTTCGTCCTGCGGAAAAATGCCCAAAAAGGGGGTGGGCTATAGCCTTGGGGCGTGGGGCCCGCGCACTTCGTCCGCCGGACTCAGAATCGGCCGAGACATTGGCCACCCCCTCCCCGCGACAAAAATAGGCCGCGAGCACAGCCGCGCCTAAAAAAGAGCAGCCCAACCCCTTGGCGCCAAGTTCGTCCTGCGGAAAAATTCCCAAAAAAGGGGTGTGCTATAGCCTTTGGGCGTGGGGCCGGCGCACTTCGTCCGCCTTCCTCGGAATGGGCCGAGACCTTGGCCACCCCCTCCCTATGACAAAAATAGGCCGCGGGCACAGCCGCGAATAAAAAAGAGCAGCCGAACCCCTTGCTGCCAAATTTTTCCTGCGGCAAAATGCCCAAAAAAGGGGTGTGCTATAGCCTTTGGGCGTCAGCCGGCAATGTTCATCCGCCTTCCTCAGAATGGGCCGAGACATTGCCCACCCCATCCCCACGCCAAAAATAGGCCGCGGGCACAGCCGCGCCTAAAAAAGAGCAGCCGAACCCCTTGGCGCCAAGTTCGTCCTGCGGAAAAATGCCCAAAAAGGGCGTGGGCTATAGCCTTGGGGCGTGGGGCCGGCGAACTTCGTCCGCTGGACTCAAAATGGGCCGAGACTTTGACACCGCCTCCCCGCGACAAAAATAGGCTGCGGGCAAAGCCGCGCCCAAATAAGAGCAGCCGAACCCCTTGGTGCCAAGCTCGTCCTGTGGCATAATGCCCAAAAAAGGGGTGTGCTATAGCCTTTGGGCGTCGGCTGGCAAAGTTCATCCGCCTTCCTCAGAAAGGGCCGAGACTTTGCCCACCCCCGCCCCGCGCCAAAAATAGGCCGCGGGCACAGCCGCGCCTAAAAAAGAGCAGCCGAACCCCTTGGCGCCAAGTTCGTCCTGCAGAAAAATGCCCAAAAAGGGGGTGGGCTATAGCCTTGGGGCGTGGGGCCCGCAAACTTCGTCCGCCGGACTCAGAATGGGCCGAGACATTGGCCAACCCCTGCCCGCGACAAAAATAGGCCGCGGGCACAGCCGCGCCCAAAAAACAGCAGACCAACCCCATGGTGCCAAGTTCGTCCTGCGGAAAAATGCCCAAAAAGGGGGTGGGCTATAGCCTTGGTGCGTGGGGCCCGCGAACCTCGTCCGCCGGACTCAGAATGGGCCGAGACATTGGTCACCCGCCTCCCCGCGACAAAAATAGGCCGCGGGAACAGCCGCGCCCAAAAAAGAGCAGCCCAACCCCTTGGCGCCAAGTTTATCCGTCGGCAAAATGCCCAAAAAATGGGTGTGCTATAGCGTTTGGGCATGGGGCCGGCAAAGTTCTTCCCCCTTCCTCGGAATGGGCCGAGACTCTGCCCACCCCCTCCCCGCACCAAAAATAGGCCGCGGACACAGCCGCGCCCAAAAAAGAGCGGCCGAAACCCTTGGCGCCAAGTTCGTCCTGCGGAAAAATGCCCAAACAGGGGGTGGGCTATAACCCTGGGGCATGGGGCTGGCGAACTTCGTCCGTCGGACTCGGAATAGGCCGAGACTTTGAACACCCCCTCCCCGTGACAAAAATAGGTCGCGGGCACAGCCGCGCCCAAAAAAGAGCAGTCGAACCCCTTGGTGCCATGTTCGTCCCGCGGAAAAATGCCCAGAAAGGGGTGGGCTATAGCCTTGGGGCGTGGGGCTGGCGAACTTCATCCGCCTTCAACAGAATGGGCCGAGACTTTGCCCACCCCCTCACCGCGACAAAAATAGGCCGCGGGCACAGCCGCGCCAAAAAAATAGCAGCCGAACTCCTTGGCGCCTGGTTCGTCCTCCGGAAAAATGCCCAAAAAGGGGGTGGGCTATAGCCTAGGGGCGTGGGGCTGGCGAACCCTCCCCGCGACAAAAATAGGCCGTGGGCACAGCCGCGCCCAAAAAAGAGTAGCCAAACCCCTTGGCGCCAAGTTCGTCCTGCAGAAAAATGCCCAAAAAAGGGGTGGGCTATAGCCTTGGGGCGTGGGGCTGCCGAAGTTCGTCCGCCGGACTCGGAATAGGCCGAGATTTTTCCCACCCCCCTCCCCGCGACAAAAAAAGGCCGCGGGGACAGCCAAGCCCAAAAAAGAGCAGCCGAACCCTTGGCGACAAGTTCGTCCGGCAGAAAAATGCCCAAAAAAGGGGTGGGCTATAGCCTTGGGGCGTGGGGCTTGCGAACTTCGTCCGCCGGACTCATAATGTGCTGAGACTTTGCCCACCCCCTCCCCGCGACAAAAATAGGCTGCGGGTATAGCCGCGCCCAAAAAAGAGCAGCCGAACCCCTTGGCGCCAAGTTCGTCCTGCGGAAAAATTCCCAAAAAAGGGGTGTGCTATAGCCTTTGCGCGTGGGGCCGGCGAACTTCGTACACCTTCCTCGGAATGGGCCGAGACTTTGGCCACCCCCTCCCAGCGACAAAAGTAGGCCGCGCGCACAGCCGCGCCCAAAAAAGAGCAGCCGAACCCCTTGCCGCCAAGTTCGTCCTGCGGCAAAATGCCCAAAAAGGGGGTGTGCTATAGCCTTGGGGCGTGGGGCTGCCGAAGTTCGTCCGCCGGAATTGGAATGGGCCGAGACTTTGCCCACCCCCTCCCCGTGACAAAAATAGGCCGCGGGCGCAGCCGCGCCCAAAAAAGAACAGCCGAACCCCTTGGCTTCAAGTTCGTCCTGCGGAAAAATGCCCAAAAAAGGGGTGTGCTATAGCCTTGGGGCGTGGGGCGGGTGAACTTTGTCCGCCGGACTCGGAATGCGCCGAGACTTTGCCCACCCACTCCGAGCGACAAAATAGCCCGCGGGCACAGCCGCGCCCAAAAAAGAGCAGCCGAACCCCTTGGCGCCAAGTTCGTCCTGCGGAAAAATGCCCAAAAAAGGAGTGGGCTATAGCCTTGGGGCGTGGGGCTGGCGAACTTCGTCCGCCGGACTCGGAATGCGCCTAGACTTTGCCCACCCCTTCCCCGCACCAAAAATAGGCCGCGGACACAGCCGCGCACAATAATGAGCAGTCGAACCCCTTGGCGCCAAGTTCGTCCTGCGGAAAAATGCCCAAAAAAGGGGTGTGCTATAGCCTTGGGGCGTGGGGCTGCCGAAGTTCGTCCGCCGGACTCGGAATGGGCCGAGACTTTTCCCACCCCCTCCCCGCGACAGAAATATTCCACGGGCACAGCCGCGCCCAAAAAAGAGCAGCCGAACCCCTTGGCGCCAAGTTCGTCCTGCGGAAAAATGCCCAAAAAGGGGTGTGCTCTAGCCTTGGGGCGTGGGGCTGCTGAAGTTCGTCCGCCTTCCTCGGAATGGGCTTAGACTTTGCCCACCCGCTCCCCGTGCCAAACATAGGCTGCAGCCACAGCCGCGCCCAAAAAAGAGCAAGCGAACCCTTTGGCACCAAGTTCGTCCTGCAGAAAAATGCCCAAAAAAGGGAAGTGCTATAGCCTTGGGGCGTGGGGCTGCCGAAGTTCGTCCACCGTTCTCAGAATGGGCCGAGACTTTGCCCACCCCCTCCCCACGAGAAAAATAGGCCGCGGGCACAGCCGCGCCCAAAAAAGAGCAGCCGAACCCCTTGGTGCCAAGTTCGTCCTGCGGAAAAATGCCGAAAAAGGGGTTGGGCTATAGCCTTGGGGCGTGGGGCTGGCGAACTTCATCCGCCGGACTCGGAATGAGCCGAGACATTTCCCACCCCCTCCCCGCGACAAAAATAGGACGCGGGACAGCCGCGCCCAAAAAAGAGCAGCCGAACCCCTTGGCGCCAAGTTCGTCCCGCGGAAAAATGCCCAAAAAGGGGATGGGCTATAGCCTTGGGGCGTGGGGCCGGCGAACTTCGTCTGCCGAACTCGGAATGGGCCGAGGCTTTGCCTACCCCCTCCCCGCAACAAAAATAGGCCGCGGGCACAGCCGCGCCCAAAAAAGAGCAGCCAAACCCCTTGGCGCCAAGTTCGTCCTGCGGATAAATATCCAAAAATGGGGTGTGCTATAGCCTTTGGGCGTGGGGCCGGCGAACTTCGTCCGCCTTCCTCGGAATGGGACGAAACTTTGGCCACGCCCTCCTCGCGACAAAAATAGGCCGCAGGCACAGCCGCGCCCAAAAAAGGGCAGCTGAATCCCTTGGCGCCAAGTTCGTCCTGCGGAAAAATGCCCAAAAAGGGGGTGGGCTATAGCCTTGGGGCGTGGGGCCGGCGAACTTCGTCCTGATGGACAACATTTGTCCATGAGGTTCCTAATAACGCAACTATTGTGCAGTAAAATTAAAACAGATGGCAGAAGCTCTCGAACCTCGGACCGACTTCATTCAAAAACGAAAAAGAAGAGGAAAGATTGAAGTTTAGTTAACTCACTTGCAGTTTCGAAAACGACTGAAAACAGCAAGCTCCGAACACAGTCCAGAAAATACAGCTCTGCACGAACAGCTTCAGTTTTGCCACGATCTGAAATCCTTTAAGCACCCCAATTGTGATGCCTCTAATCAGTCCACACTTAGAAATGTTCTAGGAGTTCAGAGGATTTGGAATCTCGAAATTTCATTAAGAAATGAGAGAGATAATGAAGGAACATGAATGCTAGCTCATGTTAATTCCTTCCACCAAATAAATCCACCATTATGTCTAATAATGGCACAAAACATTATCATGTGCTAGACCCACCCACTTAGCCATTATTTATTGAAATTGATCTCATCACTTCAATAAACTATTTAATCAAATAAATAAATAGCTAATATTAATTAATTTCGGAATTAATTATTTAACCCCATTTTGATCACATCAAATGGTTAAATATGGGCTTCTCTTATGACATGTTCTAATGCTTTCTCTTAATCCATATTGGATCCAATAAAAGCCCATAATTATAGACCCAAAATTGGTCTAGAAGTCCATAATCATATATGAACCCGAACATGTCCAAAATGGTCATTTTACGTGCTCGACATTCCATAATGTTTAATTGAGGATTTATGAAATTTATTTTGTTCCTTAAACTATTTATGGAACATCTAAATTTCTATCTTAAATCATATTTAAGATATATTTATATTTATATTCATTCTCAATGAATTATAATATAAATATTAATTTTCCTAAAATTAGGAAATCTAACTTCTCATTTTCTAGTAACTCCTTTTTCATTTCTATATTGTGTGTGACCTTTTAGGTTCTTAGTTATAAGGTAGTAGAACTATTTTAATGATAACTCTTTATTCATTAAATGATGCTAAACTCTTTAGTCATCAATTAGAACCTTTCTAATGACCTTAAGATGCATTAGTAATACGCTTTACCAATATCGATCTTTAAGGTTTCTACAAGTCGTGAGTGACACCTAGCAGTATATCACAACCATCCAAATAACAAGAATTGTTGGATCTATAGAACCTATTCCATTGTATCTCTATGTCTCGGTCTCTTCATCATCCATGTCCAGAGAAAAGCACGGCTTATGGTTTATTATGTTAAGCAGTTGTGCTTTATCTCAAAATAAATATAAATGAACTTGGCATGATAATATAATTTGAACTCCTTCAAATATATTTCACCTTGGCCAAGGATTTCTCATGCCAATTCATATTATCTCATAGGGACATCCTTTTTGTATATTACAAAGTGATGAATTCCATATTGGCCATCAACTTGTCTTCATACATAGCCAACCATGACAGCTATTGCTAGATCTCTTCCGTGATTAGGAATCAATCGTTATGCATTCACATATCAGAGATGTCTATGTATAAGACATCTGTTATGCCTCAGGTTTAAAGACCATTACTAAACATAGTATCTGATACAATGTATAATAAGCCATTAACACTCAAAACCATATGGCTTACTATATTTGGTCAAGTTCAGTAAACTCGTTCTCTGAACAAGTACCTATGTGTTTGACTTGAAATCTCATGTCAATGATATGAAACTCACCATCCATTTTAGTATCACATACCATAAGGAGTCATAACACATACTAGTGTTTATAGGAATTTATAATGTCCAATCATAAATCCACCACTAGGAACTATTTTAGAAGTATAGTACAAAGGATACACGTTTCATATTCTCGACATACTCGAGAATGTGATCCTTAACTATTTTACTTCTTGGACTATATTCATTATATTAATATATGAATATTGATAACTTTGCCATTTAATGAATATCAAAATACTATTCAAATACAATCATTCCCTAAACAATCAAATCACCATTCGATTAGCCTTTAGGGCATATTACTAACACGTCCGCCTTCCTCGGAATGGTCTGAGACTTTGGCCACCCCCTCCCCGCAACAAAAATAGGCCGCGGGCACAGCCGCGCCCAAAAAAGGGCAGCAAAACCCCTTGGCGCCAAGTTCGTCCTGAGGAAAAATGCCCAAAAAAGGGGGCGGGTTATAGCCTTGGGGCGTGGGGCTGATGAACTTCGTCCGCCGGATTCGGAATGGGCCGAGACTTTGCCCACGCTCTCCGCGCGACAAAAATAGGCCAAGGGCACTGCTGCGCCCAAAAAAGAGCAGCCCAACCCCTTGGCGCCAAGTTCGTCCTGCGGAAAAATGCCCAAAAAGGGGGTGTGCAGCCTTGGGGCGTGGGGCCAGCAAACTTCGTCCGCCGGACTCGGAATGGGCCGAGACTTTGGCCACCCCTTCCCCGTGACAAAAATAGACCGCGGGCACAGCCGAGCCCAAAAAAGAGCAGCGGAACCCCTTAGCGCCAAGTTCGTCCTGTGGAAAACTGCCCAAAAAAGGGGCGTGCTATAGCCTTTGGGCGTTGGGCCGGCGAACTTCGTCCGCCTTCCTCGGAATGGGCCGAGACATTGGCCACCCCATCCCCGCGCAAAACATAGGCCGTGGGCACAGTCGCGCCCAAAAAAGAGCAGCCGAACCTCTTGCCGCCAAGTTCGTCCTGCGGAAAAATGCCCAAACAGGGGGCGGGCTATAGCCTTGGGGCGTGGGGCTGGCGAACTACGTCTGCCGGACTCGGAATGGGCCGAGACTTTTCCCACCCCCTCCCCGTGACAAAAATAGACCGCGGGCACAGCCGTGCCCCAAAAAGAGCAGCCGAACCCCTTGGCGCCAAGTTCGTCCTGCGGAAAAATGCCCAAAAAGGGCATGGGCTATAGCCTTGGGGCGTGGGGCTGCTGAAGTTCGTCCACCGGACTCGGAATGGGCCGAGACTTTTCCCACCCCCTCCCTACGACAAAAATAGGCCGACGGCACAGCCGCGCCCAAAAAAGAGCAGCCGAACCCGTTGGCACCAAGTTCGTCCTGCGGAAAAATGCCCAAAAAAGCGGTGTGCTATAGCCTTAGGACGTGTGGCTGCCGAAGTTCGTCCGCCGGAGCCGGAATGGGCCGAGACTTTTCATACCCCCTCCCCGCGACAAACATAGGCCGCGGGCACCGCCTCGCCCAAAAAAGAGCAGCCGAACCCCTTGGCGCCAAGTTCGTCCTGCGGAAAAATGCCCAAAAAATGGGTGTGCTATAGCCTTGGCGCGTGGGGCGGGCGAACTTCGTCCGCCGGACTCGGAATTGGCCTAGACATTGCCCACCCCCCTCCCCGCGACAAAATAGGCCGCGGGCACAGCCGCGTCCAAAAAAGAGCCGCCAAACCTCTTGGCGCCAAGTTCGTCCTGCGGAATAATGCGCAAAAAGGAGGTGGGCTATAGCCTTGGGGCGTGGGGCTGGCGAACTTTGTCCACCGGGCCCATAATGGGCCGAGACTTTTCCCACCCCCCTCCCCACGACAAAAATAGGCCGAGGGCACAGCCGCGCCCAAAAAAGAGCAGCCGAAACCCTTGGCGCCAAGTTCGTCCTGCGGAAAAATTCCCAAAAAGGGGATGGGCTATAGCCTTGGGGCGTGGAGCCGGCGCACTTCGTCCGCCGGACTCGGAATGGGCCGAGGCTTTGCCTACCCCCTCCCCGCGACAAAAATAGGCCGCGGGAACAGCCCCGCCCTAAAAAGAGCAGCCAAACCCCTTGGCGCCAAGTTCGTCCGGCGGAAAAATGCGCAAAAAAGGGGTGTGCTACAGCCTTTGGGCGGGGGGGCCGGCGAACTTCGTCCGCCTCCCTCGGAATGGGCCGAGACTTTGGCCACCCCCTCCCCGCGACGAAAATTGGCCGCGGGCACAGCCGCTCCAAAAAAAAGCAGCCGAACCCCTTGGCGAAAAGTTCGTCCTGCGGAAAAATGCCCAAAAAAGGGATGGGCTATAGCCTCGGGGCGTGGGGCTGGCGCACTTCGTCCCCCGGACTCGGAATGGGCCGAGACTTTGCCCACCCCCTCCCCGCGAAAAACATAGGCCGCGGGCACAGCTGCGCCCAAAAAAGAGCAGCCAAACCCCTTGGCGCCAAGTTCGTCCTGCGGAAAAATGCGCAAAAAAGGTGTGTGCTATAGCCTTTGGACGTGGGGCCGGCGAACTTCGTCTGCCTTCCTTGGAATGGGCCGAGACTTTGGCCACCCCCTCCCCGCGACAAAAATAGCCCGCGGGCACAGCTGCGCCCAAAAAAGAGCAGCCGAACACCTTGGCGCCAAATTCGTCCTGCGGAAAAATGCCCAAAAAATGGGTGTGCTATAGCCTTAGGGCGTGGGGCTGGCACACTTCGTCCGCCGGACTCGGAACGGGCCGAGACTTTGGCGACCCCCTCCCCGTGACAAACATAGGCCGCGGGCACCGCCGCGCCCAAAAAAGAGCAGCCGAACCCCTTGGCGCCATGTTCGTCCTGCGGAAAAATGCCCAAAAAATGGGTGTGCTATAGCCTTGGGGCGTGGGGCGGGCGAACTTCGTCCGCCGGACTCGGAATGGGCCGAGACTTTGCCCACCCCCTCCCCGCGACATAAATGGGCCGCGGGCACAGCCGCACCCAAAAAACAGCAGCCGAACCCCATGGCGCCAAGTTCGTCCTGCGGAAAAATGCCCAAAAAAGGGGTGTGCTATAGCCTTCGGGCGTGGGGCTGGCAAACTTCGTCCGCCAGACGCGGAATGGGCCGAGACTTTGACCACCCCCTCCCCGCGACAACAATAAGCCGCGGGAACAGCCGCGCCCAAAAAAGAGCAGCCGAACCCCTTGGCGCCCAGTTCGTCCTGCGGAAAAATGCCCAAAAAAGGGGTGTGGTATAGCCTTGGGGCATGGGGCAGGCGAACTTCGTCCGCCGGACGCGGAATGGGCCGAGACTTGACCACCCCCTCCCTGCGACAAAAATATGCCGCGGGCACAGCCGCGCCCAAAAAAGAGCAGCCGAACCCCTTGGCGCCAAGTTCGTCCTGCGGAAAAATGCCCAAAAAAGGGTTGTGGTATAGCCTTGGGGCGTGCGGCGGGCGAACTTCGTCCGGCGGACGCGGAATGGGCCGAGACATGGCCCACCCCCTCCCCAAGACAAAAATAAGCCGTGGGCACAGCCGCGCCCAAAAAAGTGCAGCCGATCCCCTTGGAGCCAAGTTCGTCCTGCGGAAAAATGCGCAAAAAAGGGGTGTGCTATAGCCTTTGGACGTGGGGCCGGCGAACTTCGTCCGCCTTCCTTGGAATGGGCCGAGACTTTGGTCACCCCCTCCCTGCGACAAAAATAGGCCACGGGCACAGCTGCGCCCAAAAAAGAGCAGCCGAACACCTTGGCGCCAATTTCGTCCTGCGGAAATATGCCCAAAAAGGGGATGGGCTATAGCCTTGGGGCTTGGGGCCAGCGAACTTCGTCCGCCGGACTCGGAATGGGCCGACGCTTTGCCTACCCCCCTCCCCGTGACAAAAATAGGCCGCGGGCACAGCCGCGCCCATAAAAGAGCAGCCAAACCCCTTGGCGCCAAGTTCGTCCTGCGGAAAAATGCCCAAAAAAGGGGTGGGCTATATCCTTGGGGCGTGGGGCGGGCGCACTTCGTCCGCCGGACTCGGAATGGGCCGAGACTTTGCCCACCCCCTCCCGGCGACAAAAAATAGGCCGCGGGCACCGCCGAGCCCAAAAAAGAGCAGCCGAACCCCTTGGCGCCAAGTTCGTCCTGCGGAAAAATGCCCAAAAAATGGGTCCGCTATAGCCTTGGGGCGTGGGGCGGGCGAACTTCGTCCGCCGGACACAGAATGGGCCGAGACTTTGACCACCCCCTCCCCACGACAAAAATAAGCCGCGGGCACAGCCGCGCCCAAGAAAGAGCTGCCGAACCCCTTGGCGCCATGTTCGTCCTGCGGAAAAATGCCCAGAAAGGGGGTGGGCTATAGCCATGGGGCGTGGGGCGGGCGAACTTCGTCCGGCGGACGCGGAATGGGCCGAGACTTGGCCCACCCCCTCCCCGCGACAAAAATAGGCCGCGGGCACAGCCGCGCCCAAAAAAGTGCAGCCGATCCCCTTGGCGCCAAGTTCGTCCTGCGGAAAAATGCGCAAAAAAGGGGTGTGCTATAGCCTTGGGGCGTGGGGCCGGCGAACTTCGTCCGGCGGACGCGGAATGGGCCGAGACTTGGCCCACCCCCTCCCCAAGACAAAAATAAGCCGCGGGCACAGCCGCGCCCATAAAAGAGCAGCCAACCCCCTTGGCGCCAATTTCGTCCTGTGGCAATATGCCCAAAAAGGGGATGGGCTATAGCCTTGGGGCTTGGGGCCAGCGAACTTCGTCCGCCGGACTCGGAATGGGCCGACGCTTTGCCTACCCCCTCCCCGTGACAAAAATAGGCCGCGGGCAAAGCCGCGCCCAAAAAAGAGCAGCCAAACCCCTTGCCGCCAAGTTCGTCCAGCGGAAAAATGCCCAAAAAAGGGGTGGGCTATATCCTTGGGGCGTGGGGCGGGCGCACTTCGTCCGCCGGACTCGGAATGGGCCGAGACTTTGCCCACCCCCTCCCGGCGACAAAAATAGGCCGCGGGCACCGCCGAGCCCAAAAAAGAGCAGCCGAACCCCTTGGCGCCAAGTTCGTCCTGCGGAAAAATGCCCAAAAAATGGGTGCGCTATAGCCTTGGGGCGTGGGGCGGGCGAACTTCGTCCGCCGGACTCAGAATGGGCCGAGACTTTGCCCACCCCCCTCCCCGCGACAAAAATAGGCCGCGGGCACAGCCGCGCCCAAAAAAGAGCAGCCGAACCCCTTGGCGCAAAGTTCGTCCTGCGGAAAAATGCCCAAAAAGGTGGTGGGCTATAGCCTTGGGGCGTGGGGCTGGCGCACTTCGTCCGCCGGACTCGGAACGGGCCGAGACTTGGCCCACCCCCCTCCCCAAGACAAAAATAAGCCGCGGGCACAGCCGCGCCCAAAAAAGTGCAGCCGAACCCCTTGGCGCCAAGTTCGTCCTGCGGAAAAATGCGCAAAAAAGGGGTGAGCTATAGCCTTTGGACGTGGGGCCGGCGAACTTCGTCCGCCTTCCTTGGAATGGGCCGAGACTTTGGCCACCCCCTCCCCGCGACAAAAATAGGCCGCAGGCGCAGCTGCGCCCAAAAAAGAGCAGTCGAACACCTTGGCGCCAATTTCGTCCTTCGGAAAAATGCCCAAAAACGGGATGCGCTATAGCCTTGGGGCGTGGGGCCAGCGAACTTCGTCCGCCGGACTCGGAATGGGCCGACGCTTTGCCTACCCCATCCCCGCGATAAAAATAGGCCGCGGGCCGCGCCCAAAAAAGAGCAGCCAAACCCCTTGGCGCCAAGTTCGTCCTGCGGAAAAAATCCCAAAAATGGGGTGGGCTATATCCTTGGGCCGTGGGGCTGGCGCACTTCGTCCGCCGGACTCGGAACGGGCCGAGACTTTGCCCACCCTCTCCCCGCGACAAACATAGGCCGCGGGCACCGCCGCCCCCAAAAAAGAGCAGCCGAACCCCTTGGCGCCAAGTTCGTCCTGCGGAAAAATGCCCAAAATATGGGTGTGCTATAGCCTTGGGGCGTGGGGAAGGCGAACTTCGTCCGCCGGACTCGGAATGGGCCGAGACTTTGCCCACCCCCTCCCCGCGACAAAAATAGGCTGCGTGCACAGCCGCGCCCAAAAAAGAGCAGCCGAACCCCTTGGCGCCAAGTTCGTCCTGCGGAAAAATGCCCAAAAAAGGGGTGTACTATAGCCTTGGGGCGTGGGGCTGGCGAACATCGTCCGCCGGACGCGGAATGGGCCGAGACTTTGACCACCCCCCTCCCCGTGACAAAAATAAGCCGCGGGCACAGCCGCGCCCAAAAACGAGCAGCCGAACCCCTTGGCGCCAAGTTCGTCCTGCGGAAAAATGCCCAAAAAAGGGGTGTGCTATAGCCTTGGGGCGTGGGGCTGGCGAAAGTCGTCCGCCGGACGCGGAATGGGCCGAGACTTTGACCACCCCCTCCCCGCGACAAAAATAGGCCACGGGCACAGCCGCGCCCAAAAAAGAGCAGCCGAACCCCTTGGCGCCAAGTTCGTCCTGCGGAAAAATGCCCAAAAATGGGGTGGGCTATATCCTTGGGTCGTGCGGCTGGCGCACTTCGTCCGCCGGACTCGGAACGGGCCGAGACTTTGCCCACCCCCCTCCCCGCGACAAACATAGGCCGCGGGCACAGCCGCGCCCAAAAAAGAGTAGCCGAACCCCTTGGCGCAAAGTTCGTCCTGCGGAAAAATGCCCAAAAAAGGGGTGTGCTATAGCCTTCGGGAGTGTGGCCGGCAAAGTTCGTCCGCCGGACTCGGAATGGGCCGAGACTTTGCCCACCCCCTCCCCATGACAAAAATAGGCCGCGGGCACAGTCGTGCCAAAAAAAGAACAGCCGAACCCCTTGGCGCCAAGTTCGTCCGGCGGAAAAATGACCAAAAAGGGGGGTCGGCTATAGCCTTGGGGCGTGGGGCTGGCGGACGAACTCGGAATGGGCCGAGACTTTTCCCACTGCCTCCCCGCGACAAAAATAAGCCGCGGGCACAGCCCCGCCCAAAAAAGAGCCGCTGAACCCCTTGGCGCCAAGCTCGTCCTGTGGAAAAATGCCCAAAAAAGGGGTGGGCTATACCCTTGGGGCGTCGGGCTAGCAAACTTTGTCCGCCTTCCTCGGAATTGGCCGAGACATTGCCCACCCCCCTCCGTGTGACAAAAATAGGCCGCGGGCACAGCCGCGCCCAAAAAAACAGCAGCTGAACCCCTTGGCGCCAAGTTCGTCCTGCGGAAAAATGCCCAAAAAAGGAGTGTGCTATAGCCTTCGGGCGTGGGGCCGGCAATGTTCATCCGCCTTCCTCGGAATGGGCCGAGACTTTGCCAACCCCCTCCCCGCGACAAAAATAGGCCGCGGGCACAGCCGCGCCCAAAAAAGAGCAGCCGAACCCTTTGGCGCCAAGTTCGTCCTGCGAAAAATGCCAAAAAATGGAGTGCGCTATAGCCTTTGGGGCGTGGGTCGGGCGGATTTCGTCCGCCGGACTCGAAATGGGCCAAGACTTTTCCCACCCCCTCCCCGCGATAAAAATAGGCCGCGGGCACATCCGCGCCCAAAAAACAGC
The DNA here is from genome assembly GCA_029633175.1 of Citrus glauca. Taxonomy (NCBI): domain Eukaryota; kingdom Viridiplantae; phylum Streptophyta; class Magnoliopsida; order Sapindales; family Rutaceae; genus Citrus; species Citrus glauca. The sequence continues at coordinate 118,592 of JAQOOD010000038.1, read as the reverse complement.
GGCCGAACCCCTTGGCGCCAAGTTCGTCCTGCGGAAAAATGCCCAAAAAAGGGGTGGGCTATAGCCCTGGGGCGTGGGGCTGGCGAAGTTCGTCCGCCGGATTCGGAATGGGACGAGACTTTGACCACCCACTCCCCGCGACAAAAATAGGCCGCGGGCACAGCCGCGCCCAAAAAAGAGCTGCCGAACCCCTTGGCGCCAAGTTCGTGCTGCGGAAAAATGCCCAAAAAAGGGGTGTGCTATAGCCTTTGGGCGTGGGGCCGGCGCACTTCGTCCGCCTTCCTCGCAATGGGTCGAGACTATGGACACGCCCTCACCGTGACAAAAAAAGGCTGCGGGCACAGCCGCACCCAAAAAAGAGCAGCCGAACCCCATGGCGCAAAGTTCGTCCTGCGGAAAATTGCCCAAAAAAGGGGTGTGCTATAGCCCTGGGGGTGGGGCAGGCGAAGTTCGTCTGCCGGACTCGGAATGCGACGAGACTTCGACCACCCCCTCCCCGTGACCAAAATAGCCCACTGGCACAGCCGAGCCCAAAAAAGAGCAGCCGAACCTGTTCGCGCCAAGTTTGTCCTGCCGAAAAATGACGAAAAAAGGGATGGGCTATAGCCTTGGGGCGTGGGGCGGGCGAACTTCGTCCGCCGGACTCGGAATGGGCCGAGACTTTACCCACCCCCTCCCCGCGACAAAAATAGGCCGCGGGCACAGCCGCGCCCAAAACAGAGCAGCCGAACCCCTTGGCGCCGAGTTCGTGCTGCGGAAAAATGCCCAAAAAAGGGGTGTGCTATAGCCTTTGGGCGTGGGCCGGCGCACTTCGTCCGCCTTCCTCGCAATGGGCCGAGACTATGGCCACGCCCTCCCCATGACAAAAAAAGGTTGCGGGCACAGCCGCGCCCAAAAAAGAGCAGCCGAACCCCATGGCGCCAAGTTCGTCCTGCGGAAAAATCCCCAAAAAAGGGGTGTCCTACAGCCTTTGGGCGTGGGGCCAGCAAAGTTCATCCGCCTTCCTCGGAATGGGCCGAGACTTTGACCACCCCTTCCCGCGACAAAAATGGGCGGCAGGCACAACCGCACCCAAAAAAGAGCAGCCGAACCCCTTGGCGCCAAGTTCGTCCTCCAGAAAAATGCCCAAAAAGGGGGTGGGCTTTAGCCTTGGGGCGTGGGGCTGGCGAACTTCGTCCGCCGGACTCGGAATGGGCCGAGACTTTTCCCACCCCCTTCCCACGACAAAAATAGGCCGCGGGCACAGCCGCACCCAAAAAAGAGCAGGAGAACCCCTTGGCGCCAAGTTCGTCCTGCGGAAAATTGCCCAAAATGGGGGTGCGCTACAGCCTTGGGGCGTGGGGCGGGCGAACATCGTCCGCCGGACTCCGAATGGGCCGAGACTTTTCCAACCCCCTCCTTGTGACAAAAATAGGCCGCAGGCACAGCCGCACCCAAAAACGAGCAGCCGAACCCCTTGGCGCCAAGTTCGACCTGCGGAAAAATGCCCAAAAAGGGGGTGGGCTATAGCCTTGGGGCGTGGGGCTGGCGAACTTCGTCCGCCGGACTCGGAATGGGCCGAGACTTTGTCCACGCCCTGCCCGTGACAAAAATAGGCCGCGGGCACAGCCGTGCCCAAAAAAGAGCACCCGAACCCCTTGGCGCCAAGATTGTCCTGCGGAAAAATGCCCAAAAAAGGGGTGTGCTATAGCCTTTGGGGCGTGGGTCGGGCGGATTTCGTCCGCCGGACTCGAAATGGGCCAAGACTTTTCCCACCCCCTCCCTGCGATAAAAATAGGCCGCGGGCACATCCGTGCCCAAAAAACAGCGGTCGAACCCCTTGGTGCCAAGTTCGTCCTGCGGAAAAATGCCTAAAAAAGGGGTGTGCTATAGCCGTTGGGCGTGGGGCCAGCGAACTTCGTCCGCCTACTTCGGATTGGGCCAAGACTTTGGCCACCCCCTCCCCGTCAAAAAAATAGCCCGCGGGCACAGCCGCGCCCAAAAAAGAGCAGCCCAACCCCTTGGCGCCAAGTTCGTCCTGCCGAAAAATGACGAAAACAGGGGTGGGCTATAGCCTTGGGGCGTGGGGCGGGCGAACTTCGTCCACCGGACACGGAATGGGCCGAGACTTTGCCCACCCCCTCCCCGCGACAAAAATAGGCCGTGGGCACAGCCGCGCCCAAAAAAGAGCAGCCGAACCCCTTGGCGCCTAGCTCGTCCTGCGGAAAAATGCCCAAAAAAGGGGTGGGCTATAGCCTTAGGGCGTGGGGCTGGCGAACATCGTCCGCCGGACTCGGAATGGGCTGAGACTTTGCCCACCCCCTCCCCGTGACCAAAATAGGCCGCGGGCACAACAGCGCTCAAAAAAGAGCAGCCGAACCCCTTGGCGCCAAGTTCGTCCTGCGGAAAAATGCCCAAAAAAGCGGTGGGCGATGGCCTTGGGACGTGGGGCTGGCGAACTTCGTCCGCCGGACTCGTAATGCGCCGAAACTTTGCCCACCCCCTTCCCGTGACCAAAATAGGCCACGGGCACAGCAGCGCTCAAAAAAGAGCAGCCAAACCCCTTGGCGCCAAGTTCGTCCTGCGGAAAAATGCCCAAAAAAGCGGTGGGCTATGGCCTTGGGGCGTGGGGCTGGCGAACTTCGTCCGCCGGACTCGGAATGGGCCGAGACTTTGCCCACCCCCTCCCCGCGACAAAAAAGGAGCGTGGACACAGCCGCGCCAAAAAAAGTGCAGCCAAACCCCTTTGCGTAATGTTCGTCCTGCAGAAAAATGCACAAAAAAGGGGTGTGCTACAGCCTTGGGGTGTGGGGCTGTCGCACTTCGTCCGCCTTCCTCGGAATGGGCCGAGACTTTGCCCACCCCCTCCCCATGACAAAAATAGGCCGCGGGCACAGCCGCATCCAGAAAAGAGCAGCCGAACCCCTTCGTGCCAAGTTCGTCCTGCGGAAAAATGCCCAAAATGGGGGTGCGCTATAACCTTGGGGCGTGGGGCGGGCGCACTTCGTCCGCCGGACTCCGAATGGGCCGAGACTTTTCCAACACCCTCCCTGCGACAAAAGTAGGCCGCGGACACAGCCGCGTCCAGAAAAGAGCAGCCAAACCCCTTCGTGCCAAGTTCGTCCTGCGGAAAAATGCCCAAAATGGGGGTGCGCTATAGCCTTGGGGCGTGGGGCGGGCGAACATCGTCTGCCGGACTCCGAATGGGCCGAGACTTTCCCAACCCCCTCCCTGTGATAAAAATAGGCCGCGGGCACAGCCGCACCCAAAAACGAGCAGCCGAACCCCTTGGCGCCAAGTTCGACCTGCGGAAAAATGCCCAAAAAGGGGGTGGGCTATAGCCTTGGGGCGTGGAGCTGGCGAACTTCGTCCGCCGGACTCGGAATGGGCCGAGACTTTGCCCACCCCCTCCCCGCGACAAAAATAGGCCACGGGCACAGCCGCGCCCAAAAAAGAGCAGCCGAACCCCTTGGCGCGAAGTTCGTCCTGCGGAAAAATGCCCAAAAAAGGGGTGTGCTATCGCCTTTGGGGCGTGGGTCGGGCGGATTTCGTCCGCCGGACTCGAAATGGGCCAAGACTTTTCCCACCCCCTCCCTGCGATAAAAATAGGCCGCGGGCACATCCGCGCCCAAAAAACAGCGGTCGAACCCCTTGGTGCCAAGTTCGTCCTGCGGAAAAATGCCTAAAAAAGGGGTGTGCTATAGCCGTTGGGCGTGGGGCCAGCGAACTTCGTCCGCCTACTTCGGATTGGGCCAAGACTTTGGCCACCCCCTCCCCGTCAAAAAAATAGGCCGCGGGCACAGCCGCGCCAAAAAAGAGCAGCCCAACCCCTTGGCGCCAAGTTCGTCCTGCCGAAAAATGACGAAAACAGGGGTGGGCTATAGCCTTGGGGCGTGAGGCGGGCGAACTTCGTCCACCGGACACGGAATGGGCCGAGACTTTGCCCACCCCCTCCCCGCGACAAAAATAGGCCGTGGGCACAGCCGCGCCCAAAAAAGAGCAGCCGAACCCCTTGGCGCCAAGTTCGTCCCGCGGAAAAATGCCCAAAAATGCGGTGGGCTATGGCCTTGGGGCGTGGGGCCGGCGAACTTCGTCCGCCGGACTCGGAATGGGCCGAGACTTCGCCCACCCCCTCCCCGCGACAAAAATAGGCCGCGGGCACAGCCGCGCCCAAAAAAGAGCAGCCGAACCCCTTGGCGCGAAGTTCGTCCTGCGGAAAAATGCCCAAAAAAGGGGTGTGCTATAGCCTTTGGGGCGTGGGTCGGGCGGATTTCGTCCGCCGTACTCGAAATGGGCCAAGACTTTTCCCACCCCCTCCCTGCGATAAAAATAGGCCGCGGGCACATCCGCGCCCAAAAAACAGCGGCCGAACCCCTTGGCGCCAAGTTCGTCCTGCGGAAAAATTCCCAAAAAAGGGGTGTGCTATAGCCGTTGGGCGTGCGGCCGGCAAACTTCGTCCACCTTCTTCAGATTGGGCCAAGACTTTGGCCACCCCCTCCCCGTGAAAACAATAGGCCGCGGGCACAGCCGCGCCCAAAAAAGAGCAGCCGAACCCCTTGGCGCCAAGTTCATCCTGCCGAAAAATGACGAAAACAGGGGTGGGCTATAGCCTTGGGGCGTGGGGCGGGCGAACTTCGTCCGCCGGACTCGGAATGGGCCGAGACTTTGCCCACCCCCTCCCCTTGACAAAAGTAGGCCGCGGGCACAGCCGCGTCCAGAAAAGAGCAGCCGAACCCCTTCGTGCCAAGTTCGTCCTGCGGAAAAATGCCCAAAAAAGGGGCGTGCTATAGCCTTTGGGGCGTGGGTCGGGCGGATTTCGTCCGCCGGACTCGAAATGGGCCAAGACTTTTCCCACCCCCTCCCTGCGACAAAAATAGGCCGCAGGCACATCCGCGGCCAAAAAACAGCGGCCGAACCCCTTGGCGCCAAGTTCGTCCTGCGGAAAAATGCCAAAAACAGGGGTGGGCCATAGCCTTCGGGCATGGGGCTGGCGAACATCGTCCGCCGGACTCGGAATGGGCCGAGACTTTGCCCACCCCCTCCCCGCGACCAAAATAGGCCGTGGGCACAGCAGCGCTCAAAAAAGAGCAGCCGAACCCCTTGGCGCCAAGTTCGTCCTGCGGAAAAATGCCCAAAAAAGCGGTGGGCTATGGCCTTGTGTCGTGGGGCGGGCGCACTTCGTCCGCCGGACTCGAAATGGGCCGAAACTTTGCCCACCCCCTCCCTGTGACCAAAATAGGCCACGGGCACAGCAGCGCTCAAAAAAGAGCAGCCGAACCCCAGGGCGCCAAGTTCGTCCTGCGGAAAAATGCCCAAAAAAGCGGTGGGCTATGGCCTTGGGGCGTGGGGCCGGCGAACTTCGTCCGCCGGACTCGGAATGGGCCGAGACTTCGCCCACCCCCTCCCCGCGACAAAAATAGGCCGCGGGCACAGCCGCGTCCAGAAAAGAGCAGCCGAAACCCTTGGCGCCAAGTTCGTCCTGCGGAAAAATGCCCAAAATGGGGGTGCGCTATAGCCTTGGGGCGTGGGGATGGCGCACTTCGTCCGCCGGACTCCGAATGGGCCGAGACTTTTCCAACCCCCTCCCTATGACAAAAATAGGCCGCGGGCACAGCCGCTCCCAAAAAAAAGCAGCCAAACCCCTTGGCGCAAAGTTCGTCCTGCGGAAAAACGCCCAAGAGAGGGGTGTGATACAGCCTTGGGGTGTGGGGCTGGCGCACTTCGTCCGCCTTCCTTGGAATGGGCCGAGACTTTGCCCACCCCCTCCCCGCGACAAAAATAGGCCGCGGGCACAGCCGGGTGCAGAAAAGAGCAGCCGAACCCCTTGGCGCCAAGTTCGTCCTGCGGCAAAATGCCCAAAAAAGGGGTGTGGTATAGCATTTGGGCGTGGGGCCCACAAAGCTCATCCGCCGGACTCGGAATGGGCCGAGACTTTGTCCACCCCCTCCCCGCGCCAAAAATAGGCCGCGGGCACGGCCGCGCTCAAAAATGAGCTGCCGAACCCCTTGGCGCAAAGTTCGTCCTGCGGAAAAATGCCCAAAACGTGGGTGGGCTATAGCCTTGGGGCGTGGGGCTGGCGCACTTCCTCCGCCGGACTCGGAATGGCGGAGACTTTTCCCACCGCCTCCCCGCAACAAAAATAGAATGCGGGCAAAGCCGCGCCCAAAAAAGAGCAGCCGAACCCCCTGGCGCCAAGTTCGTCCTGCGGAAAAATGCCCAAAAAGGGGGTGGGCTATAGCCTTGGGGCGTGGGGCCGGCGAACTACGTACGCCGGACTCGGAATGGGCCGACACTTTGCCCACACCCTCCCCGCGACAAAAGTAAGCCGCGGGCGCAGCCGCGCCTAAAAAAGTGCAGCCAAACCCCTTGGCGCAAAGTTCGTCCTGCAGAAAAATGCCCAAAAAAGGGGTGTGCTACAGCCTTGGGGTGTGGGGCTGGCCCACTTCGTCCGCCTTCCTCAGAATGGGCCGAGACTTTGCCCACCCCCTCCCCGCGACAAAAATAGGCCGCGGGCAAAGCCGCGTCCAGAAAAGAGCAGCCGAACCCCTTGGCGCCAAGTTCGTCATGCGGAAAAATGCCCAAAAAGGGGGTGGGCTATAGCCTTGGGGCGTGGGGCAGGCGAACTTCATCTGCCGGACTCGGAATGTGCCGAGACTATGCCCACCCCCTACCCGCGACAAAAATAGGCCACTGCCACAGCCGCGTCCAAAAAAGAGCAGCCGAACCCCTTGGCGCCAAGTTCGTCCTGTGGAAAAATGCCCAAAAAGGGGGTGTGCTATAGCCTCTGGGGTGTGGGTCGGGCGGATTTCGTCCGCCGGACACGAAATGCGCCAAGACTATTCCCACCCCCTCCCCCTGACAAAAAAGCGGCCGCGGGCACATCCGCGCCCAAAAAAGAGCGGCCGAACCCCTTGGCGCAAAGTTCGTCCGGCGGAAAAATGCCCAAAAAAGGGGTGTGCTACAGCCTTGGGGTGTGGGGCTGGCGCACTTTGTCCGCCTCCCTGGGAATGGGCCGAGACTTTGCCCACGCCCTCCCCGCGACAAAAATAGGCCGCGGGCACAGCCGTGCCCAAAAAAGAGCAGCCGAACCCCTTGGCGCCAAGTTCGTCCTGCGGAAAAATGCCCAAAAAAGGGGTGTGCCATAGCCTTTGGGGCGTGGGTCGGGCGGATTTCGTCCGCCGGACTCGACCTGGACCAAGACTTTTCCCACCCCTTCCCCACGACAAAAATAGGCCGCGGGCACATCCGCGCCCAGAAAAGAGCGGCCGAACCCCTTGGCGCCAAGTTCGTCCTGCGGAAAAATGCCCAAAAAAGGGTGGGCTATAGCCTTCCGGGCGTGGGGCCGGCGAACGTCGTCCGCCTTCCTCGGAATGGGCCGAGACTTTGGCCACCCCCTCCCCGCGACAAAAATAGGCTGCGGGCACAGCAGCGCCGAAAAAAGAGCAGCCTAACCCCTTGGCGTCAAGTTCGTCCTGCGGAAAAATGCCCAAAAAGGGGGTGGGCTATAGCCTTGGGGCGTGGGGCCAGCGAACTTCGTCCGCCGGACTCGGAATGGGCCGAGACTTTGCCCACTCCCTCCCTGTGACAAAAATAGGCCGCGGACACAGCCGCGCCTAAAAAAGTGCAGCCAAACCCCTTGGCGCAAAGTTCGTCCGGCGGAAAAATGCCCAAAAAATGGGTGTGCTACAGCCTTGGGGTGTGGGGCTGGCGCACTTCGTCCGCCTTCCTCGGAATGGGCCGAGACTTTGCCCACCCCCTCCCCGCGACAAAAATAGGCCGCGGGCACAGCCGCGCCCAAAAAAGAGCAGCCGAACCCCTTGGCGTCAAGTTCGTCCTGCGGAAAAATGCCCAAAAAGGGGGTGGGCTATAGCATTTGGGGCGTGGGTCTGGCGGATTTCGTCCGCTAGACTCGACATGGACCAAGGCTTTTCCCACCCCTTCCCCGCGACAAAAATAGGCCGCGGGCACATCTGCGCCCAAAAAAGAGCGGCCGAACCCCTTGGCGCCAAGTTCGTCCTGCGGAAAAATGCCCAAAAAAGGGGTGTGCTACAGCCTTGGGGTGTGGGGCTGGCGCACTTCGTCCGCCTCCCTCGGAATTGGCCGAGACTTTGCCCACCCCCTCCCCGCGACAAAAATAGGCCGCGGGCAAAGCCGCGTCCAGAAAAGAGCAGCCGAACCCCCTGGCGCCAAGTTCGTCCTGCGGAAAAATGCCCAAAAAAGGGGTGTGCCATAGCCTTTGGCCGTGGGGCTGGCGAACTTCATCCGCCATCCCCGGAATCGGCCGAGACTTTGCGCACCCCCTCCCCGCGACAATAATAGGCCGCGGGCAGGGCCGCGCCCAAAAAAGAGCAGCCGAACCCCTTGGCGCCAAGTTCGTCCTGCGTAAAAATGCCCAAAAAGGGGGTGGGCTATAGCCTTGGAGCGTGGGGCAGGCAGACGTAGTCCGCCGGACTCGGAATAGGCCGAGACTTTTCCCACCCCCTCCCCGCGACAAAAATAGGCCGCGGGCAGGGCCGCGCCCAAAAAAGAGCAGCCGAACCCCTTGGCGCCAAGTTCGTCCTGCGTAAAAATGCCCAAAAAGGGGGTGGGCTATAGCCTTGGAGCGTGGGGCAGGCAGACGTAGTCCGCCGGACTCGGAATGGGCCGAGACTTTTCCCACCCCCTCCCCGCGACAAAAATAGGACGCGGGTACAAACGTGCCCAAAAAAGAGCAGCCGAACACCTTGGCGCCAAGTCCGTCGTGCGGAAAAATGCCCAAAAAAGGGGTGGGCTATAGCCTTGGGGCGTGGGGCTGGTGAACTTCGTACGCCGGACTCGGAATGGGCTGAGAGTTTGCCCACCCCCTCCCCACGACAAAAATAGGCCGCGGGCACAGCTGCGCCCATAAAAGAGCAGCCAAACCCCATGGCGCCAAGTTCGCCCTGCGGAAAAATGCCCAAAAAAGGGGTGTGCTATAGCCTTTGGGCATGGGGCCGGCGAACTTCGTCCGCCTTCCTCGGAATGGGCCGAGACTTTACCTGCCCCCTCCCCACGACAAAAATAGGCCGCGGGCACAGCCTCGCCCATAAAAGAGCAGCCAAACCCCATGGCGCCAAGTTCGTCCTGCAGAAAAATGCCCAAAAAAGGGGTGTGCTATAGCCTTTGGCCGTGGGGCAGGCAAACTTCGTCCGCCGGACTCGGAATGGGCCGAGACTTTTCCCACCCCCTCCCCGCGACAAAAATAGGCCGCGGGTGCAGCCGTGCCCAAAAAAGAGCAGCCGAACACCTTGGCGCCAAGTTCGTCCTGTAGAAAAATGCCCAAAAAAGGGGTGTGCTATAGCCTTTCGGCGTGGGGCCGGCAAAGTTCATCCGCCATCCTCGGAATGGGCCGAGACGTTGGCCACCCGCTCCCCGCTCCAAAAATAGGCCACGGGCAGAGCCGCGCCCGAAAAAGAGCAGCCGAACCCCTTGGCGCCAAGTTCATCCTGCGGAAAAATACCCAAACAAGGGGTGTGCCATAGCCTTGGGGCGTGGGGCCGGCAAAGTTCATCCGCCTTCCTTGGAATGGGCCGAGACTTTGTCCACCCGCTCCCAGCACCAAAAATAGGCCGCGGGCACAGCTGCGCCCAAAAAAGAGCAGCCGAACCCCTTGGGGCAAAGTTCGTCCTGCGGAAAAATGCCCAAAAAAAGGGTGGGCTATAGCCTTGGGGTGTGGGGTTGGTGAAATTCGTCCGCCTTCCTCGGAATAGGCCGAGACTTTGCCCACCCCCTCCCTGTGACAAAAATAGGCCGCGGGTACAGCCGCGCCGAAAAAAAGAACAGCCGAACCCCTTGGCGCCAAGTTCGTCCGGCTGAAAAATGCCCAAAAAAGGGGTGGGCTATAGCCTTGGGGCGTGGGGCTGGCGAACTTGCCCACCCCCTCCCTGCGACAAAAATAGGCCGCGGGCAAAGCCGTGAGCAAAAAATAGCAGCCGAACCCCTCGGCGCCAAGTTCGTCCTGCGGAAAAATGCCGAAAAAGTGGGTGGGGTGTAGCCTTGGGGCGTGGGGCTGCCGAAGTTCGTCCGCCGGACTTGGAATGGGCCGAGACATTGCCCACCCCCTCCCCGTGACCAAAATAGGCCGAGGGCACACCTGCACCGAAAAAAGAGCAGCCGAACCCCTTGGAGCCAAGTTCGTCCTGCGGAAAAATGCCCAAAAAGGGGGTGGGCTATAGCCTTGGGGCGTGGGGCAGGCGAACTTCGTCCGCCGGACTCGGAATGGGCCGAGACTTTTCCCACCCCCTCCCCGCGACAAAAATAGGCCGCGGGTGCAGCCGTGCCCAAGAAAGAGCAGCCGAACACCTTGGCGCCAAGTTCGTCCTGTAGAAAAATGCCCAAAAAAGGGGTGTGCTATAGCCTTTCGGCGTGGGGCCGGCAAAGTTCATCCACCATCCTCGGAATGGGCCGAGACGTTGGCCACCCGTTCCCCGCACCAAAAATAGGCCACGGGCAGAGCCGCGCCCGAAAAAGAGCAGCCGAACCCCTTGGCGCCAAGTTCGTCCTGCGGAAAAATACCAAAAAAAGGGGTGTGCCACATAGCCTAGGGGCGTGGGGCCGGCAAAGTTCATCCGCCTTCCTTGGAATGGGCCGAGACTTTGTCCACCCGCTCCCAGCACCAAAAATAGGCCGCGGGCACAGCTGCGCCCAAAAAAGAGCAGCCGAACCCCGTGGCACCAAGTTCGTCCTGCGGAAAAATGCCCAAAAAAGGGGTGGGCTATAGCCTTGGGGCGTGGGGCTGGCAAACTTCGTCCGCCGGACTCGGAATGGGCCGAGACTTTGCCCACCCCCTACCCACGACAAAACTAGGCCGCGGGCACAGCCGCGCCCATAAAAGAGCAGCCGAACCCCTTGGCGTCAAGTTCGTCCTGCGGAAAAATGCCCAAAAAAGGGGTGTGCTATAGCCTTTCGGCGTGGGGCCGGCAAAGTTCATCCGCCATCCTCGGAATGGGCCGAGACGTTGGCCACCCGTTCCCCGCACCAAAAATAGGCCACGGGCAGAGCCGCGCCCGAAAAAGAGCAGCCGAACCCCTTGGCGCCAAGTTCGTCCTGCGGAAAAATACCAAAAAAAGGGGTGTGCCACATAGCCTAGGGGCGTGGGGCCGGCAAAGTTCATCCGCCTTCCTTGGAATGGGCCGAGACTTTGTCCACCCGTTCCTAGCACCAAAAATAGGCCACAGGCAGAGCTGCGCCCGAAAAAGAGCAGCCGAACCCCTTGGCGCCAAGTTCGTCCTTTGGAAAAATACCCAAAAAAGGGGTGTGCCATAGCCTTGGGGCGTGGGGCCGGCAAAGTTCATCCGCCTTCCTTGGAATGGGCGGAGACTTTGTCTACCCACTCCCAGCACCAAAAATAAGCCGCGGGCACAGTTGCGCCCAAAAAAGAGCAGCCGAACCCCGTGGCACCAAGTTCGTCCTGCGGAAAAATGCCCAAAAAGGGGGTGGGCTATAGCCTTGGGGCGTGGGGCTGGCGAAGTTCGTCCGCCGGACTCGGAATGGGCCGAGACTCTGCCCACCCCCTTCCCGCGACAAAAAGAGGCCGCGGGCACAGCCGCGCCCAAAAAAGAGCAGCCGAACCCCTTGGCGTCAAGTTCGTCCTGCGGAAAAATGCCCAAAAAAGGGGTGTGCTATAGCCTTTGGGCGTGGGGCCGGAAAAGTTCATTCGCCTTCCTCGGACTGGGCCGAGACTTTGCCCACCCCCTCCCCGCGCCAGAAATAAGATGCGGGCACAGCCGCGCCCAAAAAAGAGCAGCCGAACCCCTTGGCGCCAAGTTCGTCCTGCGGAAAAATGTCCAAAAAGGGGGTGGGATATAGCCTTCGGGCGTGGGGCTGGCGAACTTCATCTGCCTTCCTCGGAAGGGCCGAGTCTTTTCCCACCCCCTCCCCACGACAAACATAGGCCGTGGGCACAGCCGTGCCCAAAAAAGAGGAGCCGAACCCCTTGGCGCCAAGTTCGTCCAGCGGAAAAATGACCAAAAAAGGGGTGGGCTATAGCCTTGGGGCGTGGGGCTGGCGAAATTCGTCCACCGAACTCGGAATGGGCCGATACTTTACCCAACCCCTCCCCGCACTAAAAATAAGCTGCGGGCACAGCCGCGCCCAAAAAAGAGCAGACGAACCCCTTGGCGCCAAGTTCATCCTGCGGAAAAATGCCCAAAAAAGGGGTTGGGCTACAGCCTTGGGGCGTGGGCCGGGCGAACTTCGTCCGCCGGACTCGGAATGGGCCGAGACTTTTCCCACCCCCTCCCCGCGACAAACATAGGCCACGGGCACAGCCGTGCCCAAAAAAGAGCAGCCGAACCCGTTGGCGCCAAGTTCGTCCTGCGGAAAAATGCCCAAAAAAGGGGTGGGCTATAGCCTTGGGGCTTGGGGATGGCGAAGTTCGTCCGCCGAACTCGGAATGGGCCAAGACTTTGTCCAACCCCTCCCCTTGACAAAAAGAGGACGCGGGTACAGCCGTGCCCAAAAAAGAGCAGCCGAACTCCTTGCCGCCAAGTTCGTCCTGCGGAAAAATACCCAAAAAAGGGGTGGGCTATAGCCTTGGGGCGTGGGGCTGGCGAACTTCGTCCGCCGGATTCTGAATGGGCCGAGACTTTGCCCACCCCCTCCCCACGACAAAATTATGCCGCGGGCACAGCCGCGCCCAAAAAAGACCAGCCGAACCCCTTGGCGCCAAGTTCGTCCTGCGGAAAAATGCCCAAAAAGGGGGTGGGCTATAGCCTTAGGGCGTGGGGCTGGCGAACTTCGTCTGCCGGACTCGGAATGGGCCGAGACTTTGTCCAACCCCTCCCCGTGACAAAAAGAGGACGCGGGTACAGCCGTGCCCAAAAAAGAGCAGCCGAACCCCTTGCCGCCAAGTTCGTCCTGCGGAAAAATACCCAAAAAAGTGGTGGGCTATAGCCTTGGGGCGTGTGGCTGGCGAACTTCATTTGCCGAACCGAGAATGGGCCGAGACTTTGCCCACCCCCTCCCCACGACAAAAATAGGCTGCAGGCACAGCCGCGCCCAAAAAAGAGCCGCCGAACCCCTTGGCGCCAAGTTCGTCCTGTAGAAAAATGCCCAAAAAAGGGGTGTGCTATAGCCTTGGGGCGTCGGGCCGGCAAAGTTCATCCGCCTTCCTTGGAATGGGCCGAGACTTTGTCCACCCACTCCCCGCACCAAAAATAGGCTGCGGGCACAGCCGCGCCCAAAAAAGAGTGGCCGAACCCCTTGGCACCAAGTTCGTCCTGCGGAAAAATGCCCAAAAAGGGGGTGCGCTATAGCCTTGGGGCGTGGGGCTGGCGAACTTCGTCCGCCGGACCCGGAATGGGCCGAGACATTGCCCACCCCCTCCCCGCGACAAAGAAGGGCCGCGGGCACAGCCGTGCCCAAAAAAGAGCAGCCGAAAACCCTTGGCGCCAAGTTTGTCCTGCGGAAAAATGCCCAAAAAGGGGGTGGGCTATAGCCTTGGGGCGTGGGGAGGGCGCACTTCGTCCACCGGACTCGGAATGGGGCGAGTCTTTGCCCACCCCCTCCCCGCGACAAACATAGGCCGCGGGCACAGCCGCGCCCAAAAAAGTGGAGCCGAACCCCTTGGCGCCAAGTTTGTCCTGCGGAAAAATGCCCAAAAGGGGTGTGGGCTATAGCCGTGGGCCGTGGGGTGGGCGAACTTCGTCCGCCGGACTCAGAATGGGCCGAGACTTTTCCCACCCCCTCCCCGCGATAAAAATAGGCCACGGGCACAGCAGCGCCTAAAAAAGAGCAGCCGAACCCCTTGGCGCCAAGTTCATCCAGCGGAAAAATACCCAAAAAAGGGGTGGGCTATAGCCTTGGGGCGTGGGGCCGGCAATGTTCGTCCGCCAGACTCGGAATGGGCCGGGACTTTTCCCACCCCCTCCCCTGACAAACATAGGCCGCGGGCACAGCAGCGGCTAAAAAAGAGCAGCCGAACCCCTTGGCGCCAAGTTCATCCAGCGGAAAAATGCCCAAAAAAGGGGTGGGCTATAGCCTTGGGGCGTGGGGCTGGCGAAGTTCGTCCACCGGACTCGGAATGGGACGAGACTTTGTCCACCCCCTCCCCATGACAAACATAGGCCACGGGCACAGCCGCGCCCAAAAAAGTGCAGCCGAACCCCTTGGCGCCAAGTTTGTCCTGCGGAAAAATGCCCAAAGTGGGTGTGGGCTATAGCCGTGGGGCGTGGGGCGGGCGAACTTCGTCCGCCGGACTCGGAATGGGCCGAGACTTTTCCCACCCCCTCCCCGTGATAAAAATAGGCCGCGGGCACAGCAGCGCCTAAAAAAGAGCAGCCGAACCCCTTGGCACCAAGTTCATCCGGCGGAAAAATGGCCAAAAAGGGGTGGGCTATAGCCTTGGGGCGTGGGGCTGGCGAAGTTCGTCCGCCGAACTCGGAATGGACCGAGACTTTGTCCACCCCGACCCCGCGACAAAAATAGGCCACGGGCACAGCCGCACCCAAAAAAGAGAAGCCCAACCCCTTGGCGCCAAGTTCCTCCTGCGGAAAAATGCCCAAAAAACTGGTGTGCTATAGCCTTGGGGTGTCGGGCCGGCAATGTTCGTCCGCCGGACTCGGAATGGCCCGGGACTTTTCCCACCCCCTCCCCGTGACAAACAGAGGTCGCGGGCACAGCAGCGCCTAAAAAAGAGCAGCCGAACCCCTTGGCGCCAAATGCATCCAGCGGAAAAATGCCCTAAAAAGGGGTGGGCTTCAGCCGTGGGGCGTGGGGCCGGCGAAGATCGTCCACCGGACTCGGAATGGGGCAAGACTTTGCCCACCCCCTCCCCGCGACAAACATAGCGAACCCCTTGGCGCCAAGTTTGTCCTGCGGAAAAATGCCCAAAAGGGGTGTGGGCTATAGCCGTGGGGCATGGGGCGGGCGAACTTCGTCCGCCGGACTCGGAATGGGCCGAGACTTTTCGCATCCCCTCCCCGCGATAAAAATAGGCCGCGGGCACAGCAGCGCCTAGAAAAGAGCAGCCGAACCCCTTGGCACAAAGTTCATCCAGCGGAAAAATGCCCAAAAAAGGGGTGGGCTATAGCCTTGGGGCGTGGGGCTGGCGAAGTTGCTCCACCGGACTAGGAATGGGGCGAGACTTTGCCCACCCCCTCCCCGTGACAAACATAGGCCGCGGGCACAGCAGCGCCTAAAAAAGTGCAGCTGAACCCCTTGGCGCCAAGTTCATCCAGCGGAAAAATGCCCAAAAAAGGGGTGGGCTATAGCCTTGGGCCGTTGGGCTGGCGAAGTTCGTCCACCGGACTCGGAATGGGGCGAGACTTTGCCCACCCCCTCCCCGTGACAAACATAGGCCGCGGGCAGAGCAGCGCCTAAAAAAGCGCAGCTGAAACCCTTGGCGCCAAGTTCATCCAGCGGAAAAATGCCCAAAAAAGGGGTGGGCTATAGCCTTGGGGCGTGGGGCTGGCGAAGTTCGTCCACCGGACTCGGAATGGGGCGAGACTTTGCCCACCCCCTCCCCGCGATAAAAATAGGCCGCTGGCATGGCAGCGCCTAAAAAAGAGCAGCCGAACCCCTTGGCACCAAGTTCATCCAGCGGAAAAATGCCCAAAAAAGGGGTGGGCTATAGCCTTGGGGCGTGGGGCCGGCAATGTTCGCCCGCCGGACTCAGAATGGGCAGGGACTTTTCCCATCTCCTCCCCGCGATAAAAATAGGCCGCGGGCACAGCAGCGCCTAAAAAAGAGCAGCCGAACCCCTTGGCGCCAAGTTCATCCAGCAGAAAAATACCCAAAAAAGGGGTGGGCTATAGCCTTGGGGCGTGGGGCCGGCAATGTTTGCCCGCCGGACTCAGAATGGGCCGGGACTTTTCCCACCCCCTCCCCGTGACAAACATAGGCCGCGGGCACAGCAGCGCCTAAAAAAGTGCAGCTGAACCCCTTGGCGCCAAGTTCATCCAGCGGAAAAATGCCCAAAAAAGGGGTGGGCTATAGCCTTGGGACGTGGGGCTGGCGAAGTTCGTCCACCGGACTCGGAATGGGGCGAGACTTTGCCCACCCCCTCCCCGTGACAAACATAGGCCGCGGGCACAGCAGCGCCTAAAAAAGTGCAGCTGAACCCCTTGGCGCCAAGTTCATCCGGCGGAAAAATGCCCAAAAAAGGGGTGGGCTATAGCCTTGGGGCGTGGGGCTGGCGAAGATCGTCCACCGGACTCGGAATGGGGCGAGACTTTGCCCACCCCCTCCCCGGGACAAACATAGGCTGCGGGCACAGCAGCGCCTAAAAAAGCGCAGCTGAAACCCTTGGCGCCAAGTTCATCCAGCGGAAAAATGCCCAAAAAAGGGGTGGGCTATAGCCTTGGGGCGTGGGGCTGGCGAAGTTCGGCCACCGGACTCGGAATGGGCGAGACTTTGCCCACCCCCTCCCCGCGATAAAAATAGGCCGCGGGCACAGCAGCGCCTAAAAAAGAGTAGCCGAACCCCTTGGCGCCAAGTTCATCCGGCGGAAAAATACCCAAAAAAGGGGTGGGCTATTGCGTTGGGGCGTGGGGCCGGCAAACTTCGTCCGCCGGACTCGGAATGGGCCGGGACTTTTCCCACCCCCTCCCCGTGACAAACATAGGCCGCGGGCACAGCAGCGCCTAAAAAAGTGCAGCTGAACCCCTTGGCGCCAAGTTCATCCAGCGGAAAAATGCCCAAAAAAGGGGTGGGCTATAGCCTTGCGGCGTGGGGCTGGCGAAGTTCGTCCACCGGACTCGGAATGGGGCGAGACTTTGCCCACCCCCTCCCCGCGATAAACAGAGGCCGCGGGCACAGCCGCGCCCAAAAAAGTGGAGCCGAACCCCTTGTCGCCAAGTTTGTCCTGCGGAAAAATGCCCAAAAGGGGTGTGGGCTATAAACGTTGGGTGTCGGGTGGGCGACCTTCGTCCGCCGGACTCGGAATGGGCCGAGACATTTCCCACCCCCTCCCCGCGATAAAAATAGGCCGCGGGCACAGCAGCGCCTAAAAAAGAGCAGCCGAACCCCTTGGCGCCAAGTGCATCCAGCGCAAAAATGCCCTAAAAAGGGGTGCGCCATAGCCTTGGGGCGTGGGGCTGGCGAAGATCGTCCACCGGACTCGGAATGGGGCGAGACATTGCCCACCCCCTCCCCGCGACAAACATAGGCCGCGGGCACAGCCGCGCCCAAAAAAGTGCAGGCGAACCCCTTGGCGCCAAGTTTGTCCTGCGGAAAAATGCCCAAAAGGGGTGTGGGCTATAGCCGTGGGGCGTGGGGCGGGCGAACTTCATCCGCCGGACTCGGAATGGGCCGAGACTTTTCCCACCCCCTCCCCGCGATAAAAATAGGCCGCGGGCACAGTAGCGCCTAAAAAATAGCAGCCGAACCCCTTGGCGCCAAGTTCATCCAGCAGAAAAATGCCCAAAAAAGGGGTGGGCTATAGCCTTGGGGCGTGGGGCCGGCAATGTTCGTCCGCCGGACTCGGAATGGACCGGGACTTTTCCCACCCCCTCCCCGTGACAAACATAGGTCGCGGGCACAGCAGCGCCTAAAAAAGAGCAGCCGAACCCCTTGGCGCCGAGTTCATCCAGCGGAAAAATGCCCAAAATAGGGGTGGGCTATAGCCATGGGGCGTGGGGCCGGCAATGTTTGCCCGCCGGACTCAGAATGGGCCGGGACTTTTCCCACCCCCTCCCCGTGACAAACATAGGCCGCGGGCACAGCAGCGCCTAAAAAAGTGCAGCTGAACCCCTTGGCGCCAAGTTCATCCAGCGGAAAAATACCCTAAAAAGGGGTGCGCCATAGCCTTGGGGCGTGGGGCTGGCGAAGATCGTCCACCGGACTCGGAATGGGGCGAGACATTGCCCACCCCCTCCCCGCGACAAACATAGGCCGCGGGCACAGCCGCGCCCAAAAAAGTGCAGGCAAACCCCTTGGCGCCAAGTTTGTCCCGCGGAAAAATGCCCAAAAGGGGTGTGGGCTATAGCCGTGGGGCGTGGGGCGGGCGAACTTCATCCGCCGGACTCGGAATGGGCCGAGACTTTTCCCACCCCCTCCCCGCGATAAAAATAGGCCGCGGGCACAGCAGCGCCTAAAAAATAGCAGCCGAACCCCTTGGCGCCAAGTTCATCCAGTAGAAAAATGCCCAAACAAGGGGTGGGCTATAGCCTTGGGGCGTGGGTCCGGCAATGTTCGTCCGCCGGACTCGGAATGGGCTGGGACTTTTCCCACCCCCTCCCCGTGACAAACATAGGTCGCGGGCACAGCAGCGCCTAAAAAAGAGCAGCCGAACCCCTTGGCGCCAAGTTCATCCAGCGGAAAAATGCCCAAAATAGGGGTGGGCTATAGCCTTGGGGCGTGGGGCTGGCGAAGTTCGTCCACCGGACTCGGAATGGGGCGAGGCTTTGCCCACCCCCTCCCCGCGATAAAAATAGGCCGCTGGCACGGCAGCGCCTAAAAAAGAGCAGCCGAACCCCTTGGCACCAAGTTCATCCAGCGGAAAAATGCCCAAAAAAGGGGTGGGCTATAGCCTTGGGGCGTGGGGCCGGCAATGTTCGCCCGCCGGACTCAGAATGGGCAGGGACTTTTCCCATCCCCTCCCCGCGATAAAAATAGGCCGCGGGCACAGCAGCGCCTAAAAAAGAGCAGCCGAACCCCTTGGCGCCACGTTCATCCAACAGAAAAATACCCAAAAAAGGGGTGGGCTATAGCCTTGGGGCGTGGGGCCGGCAATGTTTGCCCGCCGGACTCGGAATGGGCCGAGACTTTTCCCATCCCCTCCCCGCGATAAAAATAGGCCGCGGGCACAGCAGCGCCTAGAAAAGAGCAGCTGAACCCCTTGGCGCCAAGTTCATCCAGCGGAAAAATGCCCAAAAAAGGGGTGGGCTATAGCGTTGGGGCGTGGGGCTGGCGAAGTTCGTCCACCGGACTCGGAATGGGGCGAGACTTTGCCCACCCCCTCCCCGGGACAAACATAGGCTGCGGGCACAGCAGCGCCTAAAAAAGTGCAGCTGAACCCCTTGGCGCCAAGTTCATCCAGCGGAAAAATGCCCAAAAAAGGGGTGGGCTATAGCCTTGGGGCGTGGGGCTGGCGAAGTTCGTCCACCGGACTCGGAATGGGGCGAGACTTTGCCCACCCCCTCCCCGCGATAAAAATAGGCCGCGGGCACGGTAGCACCTAAAAAAGAGCAGCCGAACCCCTTGGCGCCAAGTTTGTCCTGCGGAAAAATGCCCAAAAGGGGTGTGGGCTACAGCCGTGGGCCGTGGGGTGGGCGAACTTCGTCCGCCGGACTCGGAATGGGCCGATACTTTTCCCACCCCCTCCCCGCAATAAAAATAGGCTGCGGGCACGGTAGCGCCTAAAAAAGAGCAGCCGAACCCCTTGGCGCCAAGTTCATCCAGCGGAAAAATGCCCAAAAAAGGGGTGGGCTATAGCCTTGGGGCGTGGGGCTGGCGAAGTTCGTCCACCGGACTCGGAATGGGGCGAGACTTTGCCCACCCCCTCCCCGCGACAAACATAGGCCGCGGGCACAGCCGCGTCCAAAAAAGTGCAGCCGAACCCCTTGGCGCCAAGTTTGTCCTGCGGAAAAATGCCCAAAATCGGTGTGGGCTATAGCCGTGGGGCGTGGGGCGGACGAACTTCGTCCGCCGGACTCGGAATGGGCCGAGACTTTTCCCACCCCCTCCCCGCGATAAAAATAGGCCGCGGGCACAGCAGCGCCTAAAAAATAGCAGCCGAACCCCTTGGCGCCAAGTTCATCCAGCGGAAAAATGCCCAAAAAAGGGGTGGGCTATAGCCTTGGGGCGTGGGGCCGGCAATGTTCGTCCGCCGGACTCGGAATGGGCAGGGACTTTTCCCACCCCCTCCCCGTGACAAACATAGGTCGCGGGCACAGCAGCGCCTAAAAAAGAGCAGCCGAACCCCTTTGCGCCAAGTTCATCCAGCAGAAAAATGCCCAAAAAAGGGGTGGGCTATAGCCTTGGGGCGTGGGGCCGGCAATGTTCGTCCGCCGGACTCGGAATGGGCCGGGACTTTTCCCACCCCCTCCCCGTGACAAACATAGGTCGCGGGCACAGCAGCGCCTAAAAAAGAGCAGCCGAACCCCTTGGCACCAAGTTCATCCAGCGGAAAAATGCCCAAAAAAGGGGTGGGCTATAGCCTTGGGGTGTGGGGCTGGCGAAGTTCGTCCACCGGACTCAGAATGGGGCGAGACATTGCCCACCCCCTCCCCGCGACAAACATAGGCCGCGGGCACAGCCGCGCCCAAAAAAGTGCAGCCGATCCCCTTGGCGCCATGCTTTTCATGCGGAAAAATGCCCAAAAGGGGCGTGGGCTATAGCCGTGGGGCGTGGGGCGGGCGAACTTCGTCCGCCGGACTCGGAATGGGCCGAGCCTTTCCCACCCCCTCCCCGCGATAAAAATAGGCCGCGGGCACGGCAGCACCTGAAAAAGAGCAGCCGAACCCCTTGGCGCCAAGTTCATCCAGCGTAAAAATGCCCAAAAAAGGGGGGGGCTATAGCCTTGGGGCGTGGGGCCGGCAATGTTCGTCCGCCGGACTCGGAATGGGCCGGGACTTTTCCCACCCCCTCCCCGTGACAAACATAGGTCGCGGGCACAGCAGCGCCTAAAAAAGAGCAGCCGAACCCCTTGGCGCCAAGTGCATCCAGCGGAAAAATGCCCTAAAAAGGGGTGGGCTATAGCCTTGGGGTGTGGGGCTGGCGAAGTTCGTCCACCGGACACGGAATGGGGCGAGACTTTGCCCACCCCCTCCCCGTGACAAAAATTAGGCTGCGGGCACAGCCGCACCCAAAAAAGAGCAGCCGAACCCCTTGGCGCCACGTTCGTCGTGCGGAAAAATGCCCAAAAAATGGTGTGGGCTATAGCCTTGGGGCGTGGGGCTGCCGAACTTTATCCGCCGGACTCGGAATGGGCCGAGACTTTGCCCACGCTCTCCCCGTGATAAAAATGAGGCCGCGGGCACAGCCGCGCCCAAAAAAGAACAGCCGAACCCCCGGGCGCCAAGTTCGTCCTGCGGAGAAATGACCAAAGTAGGGGTGTGCTATAGCCTTGGGGCGTGCGGCTGGCAAAGTTCGTCCGCCGGACTCGGAATGGGCCGAGACATTTCCCACCCCCTTCCCGTGACAAAAATAGGCCGTCGGGCACAGCCGCGCACTCAAAAAGAGCAGCCGAACCCGTTGGCGCAAAGTTCGTCCAGCGGAAAAATGCCCAAAAAAGGGGTGGGCTATAGCCATGGGGCGTGGGGCTGGCAATGTACTTCGTCCGCCTTCCTCGGAATGGGCCGGGACTTTGCCCAACCCCTCCCCATGAAAAAAATAGGCCGCGGACACAGCCGCGCCCAAAAAAGTGCAGCCGAACCCGTTGGCGCAAAGTTCGTCCTGTGGAAAAATGCCCAAAAAAGGGGTGGGCTATAGCCTTGGGGCGTGGGGCTGGCGAAGTTTGTCCACCGGACTCAGAATGGGGCGAGACATTTGCCCACCCCCTCCCCGCGACAAACATAGGCCGCGGGCACAGCCGCGCCCAAAAAAGTGCAGCCGATCCCCTTGGCGCCATGCTTTGTCATGCGGAAAAATGCCCAAAAGGGGCGTGGGCTATAGCCGTGGGGCGTGGGGCGGGCGAACTTCGTCCGCCGGACTCGGAATGGGCCGAGACTTTTCCCACCCCCTCCCCGCGATAAAAATAGGCCGCGGGCACGGCAGCACCTGAAAAAGAGCAGCCGACCCCCTTGGCGCCAAGTTCATCCAGTAGTAAAAATGCCCAAAAAAGGGGTGGGCTATAGCCTTGGGGCGTGGGTCCGGCAATGTTCGTCCGCCGGACTCGGAATGGGCCGGGACTTTTCCCACCCCCTCGCCGTGACAAACATAGGTCGCGGGCACAGCAGCGCCTAAAAAAGAGCAGCCGAACCCCTTGGCGCCAAGTGCATCCAGCGGAAAAATGCCCTAAAATAGGGGTGGGCTATAGCCTTGGGGCGTGGGGCTGGCGAAGTTCGTCCACCGGACTCGGAATGGGGCGAGACTTTGCCCACCCCCTCCCCGTGACAAATATTAGGCTGCGGGCACAGCCGCACCCAAAAAAGAGCAGCCGAACCCCTTGGCGCCACGTTCGTCGTGCGGAAAAATGCCCAAAAAATGGGTGGGCTATAGCCTTGGGGCGTGGGGCTGCCGAACTGTTATCCCGCCGGCCTCGGAATGGGCCGAGACTTTGCCCATCGCTTTCCCGCGATGACAAAATGAGGCCGCGGGCACAGCCGCTCCCAAAAAAGAACAGCCGAACCCCTTGGGCGCCAAGTTCGTCCTGCGGAAAAATGCCCAAAAGGGGGGTGGGCTATAGCCGTGGGGCGTCGGGTGCCGGCGAATGTTCGTCCGCCTTCCTCGGAATGGGCCGAGACTTTGCCCAACCCCTCCGCGTGATACAAAATCGGCCGCGGGCTCAGCCGCGCCAAAAAAAGAGCAGCCGAACCCCTTGGCACCAAGTTCGTCCTGCGGAGAAATGCCCAAAAAAGGGGTGTGCTATAGCCATGGGGCGTGGGGCCGGCGAAGTTCGTCCGCTGGACTCGGAATGGGGCAGAGACTTTTCCCATCCCCTCACCGGGACAAAAATAGCCTGCGGGCACGGCCGTGCCCTAGAAAGAGTGCAGCCGAACCCCTTGGCGCCAAGTTCGTCCAGCGGAAAAATGCCCAAAAAAGGGGTGGGCTATAGCCTTGGGGCGTGGGGCTGGCGAACTTCGTCTGCCTTCCTCGAAATGGGCCGAGACTTTGCCCAACCCCCTCCCTGCGACAAAAATAGGCCGTGGGCACAACAGCGCCGAAAAGAGAGCAGCCGAACCCCTTGGCGCCATGTTCTGTCCTGTGGAAAAATGCCCAAAAAAGGGTGTGGGCTATAGCCCTGGGGCGTGGGGCTGGGCGAACTTCGTCCGCCTTCCTCGGAATGGGCCGAGACATTCCCCACCCCCTCCCCGCGATAAAAATAGGCCGCGGGCTCAGCCGCGCCTAAAAAAGGGCAGCCGAACCCCTTGGCGCCAAGTTCATCCAGCGGAAAAAGGCCCAAAAAAGGGGTGGGCTATAGCCTTGGGGCGTGGGGCTGGCGAAGTTCGTCCACCGGACTCGGAATGGGGCGAGACTTTGCCGACCCCCTCCCCGCGACAAAAATTGGCCGCGGGCACAGCCGCACCCAAAAAAGAGCAGCCGAACCCCTTGGCGCCACGTTTGTCGTGTGGAAAAATGCCCAAAAAATCGGTGTGGGCTATAGCCTTGGGGCGTGGGGCTGCCGAACTTTATCCGCCGGACTCGGAATGGGCCGAGATTCGTCCTGCGGAAAAATGCCCAAAAAAGGGGTGTGCTAAAGCCTTTGGGCGTGGGGCCGGCAAAGTTCATCCGCCTTCCTCGGAATCGGCCGAGACTTTGGCCACCCCCTCCCCGCGACAAAAATAGGCCGCGGGCACAGCCGCGCCAAAAAATGAGCAGCCGAACCCCTTGGCGCCAAGTTCGTCCTGCGGAAAAATGCCCAAAAAAGGGGTGTGCTATAGCCTTTGGGTGTGGGGCCAGCGAACATTGTCCGCCTTCCTCGGAATGGGCCGAGACTTTGGCCAACCCCTCCCTACGACAAAAATAGGCCGCGGGCACTGTCGCACCCAAAAAAGAGCAGACGAACCCCTTGGCGCCAAGTTCGTCCGGCGGAAAAATGCCCAAAAAAGGGGTGGTCTACAGCCTTGGGGCGTGGGGCTGGCGCACTTCGTCCGCCCGGACTCGGAATGGGCCTAGACTTTGCCCACCCCCTCCCCACGAATAAAATAGGCCGCGGGCACGGCCACGCCCAAAAAAGAGCAGCCGAACCCCTTGGCGCCAAGTTCGTCCTGCGGAAAAATGCCCAAAAAAGGGGAGGGCTATCGCCTTGGGGCGTGCGGCTGCCGAAGTTGGTCCGCCGGACTCGGAATGGGCCGAGTTTTTTCCCACCCCCTCCCTGCGATAAAAATCGGCCGTGGGCACAGCCGCGCCAAAAAAAGAGCAGCCGAACCCCTTGGCGCCAAGTTCGTCCTGCGGAAAAATGACCAAAAAGGGGGTGGGCTATAGCCTTGGGGCGTGGGGCTGGCGAACTTCGTCCGCCTTCCTCGGAATGGGCCGACACTTTGACCACCCCCTCCCCGTGACAAAAATAGGCCATGGGCACAGCCGCGTAAAAAAAACAGCAGCCGAACCCCTTGGCGCCAAGTTCGTCCGGCTGAAAAATGCCCAAAAAGGTGGTGTGCTATAGCCTTCGGGCGTGGGGCCGGCGAACTACGGCCGCCTTCCGTGGAATGGGCCGAGCCTTTGGCGACCCCCTCTCCGTGACAAAAATAGGCCGCGGGCACAGCCGCGCCCAAAAAAGAGCAGCCAAACCCCTTGGCGCCAAGTTCGTCCTGCGGATAAATATCCAAAAATGGGGTGTGCTATAGCCTTTGGGCGTGGGGCCGGCGCACTTCGTCCGCCTTCCCCAGAATGGGCCAAGACTTCGGTCACACCCTCCCCGCGACAAAAATAGGCCGCGGGCACAGCTGCGCCCAAAAAAGAGCAGCCAAACCCCTTGGCGCCAAGTACGTCCTGAGGATAAATATCCAAAAATGGGGTGTGCTATCGCCTTCGGGCGTGGGGCCGGCGAACTTCGTCCGCCTTCCCCGGAATGGGCCAAGACTTCGGTCACGCCCTCCCCGTGAGAAAAAGAGGCCGCGGACACAGCCGCGGCCAAAAAAGAGCAGCCGAACCCCGTGGCGCGAAGTTCGTCCTGCGGAAAAATGCCCAAAAAAGGGGTGTGCAATAGCCTTGGGACGTGGGGCGGGCGAACTTCGTCCGCCGGACTCGGAATGGGCCGAGACTTTGGCCACCCCCTCCCCGCGACAAAAATAGGCAGCGGGCACAGCCGCACCCAAAAAAGAGCAGCCGAAGCCCTTGGCGCCAAGTTCGTCCTGCGGAAAAATGCCCAAAAAAGCGGTGGGCTATAGCCTTGAGGCGTGGGGCTGGCGAACTTCGTCCGCCTTCCTCGGAATGGGCCGAGACTTTGCCCACACCCTCTCCGTGATAAAAATAGGCCACGGGCAGAGCCGCGCCCAAAAAAGAGCAGCTGAACCACTTGGCACCAAGTTCGTCCTGCGGAAAAATGCCCAAAAAGTGGGTGGGCTATAGCCTTGAGGCGTGGGGCTGGCGAACTTCGTCCACCGGACTCGGAATGGGCCGAGACATTACCCACCCCCTCCCCGTGACAAAAATAGGCCGAGGGCACAGCCGCGCCCAAAAAAGAGCAGCCGAACCCCTTGGCGCCAAGTTCGTCCTACGGAAAAATGCCCAAAAAGGGGGTGGGCTATAGCCTTGGGGCGTGGGGCTGGCAAACTTCGTCCACCGGACTCGGAATGGGCCGAGACATTTCCCACCCCCCCCACGACAAAAACAGGCCGAGAGCAAGGCCGCGCCCAAAAAAGAGCAGCCAAACCCCTTGGCGCCAAGTTCGTCCTGCGGAGAAATGCCCAAAAAGGGGATGGGCCATAGCCTTGGGGCGTGGGGCCGGCGCACTTCGTCCGCCGGACTCGGAATGGGCCGAGGATTTGCCTACCCCCTCGCAGCAACAAAAATAGGCCGCGGGCACAGCCGCGCCGAAAAAAGAGCAGCCAAACCCCTTGGCGCCAAGTTCGTCCTGCGGAAAAATGCGCAAAAAAGGGGTGTGCTATAGCCTTTGGGCGTGGGGCCGCCGAACTTCGTGCGCCGGACTCGGAATGGGCCGAGACTTTGGCTACCCCCTCCCCGCGACAAAAATAGGCCGCAGGCACAGCCGCGCCCAAAAAAGAGCAGCCAAACCCCTTGGCGCCAAGTTCATCCTGCGGAAAAATGCGCAAAACGGGGGTGGGCTATAGCCTTGGGGCGTGGGGCTTGCGAACTTCATCCACCGGACTCGGAATGGGCCGAGACTTTTCCCACCCCCTCCCCGCGACAAAAATAGGCCGCGGGCACAGCCGCGCCCAAAAAAGAGCAGCCGAACCCCTTGGCGCCAAGTTCGTCCTGCGGAAAAATGCCCAAAAAGGGGATGGGCTATAACCTTGGGGCGTGGGGCTGGCGAACTTCGTCCGCCTTCCTCGGAATGGGCCGAGACTTTGCCCACCCCCTCCCCGTGACAAAAATGGGCCGAGGGCACAGCCGCGCCCAAAAAAGAGCAGCCGAACCCCTTGGCGCCAAGTTCGTCCTGCGGAAAAATGCCCAAAAAAGTGGTGGGCTATACCCTTGGGGTGTGGGGCTGGCGAACTTCGTCCGCCGGACTCGGAATGGCCCGAGACTTTTCCCACCCCCTCCCCGCGACAAAAATAGGCCGCGGGCACAGCCTCGCCACAGAAAGAGTAGCCGAACCGCTTGGCGAAAACTTCGTCCTGCGGAAAAATGCCCAAAAAGGGGGTGGGCTATAGCCTTGGGGCGTGGGGCTGGCGAACTTCGTCCACCGGACTCGGAATGGGCCGAGACTTTTCCCACCCCCTCATGCGACAAAAATAGGCCGAGGGCACGGCCGCGCCCAAAAAAGAGCAGCCGAACCCCTTGGCGCCGAGTTCGTCCGGCGGAAAAATGCCCAAAAAGGGATGGGCTATACCCTTGGGGCGTGAGGCCGGCGAACTTCGTCTGCCGGACTTGGAATGGGCCGAGGCTTTGCCTACCCACTCCCCGCGACAAAAATCGGCCGCGGGCACAGCCGCGCCCAAAAAAGAGCTGCCGAACCCCTTGGCGCCAAGTTCGTCCTGTGGAAAAATGCACAAAAAAGGGGTGTGCTATACCCTTTGGGCGTGGGGCCGGCGAACTTCGTCCGCCTTCCTCGGAATGGGCCGAGACTTTGGCCACCCCCTCCCCGCGACAAAAATAGGCCACGGGCACAGCCGCGCCCAAAAAAGAGCAGCCGATCCCCTTGGCGCCAAGTTCGTCCTGCGGAAAAATGCCCAAAAAGGGATGGGCTATAGGCTTGGGGCGTGGGGCTGACCAACTTCGTCCGCCGGGCTCGGAATGGGCCGAGACTTTTCCCACCCCCTCCCCGTGACAAAAATGGGCCGAGGGCACAGCCGCGCCCAAAAAAGAGCAGTCGAACCCCTTGGCGCCAAGTTTGTCCTGCGGAAAAATGCCCAAAAAAGTGGTGGGCTATACCCCTGGGGCGTGGGGCTGGCGAACTTCGTCCGCCGGACTCGGAATGGGCCGAGACTTTCCCTACCCCCTCCCCGCGACAAAAATAGGCCGCGGGCACAGCCGCGCCCAAAAAAGAGCAGCCGATCCCCTTGGCGCCAAGTTCGTCCTGCGGAAAAATGCCCAAAAAGGGATGGGCTATAGCCTTGGGGCGTGGGGCTGACCAACTTCGTCCGCCGGACTCGGAATGGGCCGAGACTTTTCCTACCCCCTCCCCGCGACAAAAATAGGCCGCGCGCACAGCCGCGCCCAAAAAAGAGCAGCCGATCCCCTTGGCGGCAAGTTCGTCCTGCGGAAAAATGCCCAAAAAAGGGGTGTGCTATAGCATTTGGGCGTGGGGCTGGCGAACTTCGTCCACCGGACACGGAACGGGCCGACACTTTTCCCACTCCCTCCCCGCGACAAAATTAGGCCGTAGGCACAGCCGGGCCCAGAAAAGAGCAGTCGAACCCCTTGGCGCCAAGTTCATCCCTCGAAAAAATGCCACAAAAGAGGGGTGTGCTATAGCCCTTGGGCGTGGGGGGGGCGAACTACGTCCGCCGGACTCAGAATGGGCCGAGGCTTTGACCACCCCTTCACCGTGACAAAAATAGGCCGCGGGCACAGCCGCGCCCAAAAAAGAGCAGCCGAACCCCTTGGCGCCAAGTTCGTCCTGCGGAAAAATGCCCAAAAAAGTGGTGTGCTATAGCCTTGGGGCGTGGGGCTGGCGAACTTCGTCCGCCGGATTCGGAATGGCCCGAGACATTTCCCACCCCCTCCCCATGACAAAAATAAGCCACGGGCACAGCCGCGCCCAAAAAAGAGCAGCCGAACCCCTTGGCGCCAAGTTCGTCCTGCGGATAAATGCCCAAAAAAGGGGTGTGCTATAGCCTTTGGGCCTGGGGCTGGCGAACTTCGTCCGCCGGACTCGGAATGGGCCAAGACTATTCCCATCCCCTCCCCGCGACAAAAATGGGCCGCGGGCACCGCCGCGCCCAAAAAAGCGTAGCCGATCCCCTTGGCGCCAAGTTTGTCCTGTGGAAAAATGCACAAAAAAGGGGTGTGCTATACCCTTTGGGCATGGGGCCGGCGCACTTCGTCCGCCTTCCTCGGAATGGGCCAAGACTATTCCCATCCCCTCCCCGCGACAAAAATGGGCCACGGGCACCGCCGCGCCCAAAAAAGCGTAGCCGATCCCCTTGGCGCCAAGTTCGTCCTGTGGAAAAATGCACAAAAAAGGGGTGTGCTATACCCTTTGGGCGTGGGGCCGGCGAACTTCGTCCGCCTTCCTCGGAATGGGCCGAGACTTTGGCCACCCCCTCCCCGCGACAAAAATAGGCCGCGGGCACAGCCGCGCCCAAAAAAGAGCAGCCGATCCCCTTGGCGCCAAGTTTGTCCTGCGGAAAAATGCCCAAAAAGGGATGGGCTATAGCCTTGGGGCGTGGGGCTGACCAACTTCGTCCGCCGGACTCGGAATGGGCCGAGACTTTTGCCACCCCCTCCCCGCGACAAAAATGGGCCGAGGGCACAGCCGCGCCCAAAAACGAGCAGCCGAACCCCTTGGCGCCAAGTTCGTCCTGCGGAAAAATGCCCAAAAAAGTGGTGGGCTATACCCTTGGGGCGTGGGGCTGGCGAACTTCATCCGCCGGACTCGGAATGGGCCGAGACTTTTCCTACCCCCTCCCCGCGACAAAAATAGGCCGCGGGCACAGCCGCGCCCAAAAAAGAGCAGCCGATCCCCTTGGCGCCAAGTTCGTCCTGCGGAAAAATGCCCAAAAAGGGATGGGCTATAGCCTTGGGGCGTGGGGCTGACCAACTTCGTCCGCCGGACTCGGAATGGGCCGAGACTTTTCCTACCCCCTCCCCGCGACAAAAATAGGCCGCGGGCACAGCCGCGCCCAAAAACGAGCAGCCGCACCCCTTGGCGCCAAGTTCGTCCTGCGGAAAAATGCCCAAAAAGGGATGGGCTATAGCCTTGGGGCGTGGGGCTGACCAACTTCGTCCGCCGGACTCGGAATGGGCCGAGACTTTTCCCACCCCCTCCCCGCGACAAAAATGGGCCGAGGGCACAGCCGCGCCCAAAAACGAGCAGCCGAACCCCTTGGCGCCAAGTTCGTCCTGCGGAAAAATGCCCAAAAAAGTGGTGGGCTATACCCTTGGGGCGTGGGGCTGGCGAACTTCGTCCGCCGGACTCGGAATGGGCCGAGACTTTTCCTACCCCCTCCCCGCGACAAAAATAGGCCGCGGGCACAGCCGCGCCCAAAAAAGAGCAGCCGATCCCCTTGGCGCCAAGTTCGTCCTGCGGAAAAATGCCCAAAAAGGGATGGGCTATAGCCTTGGGGCGTGGGGCTGACCAACTTGGTCCGCCGGACTCGGAATGGGCCGAGACTTTTCCTACCCCCTCCCCGCGACAAAAATAGGCCGCGGGCACAGCCGCGCCCAAAAACGAGCAGCCGCACCCCTTGGCGCCAAGTTCGTCCTGCGGAAAAATGCCCAAAAAGGGGGTGGGCTATAGCCTTGGGGCGTGGGACTGGCGAACTTCGTCCGCCTTCCTCGGAATGGGCCGAGACTTTGCCCACCCCCTCCCCAAGACAAAAATAGGCGGCGGGCACAGCTGCACCCAAAAAAGAGCAGCCGACCCCTTGGCGCCAAGTTCGTCCTGCGGAAAAATGTCCAAAAAAGGGGTGTGCTATAGCCGTTGGGCGTGGGGCCGGCAAAGTTCCTCCGCCTTCCTTGGAATGGGCCGAGCCTTTTCCCACCCTCTCCCATGCCAAAATAGGCCGCGGGCACAGCTGCGCCCAAAAACGAGCAGCCGCACCCCTTGGCGCCAAGTTCGTCCTGCGGAAAAATGCCCAAAAAAGTGGTGTGCTATAGCCTTTGGGCGTGGGGCTTGCGAACTTCGTCCGCCGGACTCGGAATGGGCCGAGTCTTTTCCCACCCCCTTTTTGCAACAAAAATAGGCCGCGGGCACAGCCGCGCCCAAAAAAGAGCAGCCGAACCCCTAGGCGCCAAGTTCGCCCTGCGGAAAAATGCCGAAAAAGGGGGTGGGCTATAGCCTTGGGGAGTGGGGCTGGCGAACTTCGTCCGCCTTCCTCGGAATGGGCCGAGACTTGGCCCACCCCCTCCCCACGACAAAAATAGGCCACGGCCACAGCCGTGCCCAAAAAAGAGCAGCCGAACCCCTAGGTGCGAAGTTCGTCCTGCGGAAAAATGCCCAAAGAGGGGGTGGGCTATAGCCTTGGGGCGTCGGGCGAGTGAACTTCGTCCGCCGGACTCGGAATGGGCCGAGTCTTTTCCCACCCCCTTTTTGCAACAAAAATAGGCCGCGGGCACAGCCGCGCCCAAAAAAGAGCAGCCGAACCCCTAGGCGCCAAGTTCGCCCTGCGGAAAAATGCCGAAAAAGGGGGTGGGCTATAGCCTTGGGGAGTGGGGCTGGCGAACTTCGTCCGCCTTCCTCGGAATGGGCCGAGACTTTGCCCACCCCCACCCCGCGACAAAAATAGGCTGCGGGCACAGCCGCGCCAAAAACAGAGCAGCCGAACCCCTTGGCGCCAAGTTCGTCCTGCGGAAAAATGCCCAAAAAGGGGGTGGGCTATAGCCTTGGGGCGTGGGGCTGGCGAACTTCGTCCGCCGGACTCGGAATGGGTCAAGATTTTGCCCACCCCCTCCCCGCGACAAAAATAGGCCACGGGCACAGCCGCGCCCAAAAAACGGCAGCCGAACCCCTAGGTGCGAAGTTCGTCCGGCGGAAAAATGCCCAAAGAGGGGGTGGGCTATAGCCTTGGGGCGTCGGGCGAGTGAACTTCGTCCGCCGGACTCGGAATGGGCCGAGACTTTTCCCACCCCCTCCCCGCTACAAAAATAGGCCGTGGGCACAGCCGCCCCCAAAAAAGAGCAGCCGAACCCCTTGGCCCCAAGTTCGTCCTGCGGAAAAATGCCCAAAAAAGGGGTGTGCTATAGCCTTCGGGCGTGGGGCCGGCAAAGTTTATCCGCCTTCCTCGGAATGGGCCGAGACTTTGCCCACCCCGTCCCCGCGACAAAAATAGGCCGCGGCCACAGCCGCGCCCAAAAAAGAGCAGCCGAACCCCTTGGCACCAAGTTCGTCCTGCGGAAAAATGCCCAAAAAGGGGGTGGGCTATATAGCCTTGGGGCGTGGGGCTGCTGAACTTCGTCCGCCGGACTCGGAATGGGCCGAGACTTTTCCCACCCCCTCCCCACGATAACAATAGGCCACGGGCACAGTCGCGCCCAAAAAAGAGCAGCCGAACCCCTTGGCGCCAAGTTCTCCTGCGGAAAAATGCCCGAAAAAGGGGTGTGCTATAGCCTATGGGTGTGGGGCCGGCGAACTTCGTCCGCCTTCCTCGGAATGGGCCGAGACTTTGCCCACCCTCTCCCCCTAACAAAAATAGGCCACGGCCACAGCCGTGCCCAAAAAAGAGCAGCCGCACCCCTTGGCGCCAAGTTCATCCTGTGGAAAAATGCCCAAAAAGGGGTGCGCTATAGCCTCGGGGCGTGGGGCTGGCGAATTTCGTCCGCCTTCCTCGGAATGGGCCGAGACTTTGCCCACCCCCTCCCAATGACAAAAATAGGCCGCAGGCATAGCCGCGCCTAAAAAAGAGCAGCCAAACCCCTTGGCGCCAAGTTCGTCCTGCGGAAAAATGCCCAAAAAGGGGGTGGGGTATAGCCTTGGGGCGTGGGGCCGGCGAACTTTGTCGGCCGGACTCGGAATGAGCCAAGACTTTTTCCGCTCCCTCCCCGTGACAATAATAGGCCGCGGGCACAGCCGCGCGAATAAATGAGCCGCCGAACCCCTTGGCGCCAAGTTCGTCCTGCGGAAAAATGCCGAAAAAATGGGGTGGGCTATAGCCTTGGGGCGTGGGGCCGGCGAACTTCGTCCGCCTTCCTCGGAATGGGCCGAGACTTTGGCCACCCCCTTCCCGCGCCAAAAATAGACCACGTGCACAGCCGCGCGAAAAAAAGAGCCGCCGAACCCCTTGGCGCCAAGTTCGTCCCGCGGAAAAATGCTGAAAAAGGGGTGTACTATAGCCTTTGGGCGTGGGGCCGGCGAACTTCGTCCGCCAGACTCGGAATGGGCCGAGACTTTGGCCACCCCCTTCCCGAACTAAAAATAGACCGCGTGCACAGCCGCATCCAAAAAAGAGCCGCCGAACCCCTTGGCGCCAAGTTCGTCCCGCGGAAAAATGCTGAAAAAGGGGTGTACTATAGCCTTTGGGCGTGGGGCCGGCGAACTTCGTCCGCCAGACTCGGAATGGGCCGAGACTTTGGCCACCCCCTTCCCGAACTAAAAATAGACCGCGTGCACAGCCGCATCCAAAAAAGAGCAGCCGAACCCCTTGGCGCCAAGTTCGTCCTGCGGAAAAATGCCCAAAAAAGGGGTGTGCTCTAGCCTTGGGGTGTGGGGCTGCCAAAGTTCGTCCGCCGGACTCGGAATGGGCCAAGACGTTTCCCAACCCCTCCCCGCGACAAAAATAGGCCGCGGGCACAGCGCGCCCAAAAAAGAGCAGCCGAACCCCTTGGCGCGAAGTTCGTCCTGCGGAAAAATGCCCGAAAAAGGGGTGTGCTATAGCCTTTGGGCGTGGGGCTGGCGAACTTCGTCTGCCTTCCTCGGAATGGGCTGAGACTTTGGCCACCCCCTTCCCGCGCCAAAATAGACCGCGTGCACAGCCGCGCCCAAAAAAGAGCAGCCGAACCCCTTGGCGCCAATTTCGTCCTGCGGAAAAATGCCCAAAAAAGGGGTGTGCTCTAGCCTTGGGGCGTGGGGCTGCCAAAGTTCGTCCGCCGGACTCGGAATGGGCCGAGACGTTTACCACCCCCTCCCCGCGACAAAAATAGGCCGCGGGCACAGCCGCGCCCAAAAAAGAGCAGCCGAACCGCTTGGCGCCAAGTTCGTCCTGCGGAAAAATGCCCGAAAAAGGGGTGTGCTATAGCCTTTGGGCGTGGGGCTGGCGAACTTCGTCTGCCTTCCTCGGAATGGGCTGAGACTTTGGCCACCCCCTTCCCGCGCCAAAATAGACCGCGTGCACAGCCGCGCCCAAAAAAGAGCAGCCGAACCCCTTGGCGCCAAGTTCGTCCTGCGGAAAAATGCAGAAAAAAGGGGGTGGGCGATAGCCTTGGGTCGTGGGGCTGGCGAACTACGTCCGCCGGACTCGGAATGGGCCAAGACTTTGCCCACCCCCACCCCGCGACAAAAATAGGCTGCGGGCACAGCCGCGCCAAAAACAGAGCAGCCGAACCCCTTGGCGCCAAGTTCGTCCTGCGGAAAATTGCCGAAAAAAGGGGTGGGCTATAGCCTTGGGGCGTGGGGCTGGCGAATTTCGTCCGCCTTCCTCGGAATGGGCCGAGACTTTGCCCACCCCCTCCCAATGACAAAAATAGGCCACGGGCACAGCCGCGCCAAAAAAATAGCAGCCGAACCCCTTGGCGCCAAGTTCGTCCTGCGGAAAAATGCCGAAAAAAGGGGTGGGCTATATCCTTGGGGCGTGGGGCTGGCGAACATCGTCCGCCTTCCTCGGAATGAGCCGAGACTTTGGCCACCCCCTCCTCGTGACAAAAATAGGCCGCCAGCACAGCCGCGCCTAAAAAAGAGCAGCCAAACCCCTTGGCGCCAAGTTCGTCCTGCGGAAAAATGCCCAAAAAGGGGGTGGGCTATAGCCTTCGGGCGTGGGGCTGGCGAACTTCATCCGCCGGGCTCGGAATGGGCCAAGGCTTTTCCCACCCCTTCCCCGCGACAAAAATAG
Source organism: Citrus glauca (assembly GCA_029633175.1). Classification (NCBI taxonomy): domain Eukaryota; kingdom Viridiplantae; phylum Streptophyta; class Magnoliopsida; order Sapindales; family Rutaceae; genus Citrus; species Citrus glauca. Next base: position 84,723 of record JAQOOD010000038.1, on the reverse strand, counting down.
GCCGCGGGCTCAGCCGCGCACAAAAAAGAGCAGCCGAACCCCTTGGTGCCAAGTTCGTGCTCCGGAAAAATGCCCAAAAAAGGGGTGGGCTATAGCCCTGGGGCGTGGGGCCGGCGAACTTCGTCCGCTGGACTTGGAATGGGCCGAGACTTTGGCCACCCCCTCCTCGCGACAAAAATAGGCCGCGGGCGCAGCCGCACCCAAAAAAGAGCAGCCGAACCCCTTGGCGCCAAGTTCGTTATGCGGAAAAATGCCCAAAAAAGGATTGTGGTATTGCCATTGGGCGTGGGGCCGGCAAAGTTCATCCGCCTTCCTCGGAATGGGCAGGGTGTTTGGCTACCCCGTCCCCTTGCCAAAAATAGGCTGCGGCCACAGCCGTGCCCAAACAAGAGCAGCCGAACCCCTTGGCGCCAAGTTCGTCCTGCAGAAAAATGCCGAAAAAAGGGGTGGGCTATAGTCTTGGGGCGTGGGGCGGGCGAACTTCTTCCGCCGGACTCGGAATGGGCCGAGACTTTGTCCACCCCCTCCCCGCGACAAAAATAGGCTGCGGGGACAGCCGCACCAAAAAAAGAGCCGCCGAACCCCCTGGCGCCAAGTTCGTCCTGTGGAAAAATACCCAAAAAGGGGGTAGGCTATAGCCTTGGGGCGTGGGGCTGGCGCACTTCGTCCGCCTTCCTCGGAATGGGCCGAGACTGTGGCAAACCCCTCCCCGCGACAAAAATAGGCCGCGGGCACCGCCGCACCCAAAAAAAGAGCAGCCGAACCCCTTGGCGCCAAGTTCGTCCTGCGGAAAAATGCCCAAAAAGGGGGTGGGCTATAGCCTTGGGGCGTGGGGCTGGCGAACTTCGTCCGCTGGCCTCGGAATGGGCCGAGACTTTTCCCACCCCCTCCCCCCGACAAAAATAGGCCACAGGCACAGCCGCGCCAAAAACAGAGCAGCCGAACCCCTTGGCGCCAAGTTCGTCCTGCGGAAAAATGCCGAAAAAAGGGGTGGGCTATAGCCTTGGGGCGTGGGGCTGGCGAACATCGTCCGCCTTCCTCGGAATGGGGCAAGACTTTGAACACCCCCTCGCCGCGACAAAAATAGGCCGCGAGCACAGCCGCGCCAAAAACAGAGCAACCGAACCCCTTGGCGCCAAGTTCGTCCGGCGGAAAAATGCCCAAAAAAGGGGTGTGCTCTAGCCTTGGGGCGTGGGGCAGCCGAAGTTCGTCCGCCGGACTTGGAATGGGCCGATACTTTTCCCACCCCGCCCCACGACAAAAATAGGCCGCGGGCACAGCCGCACCCAAAAAAGAGCAGCCAAAGGCCTCGGCGCCAAGTTTGTCCCGCGGAAAAATGCCCAAAAAAGGGGTGTGCTATAGCCTTGGGGCGTGGGGCTGGCGAACTTCATCCGCCGGACTCGGAATGTGCCGAGACTTTACCCTCCCCCTCCGCGCAACAAAAATAGGCCGCGGGCACAGCCGTGCCCAAAAAAGAGCAGCCAAACCCGTTAGCGCCAAGTTCGTCCTGCGGAAAAATGCCCAAAAAGGCGGTGGGCTATAGCCCTGGGGCGTGGGGCCGGCAAAGTTCGTCCGCTGGACTCGGATTGGGCTGTGACTTTTTCCACCCCCTCCCCGCGACAAAAATAGGCCGCGGCCACAGCCGCGCCCAGAAAAGAGCAGCCGAACCCCTTGGCGCCAAGTTCGTCCTGCGGAAAAATGCCCAAAAAAGGGGTGGGCAATAGCCTCGGGGCGTGGGGCTGGCGAACTTCGTCCGCCGGACTCGGAATGGGCCGAGAATTTGCCCACCCCCTCCCCGCGAAAAAAATAGGCCGCGGGCACAGCCGCGACGAAAAAAGGGCAGCCGAACCCCTTGGCGCCAAGTTCGTCCAACGGAAAAATGCCCAAAAAGGGGGTGGGCTATAGCCTTGGGGCGTGGGGTAGGCACACTTCGTCCGCCTTCCTCGGAATGGGCCGAGACTTTCCCACCCCCTCCCCAGGAAAAACAATAGGCCGCGGGCAGAGCCACGCCTAAAAAATAGCAGCTGAACCCCTTGGCGCCAAGTTCGTCCTGCAGAAAAATGCCCAAAAAAGGGGTGTGCTATAGCCTAGGGGCTTGGGGCTGGCGAACTCCGTCCGCCGGACTCGGAAAGGGCAAAGACTTTGCCTAGCCCCTCCCCGCGACAAAAATCGGCGGCGGGCACAACCGCGCCCAAAACAGATTAGCCGAACCCCTTGGCGCCAAGTTCGTCCTGCGGAAAAAGGCCAAAAAAGGGGGTGGGCTATAGCCTTGGGGCGTGGGGCTGGCGAACTTCGTCCGCCTTCCTCGTAAAGGGCCGAGACTGTGGCCACCCCCTCCCCGCGACAAAAATAGGCCGCGGGCACAGCCGCTCCAAAAAAAGAGCAGACGAACCCCTTCGCGCCAAGTTCGTCCTGCGGAAAAATGCCCAAAAAAGGGGTGGGCAATAGCCTCGGGGCGTGGGGCTGGCGAACTTCGTCCGCCGGACTCGGAATGGGCCGAGAATTTGCCCACCCCCTCCCCACGAAAAACAATAGGCCGCGGGCAGAGCCACGCCTAAAAAATAGCAGCTGAACCCCTTGGCGCCATGTTTGTCCTGCGGAAAAATGCCCAAAAAAGGGGTGTGCTATAGCCTTGGGGCGTCGGGCTGCCGCACTTCATCCGCCGGACTCGGAAAGCGCCGAGACTTTTCCCACCCCCTCCCTGCGACAAAAATTGGCCGCGGGCACAGCCGTGCCCAAAAAAGAGCAGCCGAACCCATTGGCGCCAAGCTCGTCCTGCGGAAAAATGCCCAAAAAGGGGTGGGCTATAGCCTTGGTGCGTGGGGCTGGCGAACTTCGTCCGCCGGACTCGGAATGGGCCGAGACTTTGCCCACCCCCTCCCTGCGAATAAAATAGGCCGCAGGCACAGCCGCGCCCAATAAAGAGCAGCCGAACCCCTGGGCGCCAAGTTCGTCCAGCGGAAAAATGCCCCAAAAGGGGGTGGGCTATAGCCTTGGGGAGTGGGCCTGGCGAACATAGTCCGCCGGACTCGGAATGGGCCGAGACTTTTCCCACCCCCTCCTCGTGACAACAATAGGCCGCAGACACAGCCGCGCCCAAAAAAGAGCAGCCGAACCCCTTGGCGCCAAGTTCGTCCTGCGGAAAATTGCACAAAAAAGGGGTTTGCTATAGCCTTTGGGCGTGGGGCCGGCAAAGTTCATCCGCAATCCTCAGAATGGGCCAAGACTTTGGCCACCCCCTCCCCGCGCCAAAAATAGGCCGCGGGCTCAGCCGCGCCCAAAAAAGAGCAGCCGGACCACTTGGCGCCAAGTTCATCCTGCGGAGAAATGCCCAAAAAACGGGTGTGCTATAGCCTTGGGGCGTGGGGCTGCTGAAGTTCGTCCGCCAGACTCAGAATAGGCCGAGACTTTGCCCACCCCCTCCCCACGACAAGAATAGGCCGCGGGCACAGCCGCGCCCAAAAAAGAGCAGCCGAACCCCTTGGCGCCAAGTTCGTCCTGCGGAAAAATGCCCAAAAAAAGGGTGGGCTATAGCCTCGGGGCGTGGGGCTGGCGAACTTCGTCCGCCGGACTCGGAATGGGCCGAGACATTTCCCACCCCCTGCGCACGACAAAATTAGGCCACGCGCACAACTGTGCCCAAAAAAGAGCAGCCGAACCCCACGGCGCCAAGTTCGTCCTGCGGAAAAATGCCCAAAAAAGGGGTGGGCTAGAGCCTTGGGGCGTGGGGCTGGCGAACTTTGTCCGCCTTCCTCGGAATGGGCCGAGACATTGCCCACCAACTCCCCATGACAAAAATAGGCCGCGGGCACAACCGCGCCCAAAAAAGAGCAGCCGAACCCCTTGGCGCTAAGTTCGTCCTGTGGAAAAATGCCCAAAAAAAGGGTGGACTATAGCCTTGGGGCGTGGGGCGGGCGAACTTTGTCTGCCGGACTCGGAATGGGCCGAGACTTTTCCCACCACCTCCCCGCAACAAAAATAGGCCACGGGGACAGCCGCGCCCAAAAAAGAGCAGCCGAACCCCTTGGCGCCAAGTTCGTCCTACGGAAAAATGCCCAAAAAAGGGGTGGGCTATAGCCTTGGGGCGTGGGGCCGGCGAACTTCGTCCGCCGGACACGGAATGGGCCGAGACTTTGCCCACCCCCTCCCCACAACAAAAATAGGCCGCGGCCACAGCCTCGCCGCGCCAAAAAAGAGCAGCCGAACCCCTTTGCGCCATGTTCGTCCTGCGGAAAAATGTCCAAAAAGGGGGTGGGCTATAGCCTTGTGGCGTCGGGCTGGCGCACTTCGTCCGCCGGACTCGGAATGGGCCGAGACTTTTCCCACCCCCTCCTGGCGACAAAAATAGGCCACGGGCACAGCCGCGCCCAAAAAAGAGCGGCCGAACCCATTCCCGCCAAGTTCGTCCTGCGGAAAAATGCCCAAAAAAGGGGTGGGCTATAGCCTTGGGGCGTGGGGCCGGCGCACTTCGTCCGCCGGACTCGGAATGGGCCGAGACTTTGCCCACCCCCTCCCGGCGACAAAAATAGGCCGCGGGCACAGCCACGCCCAAAAAAGAGCAGCCCAACCCCTTGCCGCAATGTTCATCCTGCGGAAAAATGCCCAAAAAGGGGTGGGCTATAGCCTTGGGGCGTGGGGATGGCGAACTTCGTCCTCCGGACTCGGAAAGGGCCGAGACTTTTTCCACCCCCTCACCGCGCCAAAAAGGAGCAGCCGAACCCCTTGGCGGCAAGTTCGTCCTGCAGAAAAATGCCCAAAAAGGGGGTGGGCTATAGCCTTGGGGCGTGGGGCTGGCGAACTTCGTCCAACGGACTCGGAATGGGCAGAGACTTAGCCCACCCCCTCCCCGCGATAAAAATAGGCCGCGGGCACAGCCGCGCCAAAAAAGAGCAGCCGAACCCCTCGGTGTCATGTTCGTCCTGCGGAAAAATGCCCAAAAAGGGGGTGGGCTATAGCCATGGGGCGTGGGGCGGGCGAACTTCGTCCGCCGGACTCGGAATGGGCCGAGACTTTTCCCACCACCTCCCCGCGATAAAAATAGGCCACGGGGACAGCTACGCCCAAAAAAGAGCAGCCGAACCCCTTGGCGCCAAGTTTGTCCTGCTGGAAAACGCCGAAAAAAGGGGTGGGCGAAAGCCGTGGGGCGTGGGGCGTGCGAAATTCGTCCGCCGGACTCGGAATGGGCCGAGACTTTTCCCACCACCTCCCCGCGACAAAAATAGGCCCTTGGGACAGCCGCGCCCAAAAAAGAGCAGCGAACCCCTTTGCGCCAAGTTCGTCCTGCGGAAAAATGCCCAAAAAGGGGGTGGGCTATAGCCATGGGGCGTGGGGCGGGCGAACTTCGTCCGCCGGACTCGGAATGGGCCGAGAATTTTCCCACCACCTCCCCGCGATAAAAATAGGCCACGGGGACAGCTGCCCCCAAAAAAGAGCAGCCGAACCCCTTGGCGCCAAGTTCGTCCTGCTGGAAAATGCCGAAAAAAGGGGTGGGCGATAGCCGTGGGGCGTGGGGCGTACGAAATTCATCCGCCGGACTCGGAATGGGCCGAGACTTTTCCCACCACCTCCCCGCGATAAAAATAGGCCCTTGGGACAGCCGCGCCCAAAAAAGAGCAGCCGAACCCCTTGGCGCCAAGTTCGTCCTGCGGAAAAATGCCCAAAAAGGGGTGGGCTATAGCCTTGGGGCGTGGGGCTGGCGAACTTCGTCCGCCGGAATCGGAATGGGCCGAGACTTTTCCCACCCCCTCCCCACGACTAAAATAAGCCGCGGGCACAGCGGCGCCCAAAAAAGAGCAGCCGAACCCATTCCTGCCTAGTTCGTCCTGCGGAAAAATGCCCAAAAAAGGGGTGGGCTATAGCCTTGGGGCGTGGGGCTGGCGAACTTCGTCCGCTGGACTCGGAATGGGCAGAGACATTGCCCACCCCCTCCCCGCGACAAAAATAGGCCACGGGCACAGCCGCACCAAAAAAGAGCAGCCGAACCGCTTGGCGCCAAGCTCGTCTTACGGGAAAATGCCCAAAAAGGGGTGGGCTATAGCCTTGGGGCGTGGGGCGGGCGAACTACGTCCGCCGGACTCGGAATGGGCCGAGACTTTTCCTACCCCCTCCCCGCTACTAAAATAGGCCGCGGGCACAGCGGCGCCCAAAAAAGAGCAGCCGAATCCATTCCCGCCAAGTTCGTCCTGCGGAAAAATGCCCAAAAATGGGGTGGGCTATAGCCTTGGGTCGTGGGGCTGGCGAACCTCTTCCGCCGGACTCGGAAAGGGCCGAGACTTTTTCCACCCCCTCGCCGCGACAAAAATAGGCCGCGGCCACAGCCGCGCCAAAAAAGAGCAGCCCAACCCCTTGCCGCAATGTTCATCCTACGGAAAAATGTCCAAAAAGGGGGTGGGCTATAGCCTTGGGGCGTCGGGCTGGCGCACTTCGTCCGCCGGACTCGGAATGGGCCGAGACTTTTCCCACCCCCTCCCGGCGACAAAAATAGGCCGCGGGCACAGCCGCGCCCAAAAAAGAGCGGCCGAACTCATTCCCGCCAAGTTTGTCCTGCAGAAAAATGCCGAAAAAAGGGGTGGGCTATAGCCTTGGGGCTTGGGGCCGGCGAAATTCGTCCGCCGGACTCGGAATGGGCCGAGACTTTTCCTACCCCCTCCCTGCGACAAAAATAGGCCACGGGGACAGCCGCGCCCAAAAAAGAGCAGCCAAACCCCTTGGCGCCAAGTTCGTCCTGCGGAAAAATGCCCAAAAAAGGGGTGGGCTATAGCCACGGGGCGTGGGGCCGGCGCACTTCGTCCGCCGGACTCGGAATGGGCCGACACTTTGTCCACCCCCACCCCGTGACAACAATAGGCAGCGGGCACAGCCGCGCCCAAAAACGAGCAGCCGAACCCCTTGGCGCCATGTTCGTCCTGCGGAAAAATGTCCAAAAAGGGGGTGGGCTATAGCCTTGGGGCGTCGGGCTGCCGCACTTCATCCGCCGGACTCTGAAAGCGCCGAGACTTTTCCCACCCCCTCCCTGCGACAAAAATTGGCCGCGGGCACAGCCGTGCCCAAAAAAGAGCAGCCGAACCCATTGGCGCCAAGCTCGTCCTGCGGAAAAATGCCCAAAAAGGGGTGGGCTATAGCCTTGGTGCGTGGGGCTGGCGAACTTCGTCCGCCGGACTCGGAATGGGCCGAGACTTTTCCCACCCCCTCCCGCCGACTAAAATAGGCCGCGGGCACAGCGGCGCCCAAAAAAGAGCAGCCGAACCCTTTGGCGCCATGTTCATCCTTCGGAAAAATGTCCAAAAAGGGGGTGGGCTATAGCCTTGGGGCGTCGGGCTGGCGCACTTCGTCCGCCGGACTCGGAATGGGCCGAGACTTTTCCCACGCCCTCCCAACGACAAAAATAGGCCGCGGGCACAGCCGCGCCCAAAAAAGAGCGGCCGAACCCATTCCCGCCAAGTTCGTCCTGCGGAAAAATGCCCATAAAAGGGGTGGGCTATAGCCTTGCGGCGTGGGGCAGGCGAACTTCGTCCGCCGGACTCGGAATGGGCCGAGACTTTTCCCACCACCTCCCCGTGACAAAAATAGGCCACGGGGACAGCCGCGCCCAAAAAAGAGCAGCCGAACCCCTTGGCGCCAAGTTCGTCCTGCGGAAAAATGCCCAAAAAAGGGGTGGGCTATAGCCATGGGGCGTGGGGCGGGCGAACTTCGTCCGCCGGACTCGGAATGGGCCGACACTTTGCCCACCCCCACCCCGTGACAAAAATAGGCTGCGGGCAGAGCCGCGCCCAAAAACGAGCAGCCGAACCCCTTGGCGCCATGTTCGTCCTGCGGAAAAATGTCCAAAAAGGGGGTGGGCTATAGCCTTGGGGCGTGGGGCGTGCGAAATTCATCCGCCGGACTCGGAAAGCGCCGAGACTTTTCCCACCCCCTCCCCGCGACAAAAATAGGCCGCGGCCACAGCCGCGCCAGAAAAAGAGCGGCCGAACGCCTTGGCGCCAAGTTCATCCTGCGGAAAAATGCCCAAAAAAGGGGTGGGCTATAGCCTTGGGGCGAGGGGCGGGCGAACATCGTCCGCCGGACTCGGAATGGGCAGAGACTTTGCCCACCCCCTCCCCGCGACAAAAATAGGCCGCGGGCACAGCCGCACCAAAAAGAGCAGCCGAACCGCTTGGCGCCAAGCTCGTCCTGCGGGAAAATGCCCAAAAAGGGGTGGGCTATAGCCTTGGGGCGTGGGGCGGGCGAACTTCGTCCGCCGGACTCGGAATGGGCCGAGACTTTTCCTACCCCCTCCCCGCGACTAAAATAGGCCGCGGGCACAGCGGCGCCCAAAAAAGAGCAGCCGAATCCATTCCCGCCAAGTTCGTCCTGCGGAAAAATGCCCAAAAATGGGGTGGGCTATAGCCTTGGGTCGTGGGGCTGGTGAACTTCTTCCGCCGGACTCGGAAAGGGCCGAGACTTTTTCCACCCCCTCGCCGCGACAAAAATAGGCCGCGGGCACAGCCGCGCCAAAAAAGAGCAGCCCAACCCCTTGCCGCAATGTTCATCCTGCGGAAAAATGTCCAAAAAGGGGGTGGGCTATAGCCTTGGGGCGTCGGGCTGGCGCACTTCGTCCGCCGGACTCGGAATGGGCCGAGACTTTTCCCACCCCCTCCCGGCGACAAAAATAGGCCGCGGGCACAGCCGCGCCCAAAAAAGAGTGGCCGAACCCATTCCCGCCAAGTTCGTCCTGCGGAAAAATGCCCAAAAAAGGGGTGGGCTATAGCCTTGGGGCGTGGGGCGGGCGAACTTCGTCCGCCGGACTCGGAATGGGCCGAGACTTTTCCCACCACCTCCCCGTGACAAAAATAGGCCACGGGGACAGCCGCGCCCAAAAAAGAGCAGCCGAGCCCCTTGGCGCCAAGTTCGTCCCGCGGAAAAATGCCCAAAAAAGGGGTGGGCTATAGCCTTGGGGCGTGGGGCCGGCGAACTTCGTCCGCCGGACTCGGAATGGGCCGAGACTTTGCCCACCCCCTCCCCACAACAAAAATAGGCCGCGGCCACAGCCGCGCCCAAAAAAGAGCTGCCAAACCCCTTGGCGCCAAGTTCGTTTTGCGGAAAAATGCCGAAAAATGGGGTGGGCGATAGCATTGATGCGTGGGGCGTGCGAAATTCGTCCGCCGGACTCGGAATGGGCCGAGACTTTTCCCACCACCTCCCCGCGACAAAAATAGGCCACAGGGACAGCCGCGCCAAAAAAAAGCAGCCGAACCCCTTGGTGCCAAGTTCGTCCTGCGGAAAAATGCCCAAAAAAGGGGTGGGCTATAGCCATGGGGCGTGGGGCGGGCGAAATTCGTCCGCCGGACTCGGAATGGGCCGAAACTGTGCCCACCCCCACCCCGTGACAAAAATAGGCCGCGGACACAGCCGCGCCCAAAAACGAGCCGCCGAACCCCTTGGCGCCATGTTCGTCCTGCGGAAAAATGTCCAAAAAGGGGGTGGGCTATAGCCTTGGGGCGTCGGGCTGCCGCACTTCATCCGCCGGACTCGGAAAGCGCCGACACTTTTCCCACCCTCTCCCCGCAACAAAAATTGGCCGCGGGCACAGCCGCGCCCAAAAAAGAGCAGCCGAACCCATTGGCGCCAAGCTCGTCCTGCGGAAAAATGCCCAAAAAGGGGTGGGCTATAGCCTTGGGGCGTGGGGCGGGCGAACTTTGTCCGCCGGACTCGGAATCGGCCGAGAATTTGCCCACCCCCTCCCCGCGACAAAAATAGGCCGCGGGCACAGTGGCGCCCAAAAAAGAGCAGCCGAACCCCTTCGCACGAAATTCATCCTGCGGAAAAATCCCCAAAAAACGGGTGGGCTATAGCCTTGGGGCGTGCGGCAGACGAAATTCATCCGCCGGACTGGGAAAGCGCCGAGACTTTTCCCACCCCCTCCCCGCGACAAAAATAGGCCGCGGGCACAGCCGCGCCAGAAAAAGAGCGGCCGAACGCCTTGGCGCCAAGTTCATCCTGCGGAAAAATGCCCAAAAAAGGGGTGGGCTATAGCCTTGGGGCGAGGGGCCGGCGAACTTCGTCCGCCGGACTCGGAATGTGCCGAGACTTTGCCCACCCCCTCCCCACGACAAAAATAGGCCGCAGGCATAGCCGTATCCAAAAAAGGGCAGCCGAACCCCTTGGCGCCAAGTTCGTCCCGCGGAAAAATGCCCGAAAAGGGGATGGGCTATAGCCTTGGGGCGTGGGGCTGGCGAACTACGTCTGCCGGACTCGGAATGTGCCGAGACTTTGCCCACCCCTCCCTGTGACAAAAATAGGCCGCGGGCACAGCCGCGCCCAAAAAAGAGCAGCCAAATCCCTTGGCGCCAAGTTCGTCCTGCGGAAAAATGCCCAAAAAAGGGGTGGGCTATAGCCTTGGGGTGTGGGGCTGGCCAACTTCGTCCGCCGGACTCGGATTGGGGCGAGACTTTGCGAGGCCCCTCCGTGTGCCAAAAATAGGCCGCGGGCAGAGCCGCGCCAAAAAAAGAGTAGTCGAACCCCTTGGCGCCAAGTTCGTCCTGCGGAAAAATGCCCAAAAAATTAGTGGCTATAGCCTTGGGGCGTGGGGCTGGTGCACTTCGTCCGCCTACCTCGGAATGGGCCGTGACTTTGTCCACCCCCTCCCCGCGACAAAAATAGGCCGCGGGCACAGCCGCGCACAAGAAAGAGCAGCCGAACCCCTTGACGCCAAGTTCATCCTGCGGAAAATGTCAAAAAAAAGGGTGGGCCATAGCTTTGGGCCGTGGGGCCGGCGCACTTCGTCCGCCAGGCTCGGAATGGGCCGAGACTTTGCCCACCCCATCCCCGTGAAAAAAATAGGCCGCGGGCACAGCCACGCCGAAAAAAGAGCAGCCGAACCTCTTGGCGCCTAGTTCGTCCTGCGGAAAAATGCCCAAAATGGGGATGGGCTATAGCCTAGGGGTGTGGGGCTGGCGAACTTCGGCCGCCGGACTCGGAATGTGCCGAGACTTTCCCCTCCCCCTCCCCATGACAAAAATAGGCCGCGGACACAGCCGCGCCCAAAAAAGAGCAGCCAACCCCTTGGCGCCAAGTTTGCCTGCGGAAAAATGCCCAAAAAAGGGGTGCGCTATAGCCTTGGGGCGTGGGGCTGGCAAAGTTCGTCCGCCGGACTCGGAATGTGCCGAGACTTTGCCCTCCCCCTCCCCGCAACAAAAATAGGCCACGGACGCATCCGCGCCCAAAAAAGAGCAGCCGAACCCCTTGGCGCCGAGTTCGTCCTGCGGAAAAATGCCGAAAAAGGGGGTGGGCTATAGCCTTGGGGCGTTGGGCCGGCAAAGTTCGTCCGCCGGACTCGGAATGGGCCTATACATTTCCCACACCCTCCCCGTGACAAAAATAGGCCGCGGGCAGAGCCGCGCCCAAAAAAGTGCAGCCGAACCCATTCCCGCCAAGTTCATCCTGCGAAAAAATGCCCAAAAAAGGGGTGGGCAATAGCCTTGGGGCGTGGGGCTGGCGAACATCGTCCGCCGGACTCGGAATGTGCCGAGACATTGGCCACCCCCTCCCCGCGACAAAAATTGGCCTCGGGCACAGCCGCGCTAAAAAAAGAGCAGCCAAACCCCTTGGCGCCAAGTTCGTCCTGCGGAAAAATGCCCAAAAAAGGCGTGGGCTATAACCTTCGGGCGTGGGGCTGGCGACGTTCGTCCGCCTTCCTCGGAATGGGCCGAGACTTTGCCCACCCCCTCCCCATGACAAAAATAGCCTGCGGGCACAACCGCGCCCAAAAAAGAGCGGCCGAACCCCTTGTCGTCAAGTTCGTCCTGCGGAAAAACGCCAAAAAACGGGGTGGGCTATAGCCTTGGGGCGTGGGGCTGGCGAACTTCGTTCGCCTTCCTCGGAATGTGCCGAGACTTTGCCCACCCCCTGCCCGCGACAAAAATAGGACTTGGGCACAGCCACGCCCAAAAAAGAGCAGCCGAACCCCTTGGCGCCAAGTTCGTCCTGCGGAAAAATGCCCGAAAAAGGGGTGGGCTATAGCCTTGGGTCGTGGGGCGGGCGGACTTCTTCCGCCGGACTCGGAATGGGCCGAGACTTTTCGCACCCCCTTCCCGCGACAAAAATAGGCCGCGGGCAAGGCCGCACCCAAAAAGGAGCAGCCGAACGCCTTGGCGCCAATTTCGTCCTACGGAAAAATGCCCAAAAAAGAGGTGTGCTATAGCCTTGGGGCGTGGGGCTGGCGCACTTCGTCCGCCAGACTCGGAATGTGCCGAGACTTTGCCCACCCCCTCCCCGCGACAAAAGTAGGCCGTGGGCTCAGCCGCGCCCAAAAAACAGCAGCCGAACCCCTTGGCGCCAAGTTCGTCCTGCGGAAAAATGCCCAAAAAAGGTGTGGGCTATAGCCTTGGGGCGTGCGGCAGGCGAACTTCGTCTGCCGGACTCGGAATGCGCCGAGACTTTGCCCATCCCCTCCCCGCGACAAAAATAGGCCACGGGCACAGCCGCACCCAAAAAAGAGCAGCCGAACCCCTTGGCGCCAAGTTCGTCCTGCGGAAAAATGCTCAAAAAAGTTGTGCGCTATAACCTTGGGGCGTGGGGCTGCCAAAGTTCGACCGCCGGACTCGGAATGGGCCGAGACTTTTCCCACCCCCTCCCCGAGACAAAAATAGGCTGCGGGCACAGCCGTGGCCGAAAAAGAGCAGCCGAACCACTTGGCGCCAAGTTCGTCCTGCGGAAAAATGCCCAAAAAACGGGTGGGCTTTAGCCTTGGGGCATGGGGCGGGCGGACTTCGTCCGCCGGACTTGGAATGTGCCAAGACTTTGCCCACCCCATGCCCGCGACAAAAATTGGCTGCAGGCACAGCCACGCCCAAAAAAGAGCAGCCGAACCCCTTGGTGCCAAGTTCGTCCTGCGGAAAAATGCCCAAAAAGGGGGTGGGCTATAGACTTGGGGCGTAGGGCTGGCGAACTTCGTCCGCCGGACTCGGAATGTGCCGAGACTTTGCCCACCCCCTGCCCACGACAAAAATAGGACGCGGGCACAGCCGCGCCCAAAAAAGAGCAGCCGAACCCCTTGGCGCCAAGTTCGTCCTGCGGAAAAATGCCCAAAAAAGGGGTGGGCTATAGCCTTGGGGCGTGCGGCTGGCGAACTTCGTCTGCCGGACTCGAAATGTGCCGAGACTTTGCCCATCCCCTCCCGCGACAAAAATAGGCCACGGGCACAGCTGCACCCAAAAAAGAGCAGCCGAACCCCTTGGCGCCAAGTTCGTCCTGCGGAAAAATGCTCAAAAAAGTTGTGTGCTATAGCCTTGGGGCGTGGGGCTGCCGAAGTTTGACCGCCGGACTCGGAATGGGCCGAGACTTTTCCCACCCCCTCCCCGAGACAAAAATAGGCTGCGGGCACAGCCGCGCCCAAAAAATAGCAGCCGAACCCCTTGGCGCCAAGTTCGTCCTACGGAAAAATGCCCAAAAAGGGGGTGGGCTATAGCCTTGGGGCGTGGGGCTGGCGAACATCGTCCGCCGGACTCGGAATGTGCCGAGACTTTGCCCACCCCATGCCCGCGACAAAAATAGGCTACGGGTACAGCCGCGCCCAAAAAATAGCAGCCGAACGCCTTGGCGCCAAGTTCGTCCTGCGGAAAAATGCCCAAAAAAGGGGTGGGCTATAGCCATGGGGCGTGCGGCAGGCGAACTTCGTCCGCCGGACTCGGAATGTGCCGAGGCTTTGTCCATCCCCTCCCCGCGACAAAAATGGGCCGCGGGCACAGCCGCACCCAAAAAAGAGCAGCCGAACCCCTTGGCGCCAAGTTCATCCTGCGGAAAAATGCTCAAAAAAGTTGTGCACTATAGCCTTGGGGCGTGGGGCTGCCGAAGTTCGACCGCCGGACTCGGAATGGGCCGAGACTTTTCCCACCCCCTCCCCAAGACAAAAATAGGCTGCGGTCACAGCCGCGGCCGAAAAAGAGCAGCCGAACCCCTTAGCGCCAAGTTCGACCTGCGGAAAAATGCCCAAAAAAGGGGTGGGCTATAGCCTTCGGGCGTGGCGCGGGCTGACTTCGTCCGCTGGACTCGGAATGTGCCGAGACTTTGCCCACCCCATGCCCGCGACAAAAATAGGCTGCGGGCACAGCCGCGCCCAAAAAATAGCAGCCGAACCCCTTGGCGCCAAGTTCGTCCTGCGGAAAAATGCTCAACAAAGTTGTGCGCTATAGCCTTGGGGCGTGGGGCTGCCGAAGTTTGACCGCCGGACTCGGAATGGGCCGAGACTTTTCCCACCCCCACCCCGAGACAAAAATAGGCTGCGGACACAGCCGCGGCCGAAAAAGAGCAGCCGCACCCCTTGGCGCCAAGTTCGTCATGCGGAAAAATGCCCAAAAAGGGGGTGGGCTATAGCCTTGGGGCGTGGGGCTGGCGAACTTCGTACGCCTTCCTCGGAATGTGCCGAGACTTTGCCCACCCCCTCCCCGAGACAAAAATAGGCCGCGGGCACAGCCGTGCCCAAAAAAGAGCAGGCGAATCCCTTGGCGCCAGGTTCGTCCTGCGGAAAAATGCCCAAAAAGGGGGTGGGCTATAGCCTCGGGGCGTGGGGCTGGCGAAGTTCGTCCGCCTTCCTCGGAATGGGCCGAGACTTTTCCCACCCCCTCCCCGAGACAAAAATAGGCTGCGGGCACAGCCGCGGCCGAAAAAGAGCAGCCACACCCCTTTGCGCCATGTTCGTCCTGCGGAAAAATGCCCAAAAAGGGGGTCGGCTATAGCCTTGGGGCGTGGGGCTGGCGAACTTCGTCCGCCGGACTCGGAATGTGCCGAGACTTTGCCCACCCCCTCCCCGCGACAAAAATAGGCCGCGGGCACAGCCGTGCCCAAAAAAGAGCAGCCGAACCACTTTACGCCAAGTTCGTCCTGCGGAAAAATGCCCAAAAAAGGGGTGGGCTTTAGCCTTGGGGCGTGGGGCGGGCGGACTTCGTCCGCCGGACTCGGAATGTGCCGAGACTTTGCCCACCCCATGCCCGTGACAAAAATAGGCTGCGGGCACAGCTGCGCCCAAAAAAGAGCAGACGAACCCCTTGGTGCCAAGTTCGTCCTGCGGAAAAATGCCCAAAAAGGGGGTGGGCTATAGACTTGGGGCGTGGGGCTGGCGAACTTCGTCCGCCGGACTCGGAATGTGCCGAGACTTTGCCCACCCCATGCCCGCGACAAAAATAGGCTGCGGGCACAGCCGCACCCAAAAAAGAGCAGCCGAAGCCCTTGGTGCCAAGTTCGTCCTGCGGAAAAATGCCCAAAAAGGGGGTGGGCTATAGACTTGGGGCGTGGGGCTTGCGAACTTCGTCCGCTGGACTCGGAATGTGCCGAGACTTTGCCCACCCCCTGCCCGCGACAAAAATAAGATGCGGGCACAGCCGCGCCCAACAAAGAGCAGCCGAACCCCTTGGCGCCAAGTTCGTCTTGCGGAAAAATGCCCAAAAAAGGGGTGGGCTATAGCCTTTGGGCGTGGGACCGGCAAAGTTCATCCCCCTTCCTCGGAATGGGCCGAGACTTTGCCCACCCCCTCCCCACGCCAAAAATTGGCCGTGGGCACAGCCGCGCCCAAAAAAGAGCAGCCGAACCCGTTGGCGCCAAGTTCGTCCTGCGGAAAAATTCCCAAAAAGGAGGTGGGCTATAGCCTTTCGGCGTGGAGCCGGCGCACTTCGTCCGCCTTCTTCAGAATGGGCTGAGACTTTGCCCATCCCCTCCCCTCGACAAAAATAGGCCGAGCGCACAGCCGCGCCCAAAAAAGAGCAGCCGAACCCCTTGGCGCCAAGTTCGTCCTGCGGAAAATTGCCCAAAAAAGGGGTGCGCTATAGCCTTTGGGCGTGGGACCGGCAAAGTTCATCCGCCTTCCTCGGAATGGGCCGAGACTTTGCCCACCCCCTCCCCACGCCAAAAATAGACCGCAGGCACAGCCGCACCCAAAAAATAGCTGCCGATCCCCTTGGTGCCAAGTTCGTCCTGCGGAAAAATGCACAAAAAAGGGGTGTGTTATAGCCTTTGGGCATGGGGCTGGCAATGTTCATACGCCTTCCTCGGAATAGGCCGAGACTTTGCCCATCCCCTCCCCGAACCAAAAATAGGCCGCAGGCACAGTCGCGCCCAAAAAAGACCAGCCGAACCCCTTGGCGCCAAGTTCGTCTTGCGGAAAAATGCCCAAAAAAGGGGCGGGCTATAGCCTTTGGGCGTGGGACCGGCAAAGTTCATCCCCCTTCCTCGGAATGGGCCGAGACTTTGCCCACCCCCTCCCCACGCCAAAAATTGGCTGCGGGCACAGCCGCGCCCAAAAAAGAGCTGCCGAACCCCTTGACGCCAAGTTCGTCCTGCGGAAAAATGCCCAAAAAGGGGGTGGGCTATAGCCTTTCGGCGTGGAGCCGGCGCACTTCGTCCGCCTTCCTCAGAATGGGCCGAGACTTTGCCCATCCCCTCTCCTCGACAAAAATAGGCCGAGGGCACAGCCGCGCCCAAAAAAGAGCAGCCGAACCCCTTGGTGCCAAGTTCGTCCTACGGAAAAATGCCCAAAAAAGGGGTGCGCTATAGCCTTTGGGCGTGGGACCTGCAAATTTCATCCACCTTCCTCGGAATGGGACGAGACTTTGCCCACCCCCTCCCCACGCCAAAAATAGATCGCAGGCACAGCCGCACCAAAAAAATAGCAGCCGAACCCCTTGGCGCCAAGTTCGTCCTGCGGAAAAATGCCCAAAAAAGGGGTGTGTTATAGCCTTTGGGCATGCGGCTGGCAATGTTCATACGCCTTCCTCGGAATAGGCCGAGACTTTGCCCGTCCCCTCCCCGAACCAAAAATAGGCCGCAGGCACAGTCGAGCCCAAAAAAGAGCAGCCGAACCCCTTGGCGCCAAGTTCGTCCTATGGAAAATTGCCCCAAAAGGGGGTGGGCTATAGCCTTGGGGCGTGGGGCCGGCGAACTTCGTCCGCCTGACTCGGAATGGGCCGAGACTTTTCCCATCCCCTCCCCACGACCAAAATAGGCCGCGGGCACAGTCGCGCCCCAAAAAGAGCATCCGAACCCCTTGGCGCCAAGTTTGTCCTGAGGAAAAATGCTCAAAAAAGGGGTGTGCTATAGCCTTTGGGCGTGGGGCCGGCGAACTTCATCCGCCTTCCTCGGAATGGGCCGAGACTTTGGCCACCCCCTCTCCGTGACAAAAATAGGCCGCGGACGCAGCCGCAACCAAAAAAGAGCAGCCGAACCTCTTGGCGCCAAGTTCGTCCTACGGAAAAATGCCCAAAAAGGGGGTGGGCTATAGCCTTAGGGCGTGGGGCCGGCGCACTTCGTCCGCCGGACTCGGAATGGGCCGAGACTTTTCCCATCCCCTCCCCACGACAAAAGTAGGCCGCGGGCAGAGCCCCGCCCAAAAAAGAGCAGCCGAACCGCATGGCGCCAAGTTCGTCCTGTGGAAAAATGCCCAAAAAAGGGGTGTGCTATAGCCTTTGGGCGTGGGGCCGACAAAGTTCATCCGCCTATCTCGGAATGGGCCGAGACTTTGCCCACCCCCTCCCCACGCCAAAAATAGATCGCAGGCACAGCCGCACCAAAAAAATAGCAGCCGAACCCCTTGGCGCCAAGTTCGTCCTGCGGAAAAATGCCCAAAAAAGGGGTGTGTTATAGCCTTTGGGCATGCGGCTGGCAATGTTCATACGCCTTCCTCGGAATAGGCCGAGATTTTGCCCGTCCCCTCCCCGAACCAAAAATAGGCCGCAGGCACAGTCGTGCCCAAAAAAGAGCAGCCGAACCGCATGGCGCCAAGTTCGTCCTGTGGAAAAATGCCCAAAAAAGGGGTGTGCTATAGCCTTTGGGCGTGGGGCCGACAAAGTTCATCCGCCTTTCTCGGAATGGGCCGAGACTTTGCCCACCCTATCCCCGCGACAAAAATTGGCCGCGGGCACAGCCGTGCCCAAAAAAGAGCAGCCGAACTCCTTGGCGCCAAGTTCATCCTGCGGAAAAATGCCCAAAAAGGGGGTGGGCTATAGTCTTTGGGCGTGGGGCGGGCGGACTTCGTCCGCCTACTTCGGAATGGGCCGAGACTTTGCCCACCCCCTCCCCGCAAAAGAAATAGCCCGTGGGCACAGCCGCGCCCAAAAATGAGCAGCCGAACCCCTTGGCGCCAAGTTCGTCCTGCGGAAAAATGCCCAAAAAATGGGTGTGCTATAGCCTTGGGGCGTGGGGCTGGCGAACTTCGTCTGCCTTCATCGGAATGGGCTGAGACTTTACCCACCCCCTCCCCCGCGACAAAAATAGGCCGCGGGCACAGCCGCACCTAAAAAATAGCAGCCGAACCCCTTGGCGCGAAGTTCGTCCTACGAAAAAATGCCCAAAAAGGGGGTAGGCTATAGCCTTGGGGCGTGGGGCTGGCGAACTTCCTCCGCCGGACTCAGAATGGGCCGAGACTTTACCCACCCCCTCACCGTGACAAAAATAGGCCGCGGGCACAGCCGCGTCCAAAAAAGAGCGGCCGAACACCTTGGCGCCAAGTTCGTCCTGCGGAAAAATGCCCAAAAAGGGGGTGGGCTATAGCCTTGGGGCGTGGGGCGGGCGGACTTCGCCCGCCTACCTCGAAATGGGCCGAGACTTTGCCCACCCCCTCCCCGCAAAAAAAAATAGCCCGTGGGCACAGCCGCGCCAAAAAAAGAGCAGCCGAACCCCTTGGCGCCAAGTTCGTCCTGCGGAAAAATGACCAAAAAAGCGGTGGGCTATAGCCTTGAGGCGTGGGGCGGGCGGACTTCGTCCGCCTACCTCGGAATGGGCCGAGACTTTACCCACCCCCTCCCTGCGACAAAAATAGGCCGCGGACACAGCCGCGCCTAAAAAATAGCAGCCGAACCCCTTGGCGCCAAGTTCGTCCTGCGGAAAAATGCCCAAAAAGGGGGTGGGCTATAGCCTTGGGGTGTGGGGCTGGCGAACTCCGTCCGCCGGACTCAGAATGGGCCGAGACATTTCCAACCCCATACCCGCGACAACAATAGCACGAGGGCACAGCCGCACCCAAAAAAGAGAAGCCGAACCCCTTGACACCAAGTTCGTCCTGCGGAAAAATGCCCAAAAAAGGGGTGTGCTATAGCCTTTGGGCGTGGGGCCGACAAAGTTCATCCGCCTTTCTCGGAATGGGCCGAGACTTTTCCCACCACCTCCCCGTGACAAAAATAGGCCGCGGGAACAGCCGCACCCTGAAAAGAGCAGCCGAACCCCTTGGCGCCAAGTTCGTCCTGCGGAAAAATGCCCAAAAAAGGGGTGTGTTATAGCCTTTGGGCGTGGGGCCGACAAAGTTCATCCGCCTTTCTCGGAATGGGCCGAGACTTTGCCCACCCCATCCCCACGACAAAAATTGGCCGCGGGCACAGCCGTGCCCAAAAAAGAGCAGCCGAACTCCTTGGCGCCAAGTTCATCCTGCGGAAAAATGCCCAAAAAGGGGGTGGGCTATAGTCTTGGGGCGTGGGGCGGGCGGACTTCGTCCGCCTACCTCAGAATGGGCCGAGACTTTGCCCACCCCTCCCCGCAAAAAAAATAGCCCGTGGGCACAGCCGCGTCCAAAAAAGAGCAGCCGAACCCCTTGGCGCCAAGTTCGTCCTGCGGAAAAATGCCCAAAAAGGGGGTAGGCTATAGCCTTGGGGCGTGGGGCTGGCGAACTTCCTCCGCCGCACTCAGAATGGGCCGAGACTTTACCCACCCCCGCACTGTGACAAAAATAGGCCGCGGGCACAGCCGCGCCCAAAAACGAGCGGCCGAACCCCTTGGCGCCAAGTTCATCCTGCGGAAAAATGCCCAAAAAGGGGGTGGGCTATAGTCTTGGGGCGTGGGGCGGGCGGACTTCGTCCGCCTACCTCGGAATGGGCCGAGACTTTGCCCACCCCCTCCCCGCAAAAAAAATAGCCCGTGGCCACAGCCGCGCCCAAAAAACAGCAGCCGAACCCCTTGGCGCCAAGTTCGTCCTGCGGAAAAATGCCCAAAAAATGGGTGTGCTATAGTCTTGGGGCGTGGGGCTGGCGAACTTCGTCTGCCTTCATCGGAATGGGCTGAGACTTTACCCACCCCCTCCCCGCGACAAAAATAGGCCGCGGGCACAGCCGCGCCTAAAAAATAGCAGCCGAACCCCTTGGCGCCAAGTTCGTCCTACGAAAAAATGCCCAAAAAGGGGGTAGGCTATAGCCTTGGGGCGTGGGGCTGGCGAACTTCCTCCGCCGCACTCAGAATGGGCCGAGACTTTACCCACCCCCTCACCGTGACAAAAATAGGCCGCGGGCACAGCCGCGCCCAAAAACGAGCGGCCGAACCCCTTGGCGCCAAGTTCGTCCTGCGGAAAAATGCCCAAAAAGGGGGTTGGCTATAGCCTTGGGGCGTGGGGCTGGCGAACTTCGTCCGCCTTCCTCGGAATTGGCCGAGACTTTACCCACCCCCTCCCTGCGACAAAAATAGGCCGCGGCCTCAGCCGCGCTTAAAAAATAGCAGCCGAACCCCTTGGCGCCAAGTTCGTCCTGCGGAAAAATGCCCAAAAAGGGAGTGGGCTATAGCCTTGGGGTGTGGGGCCGGCGAACATTGTCCGCCGGACTCGGAATGAGCCGAGACTTTGCCCACCCCCTCGCCACGACAAAAATACTCCGTGGGCACAGCCGCGCCGTAAAAAGAACAGCCGAACCCCTTGGCGCCAGGTTCGTCCTGCGGAAAAATGCCCAACAAAGGGATGGGCTATACCCATTGGGCGTGCGGCTGGCAAACTTCGTCCGCCTTCTTCGGAGTGGGCCGAGGCTTTTCCCACCCCTCCCTGTGACAAAAGTAGGCCGCGGGCACAGCCGTGCCCAAAAAGGAGCAGCCAAACCCCTTGGCGCCAAGTTCATCCTGCGGAAAACTGCCCAAAAAGGGGGTGGGCTATAGCCTTGGGGCGTGGGGCGGGCGGACTTCGTCCGCCTACCTCAAAATGGGCCGAGACTTTGCCCACACCCTCCCCGCAAAAAAAATAGCCCGTGGGCACAGCCGCGCCCAAAAAAGAGCAGCCGAACCCCTTGGCGCCAAGTTCGTCCTGCGGAAAAATGCCCAAAAAATGGGTGTGCTATAGTCTTGGGGCGTGGGGCTGGCGAACTTCGTCTGCCTTCATCGGAATGGGCTGAGACTTTACCCACCCCCTCCCCGTGACAAAAATAGGCCGCGGGCACAGCCGCGCCTAAAAAATAGCAGCCGAACCCCTTGGCGCCAAGTTCGTCCTACGAAAAAATGCCCAAAAAGGGGGTAGGCTATAGCCTTGGGGCGTGGGGCTGGCGAACTTCCTCCGCCGCACTCAGAATGGGCCGAGACTTTACCCACCCCCTCACCGTGACAAAAATAGGCCGCGGGCACAGCCGCGCCCAAAAACAAGCGGCCGAACCCCTTGGCGCCAAGTTCGTCCTGCGGAAAAATGCCCAAAAAGGGGGTTGGCTATAGCCTTGGGGCGTGGGGCTGGCGAACTTCGTCCGCCTTCCTCGGAATGGGCCGAGACTTTACCCACCCCCTCCCTGCGACAAAAATAGGCCGCGGGCACAGCCGCGCTTAAAAAATAGCAGCCGAACCCCTTGGCGCCAAGTTCGTCCTGCGGAAAAATGCCCAAAAAGGGAGTGGGCTATAGCCTTGGGGTGTGGGGCCGGCGAACATTGTCCGCCGGACTCGGAATGAGCCGAGACTTTGCCCACCCCCTCGCCACGACAAAAATACTCCGTGGGCACAGCCGCGCCGTAAAAAGAACAGCCGAACCCCTTGGCGCCAGGTTCGTCCTGCGGAAAAATGCCCAACAAAGGGATGGGCTATACCCATTGGGCGTGCGGCTGGCAAACTTCGTCCGCCTTCTTCGGAGTGGGCCGAGGCTTTTCCCACCCCTCCCTGTGACAAAAGTAGGCCGCGGGCACAGCCGTGCCCAAAAAGGAGCAGCCGAACCCCTTGGCGCCAAGTTCATCCTGCGGAAAACTGCCCAAAAAGGGGGTGGGCTATCGCCTTGGGGCGTGGGGCGGGCGGACTTCGTCAGCCTACCTCGAAATGGGCCGAGACTTTGCCCACACCCTCCCCGCAAAAAAAATAGCCCATGGGCACAGCCGCGCCCAAAAAAGAGCAGCCGAACCCCTTGGCGCCAAGTTCGTCCTGCGGAAAAATGCCCAAAAAAGCGGTGGGCTATAGCCTTGAGGCGTGGGGCGGGCGGACTTCGTCCGCCTACCTCGGAATGGGCCGAGACTTTGCCCACCCCCTCCCCGCAAAAAAAATAGGCCGCGGGCACAGCGGGGCCCAAAAAAGAGCAGCCGAACCCCATGGTGCCCAGTTCGTCCTGCGGAAAAATGCCCAAAAAAGGGGTGGGCTATAGCCTTGGGGCGTGGGGCTGGCGAACTTCGTCCGCCTTCCTCGGAGCGGGCCGAGACTTTACCCACCCCCGCCCCGCGACAAAAATAGGCATCGGGCACAGCCGCGCCCAAAAAAGAGCAGCCGAACCCCTTGGCGCCAAGTTCGTCCTGTGCAAAAATGCCCAAAAAAGGGGTGTGCTATAGCCTTTGGGCGTGGGGCTGGCGATCTTCGTTCGCCTTCTTCGGTGTGGGCCGAGACTTTGCCCAGCCCCTCCCCGCGACAAAAATAGGCCGCGGGCACAGCCGCGCCCAAAAAAGAGCAGACGAACACCTAGGCACCAAGTTCGTCCTACGGAAAAATGCCCAAAAGTGGGTGGGCTATAGCCTTTGGGCGTGGGGCGGGCAGACTTCGTCCGCCGGACTCGGAATGGGCCGAGACTTTGCCCACCCCCTCCCTGCAATAAAAATAGGCATCGGGCACAGCCGCACCCAAAAAAGAGCAGCCGAACCCCTTGGCGCCATGGTCGTCCTGCAGAAAAATGAACAAAAAGGGGGTGGGCTATAGCCTTGGGGCGTGGGGCTGGCGAACTTCGTCCGCTGGACTCGGAATGGGCCGAGACTTTTCCCACCACCTCCCCGTGACAAAAATAGGCCGCGGGCGCACACGCGCCCAAAAAAGAGCAGCGGAAATCCTTGGCGCCAAGTTCGTCCCGCGGAAAACTGCCCAAAAAAGGGGTCTGCTATAGCCTTGGGGCGTGGAGCTGCCGAAGTTCGTCCGCCGGACTCGGAATGGGCCGAGACTTTCCCCACCCCCTCCCCGTGACAAAATTAGGCCACGTGCACACCCGCTTCCAAAAAAGAGTTGCCAAAACCCTTGGCGCCAAGTTCGTCCTGCGGAAAAATGCCCAAAAAAGGGGTGGGCTATAGCCTTGGGGCGTGGGGCTGGCGAACGTCGTCCGCCGGACTCGGAATGTGCCGAGACATTGTCCACCCCCTCCCCGTGACAAAAATAGGCCACGGGCACAGCCGCGCCCAAAAAAGAACAGCCGAACCCCTGGGAACCAAGTTCGTCCTGCAGAAAAGTTCCCAAAAAAGAGGTGTGCTACAGCAATAGGCCGTGGGGCTGCCGAAGTTCGTCCGCCGGACTCGAAATGGGCCGAGACTTTTCCCACCCCCTCCCCGCGACAAAAATAGGCCGCGGGTACAGCCGCGCCCAAAAAAGAGCAGCCGAACCCCTTGGCGCCAAGTTCGCCCTGCGGAAAAATGCTCAAAAAAGGGGTGGGCTATAGCCTTGGGGCGTGGGGCCGGCGGACGAATGGGCCGAGACTTTGCCCACCCCCTCCCCATGACAAAAATAGGCTGCGGGCACAGCTGCGCCCAAAAAAGAGCAGCCGAACCCCTTGGCGCCAAGTTCGTCCTGCGGAAAAGTGCCTAAAAAAGAGGTGTGCTACAGCAATAGGCCGTGGGGCTGCCGAAGTTCGTCCGCCGGACTCGGAACGGGCCGAGACTTTTCCCACCCCCTCCGCGCAACAAAAATAGGCCGCGGGCACAGCCGCGCCCAAAAAAGAGCAGCCGAACCCCTTGGCGCCAAGTTCGTCCTGCGGAAAAAATGCCCAAAAAGGGGGTGGGCGTTAGCCTTGGGGCGTGGGGATGGCGAACTTTGTCCGCCGGTCTCGGAATGGGCCGAGATGTGGCCCACCCCCTCCCAGTGACAAAAATAGGCCACGGGCACAGCCGCACCCAAAAAAGAGCAGCCGAACCCCTTGGCGCCAATTTCATCCTGCGGCAAACGGCCCAAAAAAGGGGTGTGCTATAGCCGTTGGGCGTGGGGCCAGCAAAGTTCATCCGCCTTCCTCGGAATGGGCCGAGACTTTGCCCACCCCCTCCCCATGCCAAAAATAGGCCGCGGGCACAGTCGCACCCAAAAAAGAGCAGCCGAACCCCTTGGCCCCAAGTTCGTCCTGCGGCAAAACGCCCAAAAAAGGGGTGTGCTATAGCCTTTGGGCGTAGGGCCAGCAAAGTTCATCCCCCATCCTCGGAATGGCCCGAGACTATACCCACCCCCTCCCCGCGCCAAAAATAGGCCGCGGGCACAGTCGCGCCCAAAAAAGAGCAGCCGAACCCCTTGGCGCCAAGTTCGTCCAGCGGAAAAATGCCCAAAAAGGGGTGGGCTATAACCTTGGGGCGTGGGGCCGGCTTACTTCGTCCGCCGGACTCGGAATCCGCCGAAACTTTTCCCACCCCCTCCCCGCAACAAAAATAGCCGCGGGCACAGCCGTGCCCAAGAAAGAGCAGCCAAACCCCTTGGCGCCAAATTCGTCCTGAGGAAAAATGCCCAAAAAAGGGGTGTGCTATAGCCTTTGGGCGTGGGGCCGGTGAACTTCGTCCGCCTTCCTTGGAATGGGCCGAGACTTTGGCCACCCCCTCCCCGCGACAAAAATAGGCTGCGGGCACTGCCGCGCCCAAAAAAGAGCCGCCGAACCCCTTGGCGCCAAGTTCGTCCTGCGGAAAAATGCCCAAAAAAGGGGTGCACTATAGCCTTGGGGCGTGGGGCTGCCGAAGCTTGTCTGCCGGACTCGGAATGGGCCGAGACTTTTCCCACCCCCTCCCCGCATGAAATATAGGCCTCGGCCACAGCCGCGGCCAAAAAAGAGCAGACGAACCCCTAGGCACTAAGTTCGTCCTGCGGAAAATGCCCAAAAAAGGGGTGTGCTATAGCCTTTGGGCGTGGGGCCGGTGAACTTCGTCCGCCTTCCTCGGAAAGGGCCGAGATTTTGCTCACCCCCTACCCGCGCCAAAAATAGGCCGTGGGCACAGCCGCGCCCAAAAAAGAGCACGCGAACCCCTTGGCGTCAAGTTCGTCCTGCGGAAAAATGCCCAAAAAAGGGGTGTGCTATAGCCTTGGGGCTTGGGGCTGCCGAAGTTCATCTGCCGCACTCGGAATGGGCCGAGACTTTTCCCACGCACTCCCCGCGCCAAAAACAGGACATGGGCACAGCCGAACCCCTTGGCGCCAAGTTCGTCCTGCGGAAAAATGCCCAAATAAGGGGTGTGCTATAGCCTTTGGGCGTGGGGCTGGCGAACGTCGTCCGCCGGACTCGGAATGTGCCGAGACATTGTCCACCCCCTCCCCGTGACAAAAATAGGCCACGGGCACAGCCGCGCCCAAAAAAGAACAGCCGAACCCCTGGGAACCAAGTTCGTCCTGCAGAAAAGTGCCCAAAAAAGAGGTGTGCTACAGCAATAGGCCGTGGGGCTGCCGAAGTTCGTCCGCCGGACTCGAAATGGGCCGAGACTTTTCCCACCCCCTCCCCGCGACAAAAATAGGCCGCGGGTACAGCCGCGCCCAAAAAAGAGCAGCCGAACCCCTTGGCGCCAAGTTCGTCCTGCGGAAAAATGCTCAAAAAAGGGGTGGGCTATAGCCTTGGGGCGTGGGGCCGGCGAACTTCGTCCGCCGGACTCGGAATGGGCCGAGACTTTGCCCACCCCCTCCCCATGATAAAAATAGGCTGCGGGCACAGCTGCGCCCAAAAAAGAGCAGCCGAACACCTTGGCGCCAAGTTCGTCCTGCGGAAAAGTGCCCAAAAAAGAGGTGTGCTACAGCAATAGGCCGTGGGGCTGCCGAAGTTCGTCCGCCGGACTCGAAACGGGCCGAGACTTTTCCCACCCCCTCCGCGCAACAAAAATAGGCCGCGGGCACAGCCGCGCCCAAAAAAGAACAGCCGAACCCCTGGGAACCAAGTTCGTCCTGCAGAAAAGTGCCCAAAAAAGAGGTGTGCTACAGCAATAGGCCGTGGGGCTGCCGAAGTTCGTCCGCCGGACTCGAAATGGGCCGAGACTTTTCCCACCCCCTCCCCGCGACAAAAATAGGCCGCGGGTACAGCCGCGCCCAAAAAAGAGCAGCCGAACCCCTTGGCGCCAAGTTCGCCCTGCGGAAAAATGCTCAAAAAAGGGGTGGGCTATAGCCTTGGGGCGTGGGGCCGGCGAACTTCGTCCGCCGGACTCGGAATGGGCCGAGACTTTGCCCACCCCCTCCCCATGACAAAAATAGGCTGCGGGCACAGCTGCGCCCAAAAAAGAGCAGCCGAACCCCTTGGCGCCAAGTTCGTCCTGCGGAAAAGTGCCCAAAAAAGAGGTGTGCTACAGCAATAGGCCGTGGGGCTGCCGAAGTTCGTCCGCCGGACTCGGAACGGGCCGAGACTTTTCCCACCCCCTCCGCGCAACAAAAATAGGCCGCGGGCACAGCCGCGCCCAAAAAAGAGCAGCCGAACCCCTTGGCGCCAAGTTCGTCCAGCGGAAAAATGCCCAAAAAGGGGTGGGCTATAACCTTGGGGCGTGGGGCCGGCTTACTTCGTCCGCCGGACTCGGAATCCGTCGAAACTTTTCCCACCCCCTCCCCGCAGCAAAAATAGCCGCGGGCACAGCCGTGCCCAAGAAAGAGCAGCCAAACCCCTTGGCGCCAAATTCGTCCTGAGGAAAAATGCCCAAAAAAGGGGTGTGCTATAGCCTTTGGGCGTGGGGCCGGTGAACTTCGTCCGCCTTCCTTGGAATGGGCCGAGACTTTGGCCACCCCCTCCCCCGCGACAAAAATAGGCTGCGGGCACTGCCGCGCCCAAAAAAGAGCCGCCGAACCCCTTGGCGCCAAGTTCGTCCTGCGGAAAAATGCCCAAAAAAGGGGTGCACTATAGCCTTGGGGCGTGGGGCTGCCGAAGCTTGTCTGCCGGACTCGGAATGGGCCGAGACTTTTCCCACCCCCTCCACGCATGAAATATAGGCCTCGGCCACAGCCGCGGCCAAAAAAGAGCAGACGAACCCCTAGGCACTAAGTTCGTCCTGCGGAAAATGCCCAAAAAAGGGGTGTGCTATAGCCTTTGGGCGTGGGGCCGGTGAACTTCGTCCGCCTTCCTCGGAAAGGGCCGAGATTTTGCTCACCCCCTACCCGCGCCAAAAATAGGCCGTGGGCACAGCCGCGCCCAAAAAAGAGCACGCGAATCCCTTGGCGTCAAGTTCGTCCTGCGGAAAAATGCCCAAAAAAGGGGTGTGCTATAGCCTTGGGGCTTGGGGCTGCCGAAGTTCATCTGCCGCACTCGGAATGGGCCGAGACTTTTCCCACGCACTCCCCGCGCCAAAAACAGGACATGGGCACAGCCGAACCCCTTGGCGCCAAGTTCGTCCTGCGGAAAAATGCCCAAATAAGGGGTGTGCTATAGCCTTTGGGCGTGGGGCTGGCGAACGTCGTCCGCCGGACTCGGAATGTGCCGAGACATTGTCCACCCCCTCCCCGTGACAAAAATAGGCCACGGGCACAGCCGCGCCCAAAAAAGAACAGCCGAACCCCTGGGAACCAAGTTCGTCCTGCAGAAAAGTGCCCAAAAAAGAGGTGTGCTACAGCAATAGGCCGTGGGGCTGCCGAAGTTCGTCCGCCGGACTCGAAATGGGCCGAGACTTTGGCCACCCCCTCCCCGGGACAAAAATAGGCCGCGGGCACAGGCGCGCCCAAAAAAGAGCAGCCGGACCCCTTGGCGCCAAGTTCGTCCTGCGGCAAAAGGCCCAAAAAAGGGGTGTGCTATAGCCATTGGGCGTGGGGCCAGCAAAGTTCATCCGCCTTCCTCGGAATGGGCCAAGACTTTGCCCACCCCCTACCCGCGCCAAAAATAGGCCGCGGGCACAGTCGCGCCCAAAAAAGAGCAGCCGAACCCCTTGGCGCCAAGTTCGTCCTGCGGAAAAATGCCCAAAAAGGGGTGGGCTGTAGCCTTGGGGCGTGGGGCCGGCGTACTTCGTCCGCCGGACTCGGAATCGGCCGAGACTTTTCCCACCCCCTCCCCGCAACAAAAATAGGCCGCGGGCACAGCCGTGCCCAAAAAAGAGTAGCTGAACCCCTTGGCGCCAAGTTCGTCCTGAGGAAAAATGCCCAAAAAAGGGGTGTGCTATAGCCTTTGGGCGTGGGGCCGGCGCACTTCGTCCGCCTTCCTCGGAATGGGCCGAGACTTTGGCCACCCCCTCCCCGCGACAAAAATAGGCTGCGGCCACAGCCGCACCCAAAAAAGAGCAGCCGGACCCCTTGGCGCCAAGTTCGTCCTGTGGCAAAAGGCCCAAAAAGGGGGTGTGCTATAGCCGTTGGGCGTGGGGCCGGCAAAGTTCATCCGCCTTCCTTAGAATGGGCCGAGACATTGGCCACCCCCTCCCCGCAATAAAAATACGCCGCGGGCACAGCCGCGCCCAAAAAAAAGCAGCCGAACCCCTTGGCGCAAAGTTCGTCCAGCGGAAAAATGCCAAAAAAAGGGGTGTGCCATAGCCTTTGGGCGTGGGGCCGGTAAAGTTCATGCCCCTCCTCGGAATGTGCCGAGACTTATCCCAACCCCTCCCCGCGACAAAAATTGGCCGCGGGCACAGCCGCGTCCAAAAAAGAGCAGCCGAACCCCTAGCCGCCAAGTTCGTCCTGCGGCAAAATGCCCAAAAAAGGGGTGTGCTATAGCCTTTGGGCGTGGGGCTGGCGAACTTCGTCCGCCAGACTCAGAACGGACCGAGACTTTTCCCACCCCCTCTCTGCGACAAAAATAGGCCGCGGGCACAGCCGCGCCCATAAAAGAGCAGCCGAACCCCTCGGCACCAAGTTCGTCCTGCGGAAAAATGCAAAAAAAGGGGTGGGCTATAGCCTTGGGGCATGGGGCCGGCGCACTTCGTCCGCCGAACTGGGAATGGGCCGAGACTTTTCCCACCCCCTCCCCGCGACAAAACTAAGCCGCGGGCACAGCCGCGCCCAAAAAAGAGCAGCCGAACCCCTTGGCGTTAAGTTCGTCCTACGGAAAAATGCCCAAAAAAGGGGTGTGGTATAGCCTTGGGGCGTGGGGCCGGCAAAGTTCGTCCGCCGGACTCGGAATGGACCGAGACTTCGCCCACCCCCTCCCCGCAATAAAAATAGGCCGCGGTCACAGCCGCGCCCAAAGAAGAGCAGCCGAACACCTTGGCGCCAAGTTCGTCTTGCGGAAAAATGCCCAAAAAAGGGGTCGGCAATAGCCTTGGGGCGTGGGGGGGGGGCGAACTTCGTCCACCGGACTCGGAATTGGCCGAGACTTTGCCCACCCCCTCCCCGCAAGAAAAATAGGCCGCGGGCACAGCCGCGTCCAAAAAAGAGCAACCGAACCCCTTGGCGCCAAGTTCGTCCAGCGGAAAGATGCCCAAAAAGGGGGTGGGCTATAGCCTTGGGGAGTGGGGCTGGCGAACTTCGTCCCCCGGACTCGGAATGGGCCGCGACTTTGGCCTCCCCCTGCCCATGACAAAAATAGGCCGTGGGCGCAGCCGCGCACAAAAAAGAGCGGCCGACCCCTTGGCGCCAAGTTCGTCCCGCGGAAAAATGCCCAAAAAGGGGGTGGGCTATAGCCTTTGGGCGTGGGGCGGGCGAACTTCGTCCGCCGGACTCGGAATGGGCCGAGACATTGGCCACCCCCTCCCCGCAATAAAAATAGGCCGCGGGCACAGCCGCGACCAAAAAAGAGCAGCCGAACCCCTTGGCGCCAAGTTCGTCCCACGGAAAAATGCCCAAAAAAGGGATGTGATAGCCTTTGGGCGTGGGGCCGGCGAACTTCATCCGCCTTCCTCGGAATGTGCCCAGACTTTTCCCAACCCCTCCCCGCGACAAAAATAAGCCACGGGCACAGCCTCGCCCAAAAAAGAGTAGCCAATCCCCTTGGCGCCAAGTTCGTCCCTCGGAAAAATGCCCAAAAAAGGGATGTGATAGCCTTTGGGCGTGGGGCCGGCGAACTTCATCCGCCTTCCTCGGAATGGGCCGAGACTTTAGGCACTCCCTCCCCGTGACAAAAATAGGCCGCGGGCACTGCCTCGCCCAAAAAAGAGTAGCCGAACCCCTTGCCGCCAAGTTCGTCCTGCGGCAAAATGCCCAAAAAATGGGTGTGCTACAACCTTTGGGCGTGGGGCCGGCAAAGTTCATCCCCCTTCCTCGAAATGGGCCGCGACTTTGCCCACCCCCTCCCCACGATAAAAATAGGCCGCGGCCATAGCCGCGCCAAAAAAGAGCAGCCGAACCCCTTGGCGCCAAGTTCGTCCTGCGGCAAAATGCCAAAAAAAGGGGTTTGCTATAGCCTTTGGGCGTGGGGCTGCCGAACTTCGTCCGCCGGACTCAGAACGGACCGAGACTTTGCCCACCCCCTCTCTGCGACAAAAATAGGCCGCGGACACAGCCGCGTCCAAAAAAGAGCAACCGAACCCCTTGGCGCCAAGTTCGTCCAGCGGAAAGATGCCCAAAAAGGGGGTGGGCTATAGCCTTGGGGAGTGGGGCTGGCGAACTTCGTCCCCCGGACTCGGAATGGGCCGAGACTTTGGCCTCCCCCTGCCCATGACAAAAATAGGCCGTGGGCGCAGCCGCGCACAAAAAAGAGCGGCCGAACCCCTTGGGGCCAAGTTCGTCCAGCGGAAAAATGCCCCAAAAGGGGGTGGGCTATAGCCTTGGGACGTGGGGCTGGCGATATTCGTCCGCCGGACTCGGAATGGGCCGAGACTTTTCCCACCCCCTCCCCGCGACAAAAATAGGCCGCAGGCACTGCCGCGCCCAAAAGAGAGCAGCCGAACCCCTTGGCGCCAAGTTCGTCCGGCGGAAAAATGCCCAAAAAGGGGGTGGGCTATAGCCTTGGGGCGTGAGGCGGGCGAACTTCGTTTGCCGGACTCGGAATGGGCCGAGACTTTCCGCACCCCCTCCCCACGATAAAAATAGGCCGCGCGCACAGCCGCGCCCAAAAGAGAGCAGCCGAACCCCTTGGCGCCAAGTTCGTCCGGCGGAAAAATGCCCAAAAAGGGGGTGGGCTATAGTCTTGGCGCGTGGGGCTGGCGAATTTGGTCTGCCGGACTCGGAATGGGCCGAGACTTTTCCCACCCCTCCCCACGACAAAAATATGCCACGGGCACAGCCGCGCCCAAAAAAGAGCAGCCGAACCCCTTGGCGCCAAGTTTGTCCTGCGGAAAAATGCCCAAAAAGGGGGCGTGCTATAGCCTAGGGGCGTGGGGCTGGCGAACTTCGTCCGCCGGACTCGGAATGGGCCGAGGCTTTGCCCACCCCCTCCCCGCGACAAAAATAGGCCGTGGGCACAGCCACGCCCAAAAAAGATCAGCCGAACCCCTTTGCGCCAAGTTCGTCCTGCGGAAAAATGCCCAAAAAAGGGGTGGGCTATAGCCTTGGGACATGGGGCTGGCGATCTTCGTCCGCCGGACTCGGAATGGGCCGATACTTTTCCCACCCCCTCCCCGCGATAAAAATAGGCCGCGGGCCCAGCCGCGCCCAAAAAAGAGCAGCTGAACCCCTTGGCAAAAAGTTCATCCAGCGGAAAAATGCCCAAAAAAGGGGTGGGCTATAGCTTTGGGGCGTGGGGCGGGCGAACTTCGTCCGCCGGACTCGGCATGGGCAGAGACTTTGACCACCCCCTCCCCACGACAAAAATAGGCCGCGGGCACCGCCGTGTCTAAAAAAGAGCAGCCGAACCCTTTGGCGCCAAGTTCGTCCAACGGAAAAATGCCCAAAAAGGGGGTGGGCTATAGCCTTGGGGCGTGGGGATGGCGAACTTCGTCCGCCGGACTCGGAATGGGCCGAGGCTTTGTCCACCCCCTCCCTGCGACAAACATAGGCCGCGGGCACAGCCATGCCCAAAAAAGAGCGGGCGAACCCCTTGGCGCCAAGTTCGTCCTGTGGAAAAATGCCCAAAAAAGGGGTGGGCTATAGCCTTGGGGCGTGGGGATGGCGAACTTCGTCCGCCGGACTCGGAATGGGCCAAGGCTTTGACCACCCCCTCCCCGAGACAAAAGTAGGCCGCAGGCACAGCCGCGCCCAAGAAAGAGCAGCCGAACCCCTTGGCGAAAAGTTCGTCCAGAGGAAAAATGCCCAAAAAAGGGGTGGGCTATAGCTTTGGGGCGTGGGGCTGGCGAACTTCGTCCGCCAGACTCAGAATGCGCCGAGGCTTTGCCGACCCCCTTCCCGCTACAAAAATAAGCCGCGGGCACAGCCGCGCCCAAAAAAGTGCAGCTGAACCCCTTAACGCCAAGTTCGTCCTGCGGAAAACTGCCCAAAAAAGTGGTGGGCTATAGCCTTGGGGAGTGGGGCCGGCGGACTTCATCCGCCTTCCTAGGAATGGGCTTAGACTTTGGCCAACCCCTTCCAGTGCCAAAAATAGGCCGCGGGCACAGCCGCGCCCCAGAAAGAGCAGCCGAACCCCTTGGCGAAAAGTTTGTCCAGAGGAAAAATGCCCAAAAAAGTAGTGGCTTTAGCTTTGGGGCGTGGGGCGGGCGAACTTCGTCCGCCGGACTCGGAATGCGCCGAGGCTTTGCCCACCCCCTCCCCGCTACAAAAATAAGCCGCGGGCACAGCCGCGCCCAAAAAAGAGCAGCTGAACCCCTTAACGCCAAGTTCGTCCTGCGGAAAAATGCCCAAAAAAGGGGTGGGCTATAGCCTTGGGGCATGGGGCCGGCGCACTTCGTCCGCCGGACTCGGAATGGGCCGAGACTTTTCCCACCCCCTCCCCGTGACAAAAATAGGCCACGAGCACAGCCACGCCCAAAAAAGAGCAGCCGAACCCCTTGGCGCCACGTTAATCCTGCGGAAAAATGCCCAAAAAGGGGGGTGGGCTATAAGCCTTGGGGCGTGGGGCTGACGAACTTCGTCCGCCGGACTCGGGATGGGCCGAGACGTTTCTCACCCCCACCCCGCCACAAAAATAGGCCGCGGGCACCGCCGCACCCAAAAAAAGAGCAGCCGAACCCCTTGGCGCCAAGTTCGTCCTGCGGAAAAATGCCCAAATAGGGGGTGGGCTATAGCCTTGAGGCGTGGGGCCGGCGAACTTCGTCCGCCCGACTCGGAATGGGTTGAGACTTTGCCCACCCCCTCCACGCGACAAAAATAGGCCGCGGACACAGCCGCGCCCAAGAAAGAGCAGCCGAACCCCTTGGCGCCAAGTTCGTCCTGCGGAAAAATGCCCACAAATGGGGTGGGCAATAGCCTTGGGGCGTGGGGCTGGCGAACTTCGTCCGCCGAACTCGGAATGGGTCGAGACTTTGCCCACCCCCTCCCCGCGACAAAAATAGGCCGCGGGCAAAGCCGCGCCCAAAAAAGAGCAGCCGAACCCCTTGGCGCCAAGTTCATCCTGCGGAAAAATGCACAAAAAAGGGGTGTGCTATAGCCTTTGGGCGTGGGGCTGGCGAACTTCTTCCGCCAGACTCAGAATGGGCCGAGACTATTCCCACTCCCTCCCCGCGACAAAAATAGGCCGCGGGCACAGCCGCGCCCAAAAAAGAGCAGCCGAACCCCTTGGCGCCAAGTTCGTCCTGCGGAAAAATGCCCAAAAAAGGGGTGGGCTATAGCCTTGGGGCGTGGGGCGGGCGGACTACGTCCGCCGGACTCAGAATGGGCCGAGGCTTTGACCACCCCCTCCCCACGACAAAAATAGGCCGCGGGCACAGCCGCGCCCAAAAAAGAGCAGCCAAACCCCTTGGCGCCAAGTTCGTCCTGCGAAAAAATGCCAGAAAAAAGGCGTGCGCTATAGCCTTGGGGCGTGGGGCTGGCGAACTTCGTCCGCCTGCCTCGGAATGGGCCGAGACTTTGCCCACCCCCTCCCCGCGACAAAAATAGGCCGCGGGCACAGCTGCGGGGTGGGCTATAAGCCTTGGGGCGTGGGGCTGACGAACTTCGTCCGCTGGACTCGGAATGGGCCGAGACGTTTCCCACCCCCTCCCCGTGACAAAAATAGGCCGCGGGCACAGCCGCGCCCAAAAAAGAGCAGCCGAACCCCTTGGCGCTAAGTTCGTCCTGCTGAAAATTGCCCAAAAAAGGGGTGTGCTATAGCCTTGGGGCGTGGGGCTGCTGAAGTTCGTCCGCCAGACTCGGAATAGGTCGAGACGTTGCCCACCCCCTCCCTGTGACAAAAATAGGCCACGGGCACAGCCGCGCCCAAAAAAGAGCAGCCGACCCCTTGGTACCAAGTTCGTCCTGCGGAAAAATGCCCAAAAAACGGGTGGGCTATAGCCTTGGGGCGTGGGACTGGCGCAATTCTTCCGCCAGACTTGGAATGGCCCGAGACTTTGCCCACACCCTCCCCGTGACAAAAATAGGCCACGGGCACAGCCGCGCCCAAAAAAGAGCAGCCGAAACCATTGGCGCCAAGTTCGTCCTGCGGAAAAATGCCCAAAAAGGGGGTGGGCTATAGCCTTGGGGCGTGGGGCTGGCGAACTTCATCCGCCGGACTCGGAATGGGCCGGGACATTTCCCACCCCCTGCCCGCGACAAAAATATGCCACGGGCACAACTGCGCCCAAAAAAGAGCACCGGAAACCCTTGGCGCCAAGTTCGTCCTGCGGAAAAATGCCCAAAAAAGGGGTGGGCTAGAGCCCTGGCGCATGGGGCTGGCAAACTTTGTCCGCCTTCCTCGGAATGGGCCGAGACATTGCCCACCCCCTCCCCGCGACAAAAATAGGCCGCGGGCACAGCCGCGCCCTAAAAAGAGCAGCCGAACCCCTGGGCGCCAAGTTCGTCCTGCGGAAAAATGCCCCAAAAAGGGGGTGTGCTATAGCTTTTGGGCATGGGGCAGGCAAAGTTCGTCCGCCTTCCTCAGAAGGGGCGGAGACTTTGCCCAACACCTTCCCGCACCAAAAATAGGGCGCGGGCACAGCCGCGCCAAAAAAAAAGCAGTCGAACCCCTTGGCGCCAAGTTCGTCCTGCGGAAAAATGCCCTAAAGAGGGGTGTGCTATAGCCTTTGGGCGTGGGGCCGCCAAAGTTCATCCGCCTTCCTTGGACTGGGCCGAGACTTTGCCCACCCCCTCCCCGCGACAAAAATAGGCCGCGGGCACGGCCGCACCCAAAAAAGAGCATTCGAACCCCTTGGCACCAAATTCGTCCTGCGGAAAAATGCCCAAAAAGGCGGTGGGCTATAGCCTTGGGGCGCGGGGCTGCCAAACTTCGTCCGCCGGACTCGGAATAGGCCGAGACTTTTCCCACACCCTCCCCGCGACAAAAATAGGCCGCGGGCTCTGCCACGTCAAAAAAAGAGCTGCCGAACCCCTTGGCGCCAAGTTCGTCCTGCGGAAAAATGCCCAAAAAGGGGGTGGGCTATAGCCTTGGGGCGTGGGGCTGGCGAACGTCGTCCGCCGGACTCGGAATGGGCCAAGGCTTAGCCCACCCCCTCCCCACAGCAAAAATAGGCCGCGGGCACTGCCGCGCCCAAAAAAGAGCAGCCGAACCCCTTGGCGCCAAGTTCGTCCTGCAGAAAAATGCCCCAAAATGGGGGTGCTATAGCCTTTGGGCGTTGGGCCGGCAAACTTCATCCGCCTTCCTCGGAATGGGCCGAGACTTTGGCCACCCCATCCCAGCACCAAAAATCGGCCGCGGGCACAGCCGCGCCCAAAAAAGAGCAGCCGAACCCCTTGGCGCCAAGTTCGTCCTGCGGAAAAATGCCCAAAAAAGGGGTGTGCTATAGCCTGGGGGCGTGGGGCTGCCGAAGTTCGTCCGCCGGACTCGGAATGGGCCGAGACTTTTCTCAACCCCTCCCCGCGACAAAAATAGGCCGCTAGCACAGCCGCGTACAAAAAAGAGCAGCCGAACCCCTTGGCGCCAAGTTCGTCCTGCGGAAAAATGCCCAAAAAAGGGGTGGGCTATAGCCTTGGGGCGTGGGACTGGCGAACTTCATCCGCCGGACTCGGAATGGGCCGAGACTTTGCCCACCCCCTCCCCGCAACAAAAATAGGCCGCGGGCACAGCCGCAACCAAAAAAGAGCAGCCGAACCCCTTGGCGCCAAGTTTGTCCTGTAGAAAAATGCCCAAAAAAGGGGTGTGCTATAGCCTTTCGGCGTGGGGCCGGCAAAGTTCATCCGCCTTCCGCGGAATGGACCGAGACTTTGGCCACCCCCTCCCCGCACCAAAAATTGGCCACGGGCACAGCCGCGCCCAAAAAAGAGCGGCCGAACCCCTTGGCGCCAATTTCGTCCTGCGGAGAAATCCCCAAAAAAGGGGTGTGGTATAGCCTACGGGCGTGGGGCCGGCAAAGTTCATCCGCCTTCCTCGGAATGGGCCGAGACTTTGGCCACCCCCTCCCCACGCAAAAAATAGGCCGCGGGCACAGCCGCGCCCAAAAAAGAGCATCCGAACCCCATGGCGCCATGTTCGTCCTGCGGAAAAATGCCCAAAAAAGGGGTGTGCTATAGCCTATGGGTGTGGGGCCGACTAAGTTCGTCCGCCGGACTCGGAATGGGCCGAGAGTTTGGCCACCACCTCCCCACGCCAAAAATAGGCCGCGGGCACAGCCGCGCCCAAAAAAGAGCGGCCGAGCCCCTTGGCACCAAGTTCATCCGGCGGAAAAATGCCCAAAATAGGGGTGTGCTATAGCCTTTGGACGTGGGGCTGGCGAACTTCGCCCGCTGGACTCTGAATGGGCCGAGACTTTGCCCAGCCCCTCCCAGCAGCAAAAATAGGCCGCGGACATAGCCGCGCCCAAAAAAGAGCTGCCGAACCCCTTGGCGTCAAGTTCGTCCTGCGGAAAAATGCCCAAAAAAGGGGTGTGCTATAGCCTGGGGGCGTGGGCTGGCGAACTTCGTCCGCCGGACTGAGAATGGGCCGAGACTTTGCCCAGGACCTCCCCGCGGCAAAAATAGGCCGCGGACATAGCCGCGCCCAAAAAAGAGCAGCCGAACCCCTTGGCGGCAAGTTCATCCTGCGGAAAAATGCCCAAAAAAGGGGTGTGCTATAGCCTGGGGTGTGGGGCTGCCGAAGTTCGTCCGCCGGACTCGGAATGGGCCGAGAGTTTGGCCACCCCCTCCCCGCACCAAAAATAGGCCGCGGGCACAGCCGCGCGCAAAAAAGAGCGGCTGAACCCCTTGGCGCCAAGTTCGTCCTGCGGAAAAATGCCCAAAGAAGGGGTGTGCTATAGCCTTTGGGCGTGGGGCTGGCGAAATTCGTCCGCCGGACTGAGAATGGGCCGAGACTTTGCCCAGCACCTCCCCGTGGCAAAAATAGGCCACGGACATAGCCGCGCCCAAAAAAGAGCAGCCGAACCCCTTGGCGCCAAGTTCGTCCTGCGGAAAAATGCCCAAAAAAGGGGTGTGCTATAGCCTTGGGGCGTGGGGCTGCCGAAGTTCGTCCGCCGGACTCGGAATGGGCCGAGACTTTTCTCACC
Organism: Citrus glauca; assembly: GCA_029633175.1. NCBI lineage: Eukaryota > Viridiplantae > Streptophyta > Magnoliopsida > Sapindales > Rutaceae > Citrus > Citrus glauca. Next base: position 47,275 of record JAQOOD010000038.1, on the reverse strand, counting down.
CCCTCCCTGCGGCAAAAATAGGCCGAGGGCACAGCCGCATGCAAAAAAGAGCAGCCGAACCCCTTGGCGCCAAGTTCGTCCTGTAGAAAAAAGCCCAAAAAAGGGGTGTGCTATAGCCGTTCGGCGTGGGGCCGGCAAAGTACATCCGCTTCCGCGGAATGGACCGAGACTTTGGCCACCCCCTCCCCGCACCAAAAATTGGCCGCGGGCACAGCCGCACCCAAAAAAGAGCAGACGAACCCCTTGGCGCCAAGTTCATCCTGCGGAAAAATCCCCCAAAAAGGGGTGTGCTATAGCCTATGGGCGTGGGGCCGGCAAAGTTCATCCGACTTCCTCGGAATGGGCCGAGACTTTGCCCAGGACCTCCCCGCGGCAAAAATAGGCCGCGGACATAGCCGCGCCCAAAAAAGAGCGGCCGAACCTCTTGGCGCCAAGTTCGTCCTGCGGAAAAATGCCCAAAAAGGGGTGTGCTATAGCCTTTGGGCGTGGGGGCTGGCGAACTTCGTCCGCCGGACTCGGAATGGGCCGAGAGTTTGGCCATCCCCTCCCCGCGCCAAAAATAGGCCGTGGGCACAGCCGCGCCCAAAAAAGAGCGGCCGAACCCCTTGGCGCCAACTTCCTCCTGCGGAAAAATGCCCAAAAAAGGGGTGTGCTATAGCCTTTGGGCGTGGGGCTGGCGAACTTCGTCCGCCGGACTCAGAATGGGCCAAGCCTTTGCCCATCCCCTCCCCGCGGCGAAAATAGGCCACGGGCAGAGCCGCGCCCAAAAAAGAGCAGCCGAACCCCTTGGCGCCAAGTTCGTCCTGCGGAAAAATGCCCAAAAAAGGGGGGTTCTATAGCCTTTGGGCTTGGGGCCGGTAAAGTTCATCTGCCTTCCTCGGAATGTGCCGATACTTTGGCCACCCCATCCAAGCACCAAAAATCGGCAGCGGGCACAGCCGCGCCCAAAAAAGCGCAGCCGAACCCCTTGGCGCCATGTTCGTCCTGCGGAAAAATGCCCAAAAAAGGGGTGTGCTATAGCATTGGGGCGTGGGGCTGCCGAAGTTCGTCCGCCGGACTCGGAATGGGCCGAGACCTTTCTCACCGCCTCCCCGCGACAAAAATAGGCCGCGGGCACAGCCGCGCCCAAAAAAGAGCGGCCGAACCCCTTGGCGCCAAGTTCGTCCTGCGGAAAAATGCCCAAAAAAGGGGGGTTCTATAGCCTTTGGGCTTGGGGCCGGCAAAGTTCATCCGCCTTCCTCGGAATGTGCCGATACTTTGGCCACCCCATCCCAGCACCAAAAATCGGCAGCGGGCACAGCCGCGCCCAAAAAAGAGCAGCCGAACCCCTTGGCGCCATGTTCGTCCTGCGGAAAAATGCCCAAAAAAGGGGTGTGCTATAGCCTTGGGGCGTGGGGCTGCCGAAGTTCGTCCGCCGGACTCGGAATGGGCCGAGACCTTTCTCACCGCCTCCCCCACGACAAAAATAGGTCGCGGGCACAGCCGCGCCCAAAAAAGAGCAGCCGAACCCCTTGGCGCCAAGTTCGTCCTGTGGAAAAATGCCCAAAAAAGGGGTGTGCGACAGCCTTGGCGCGTGGGGCTGGCGAAGTTCGTCCGCCTTCCTCGGAATGGGAAGAGATTTTACCCACCCCCTCCCCATGCTACAAATAGGCCGTGAGCACAGCCGCGCCCAAAAAAGAGCAGCCGAACACTTGGCGCCAACTTCGTCCTACGGAAAAATGCCCAAAAAAGGGGTGTGCTATAGCCTTGGCGCTTGGGGCTGGTGAAGTTCGTCCGCCGGACTCGGAATGGGCTGAGAGTTTGCCCACCCCCTCCCCGCCCCAAAAATAGGCCGCGGGCACTGCCGGGCCCAAAAAAGAGCAGCCGAACCCCTTGGCGCCAAGTTCGTCCTGTGGAAAAATGCCCAAAAAAGGGGTGTGCGACAGCCTTGGCGCGTGGGGCTGGCGAAGTTCGTCCGCCTTCCTCGGAATGGGCAGAGATTTTACCCACCCCCTCCCCATGCTACCAATAGGCCGTGAGCACAGCCGCGCCCAAAAAAGAGCAGCCGAACACTTGGCGCCAACTTCGTCCTACGGAAAAATGCCCAAAAAAGGGGTGTGCTATAGCCTTGGCGCTTGGGGCTGGTGAAGTTCGTTCGCCGGACTCGGAATGGGCTGAGACTTTGCCCACCCCCTCCCCGCCCCAAAAATAGGCCGCGGGCACAGCCGCGCCCAAAAACGAGCAGCCGAACCCCTTGGCGCCAAGTCCGTCCTGTGGAAAAATGCCCAAAAAAGGGGTGTGCTATAGCCTTGGGGCGTGGGGCTGGCGAAGTTCGTCCGCCATGCTCGGAATGCGGCACGACATTGCCCACCCCCTCTCCCCGCACCAAAAATAGGCCGCGGAAATAGCCGCACCCAAAAAAGAGCGACCGACCCCCTGGCGCCAAGTTCGTCTTGCGGAAAAATGCCCAAAAAAGGGGTGTGCTATAGCATTGTGGCGCGGGGCTGGCGAAGTTTGTCCCCCGGACTCGGAATGGGCCGAGACTTCCCCCCCCCCCTCCCCGTGCCAAAAATGGGCCGCAGGCACAGCCGCACCCAAAAACGAGCAGCCGAACCCCTTGGCGCCAAGTTCGTGCTGCAGAAAAATGCCCAAAAGAGGGGTATGCTATAGCCTTGGTCTGTGGGGCTGGCGATGTTCATCCGCCTTCCTCCGAATGTGCCGAGACTTTACCCGCCTCCACCCCGTGCCAAAAATAGGCCGTGGGCACAGCCGCGCCCAAAAAAGAGCGGCCGAACCCCTTGGCGCCAACTTCGTCCTGCGGAAAAATGCCCAAAAAAGGGGTGTGCTAAAGCCTTTGGGCGTGGGGCTGGCGAACTTCGTCCGCCGGACTCAGAATGGGCCAAGCCTTTGCCCATCCCCTCCCCGCGGCGAAAATAGGCCACGGGCAGAGCCGCGCCCAAAAAAGAGCAGCCGAACCCCTTGGCGCCAAGTTCGTCCTGCGGAAAAATGCCCAAAAAAGGGGGGGTTCTATAGCCTTTGGGCTTGGGGCCGGCAAAGTTCATCTGCCTTCCTCGGAATGTGCCGATACTTTGGCCACCCCATCCAAGCACCAAAAATCGGCAGCGGGCACAGCCGCGCCCAAAAAAGAGCAGCCGAACCCCTTGGCGCCATGTTCGTCCTGCGGAAAAATGCCCAAAAAAGGGGTGTGCTATAGCATTGGGGCGTGGGGCTGCCGAAGTTCGTCCGCCGGACTCGGAATGGGCCGAGACCTTTCTCACCGCCTCCCCGCGACAAAAATAGGCCGCGGGCACAGCCGCGCCCAAAAAAGAGCGGCCGAACCCCTTGGCGCCAAGTTCGTCCTGCGGAAAAATGCCCAAAAAAGGGGGGTTCTATAGCCTTTGGGCTTGGGGCCGGCAAAGTTCATCCGCCTTCCTCGGAATGTGCCGATACTTTGGCCACCCCATCCCAGCACCAAAAATCGGCAGCGGGCACAGCCGCGCCCAAAAAAGAGCAGCCGAACCCCTTGGCGCCAAGTTCGTCCTGCGGAAAAATGCCCAAAAAAGGGGGGTTCTATAGCCTTTGGGCTTGGGGCCGGCAAAGTTCATCCGCCTTCCTCGGAATGTGCCGATACTTTGGCCACCCCATCCCAGCACCAAAAATCGGCAGCGGGCACAGCCGCGCCAAAAAAAGAGCAGCCGAACCCCTTGGCGCCATGTTCGTCCTGCGGAAAAATGCCCAAAAAAGGGGTGTGCTATAGCCTTGGGGCATGGGGCTGCCGAAGTTCGTCCGCCGGACTCGGAATGGGCCGAGACCTTTCTCACCGCCTCCCCGCGACAAAAATAGGCCGCGGGCACAGCCGCGCCCAAAAAAGAGCAGCCGAACCACTTGGCGCCAAGTTCGTCCTGCGGAAAAATGCCCAAAAAAGGGGTGTGCTATAGCCTTTGGGCGTGGGGCCGGCTAAGTTCGTCCGCCGGACTCGGAATGGGCCGAGAGTTTGGCCACCGCCTCCCCGTGACAAAAATAGGCTGCGGGCACAGCCGCGCCCAAAAAAGAGCAGCCGAACCCCTTGGCGCCAAGTTCGTCCTGTAGAAAAATGCCCAAAAAAGGGGTGTGCTATAGCCTTTCGGCGTGGGGCCGGCAAAGTTCATCCGCCTTCCGCGGAATGGACCGAGACTTTGGCCACCCCCTCCCCGCACCAAAAATTGGCCGCGGGCACAGCCGCACCCAAAAAAGAGCGGCCGAACCCCTTGGCGCCAAGTTCATCCTGTGGAAAAATCCCCAAAAAAGGGGTGTGCTATAGCCTATGGGCGTGGGGCCGGCAAAGTTCATCCGCCTTCCTCGGAATGGGCCGAGACTTTGGCCACCCCCTCCCCGTGACAAAAATAGGCTGCGGGCACAGCCGCGCCCAAAAAAGAGCAGCCGAACCCCATGGCGCCAAGTTCTTCCTGTAGAAAAATGCCCAAAAAAGGGGTGTGCTATAGCCGTTCGGCGTGGGGCCGGCAAAGTTCATCCGCCTTCCGTGGAATGGACCGAGACTTTGGCCACCCCCTCCCCGCACCAAAAATTGGCCGCGGGCACAGCCGCGCCTAAAAAAGAGCAGCCGAACCCTTTTGCGCCAAGTTCCTCCTGCGGAAAAATCCCCAAAAAAGGGGTGTGCTATAGCCTATGGGCGTGGGGCCGGCAAAGTTCATCCGCCTTCCTCGGAATGGGCCGAGACTTTGGCCACCCCCTCCCCGCGCCAAAAATACACCGCGGGCACAGCCGCGCCCAAAAAAAAGCAGCCGAACCCCTTGGCGCCAAGTTCGTCCAGCGGAAAAATGCCAAAAAAAGGGGTGTGCCATAGCCTTTGGGCGTGGGGCCGGCTAAGTTCGTCCGCCGGACTCGGAATGGGCCGAGAGTTTGGCCACCCCCTCCCCGTGCCAAAAATATGCCGCGGGCACAGCCGCGCCCAAAAAAGAGCAGCCGAACCCCTTGGCGCCAAGTTCGTCCTGTGGAAAAATGCCCAAAAAAGGGGTGTGCGACAGCCTTGGCGCGTGGGGCTGGCGAAGTTCGTCCGCCTTCCTCGGAATGGGCAGAGATTTTACCCACCCCCCTCCCCATGCTACAAATAGGCCGTGAGCACAGCCGCGCCCAAAAAAGAGCAGCCGAACACTTGGCGCCAACTTCGTCCTACGGAAAAATGCCCAAAAAAGGGGTGTGCTATAGCCTTGGCGCTTGGGGCTGGTGAAGTTCGTCCGCCGGACTCGGAATGGGCTGAGACTTTGCCCACCCCCTCCCCGCCCCAAAAATAGGCCGCGGGCACTGCCGGGCCCAAAAAAGAGCAGCCGAACCCCTTGGCGCCAAGTTCGTCCTGTGGAAAAATGCCCAAAAAAGGGGTGTGCGACAGCCTTGGCGCGTGGGGCTGGCGAAGTTCGTCCGCCTTCCTCGGAATGGGCAGAGATTTTACCCACCCCCTCCCCATGCTACAAATAGGCCGTGAGCACAGCCGCGCCCAAAAAAGAGCAGCCGAACACTTGGCGCCAACTTCGTCCTACGGAAAAATGCCCAAAAAAGGGGTGTGCTATAGCCTTGGCGCTTGGGGCTGGTGAAGTTCGTTCGCCGGACTCGGAATGGGCTGAGACTTTGCCCACCCCCTCCCCGCCCCAAAAATAGGCCGCGGGCACAGCCGCGCCCAAAAACGAGCAGCCGAACCCCTTGGCGCCAAGATTGTGCTGCAGAAAAATGCCCAAAAGAGGGGTATGCTATAGCCTTGGTCTGTGGGGCTGCCGATGTTCATCCGCCTTCCTCCGAATGTGCCGAGACTTTACCCGCCTCCACCCCATGCCAAAAATAGGCCGCGGACACAGCCGCGCCCAAAATAGAGCAGCCGAACCCATTGGCGCCAAGTTCGTCCTGCGGAAAAATGCCCAAAAAAGGGGTGTGCTATAGCCTTGGGGCGTGGGGCTGCGGAAGTTCGTCCGCCGAACTCGGAATGGGCCGAGACTTTGCCCACCCCCTCCCCATGCCAAAAATTGGCGGTGGGCATAGCCGCGCCCAAAAAAGAGCAGCCGAACCCCTTGGCGCCAAGTTCGTCCTGCAGAAAAATGCCCAAAAAAGGGGTGTGACTTTGCCCTGGGGAGTGGGGCTGGCGAAGTTCGTCCGCCGGACTGGAAATGGGCCGAGACTTTTACCCACCCCCTCTCTGCACCAAAAATAGGCCGCGGGCACAGCCGCCCCCAAAAAAGAGCAGCTGAACCCCTTGGCGCCAAGATTGTCCTGCGGAAAAATGCCCAAAAAAGGGGTGTGATATAGCCCTGGGGCGTGGGGCTGGCGAAGTTCGTCCGCCAGACTGGAAATGGGCCGAGACTTTTACCCACCCCCTCTTTGCACCAAAAATAGGCCGCGGGCGCAGCCGCCCCCAAAAAAGAGCAGCCGAACCCCTTGGCGCCAAGTTCATCCTGCGGAATAATGCCCAAAAAAGGGGTGTGCTATAGCGTTGGGGCGTGGGGCTGGCGAAGTTCGTGCGCCTTCCTCGGAATGGACTGAGACTTTTTTTGGCCCCAACCCACGCCAAAAATAAGCCGCAGGCACAGCCGCGCCCAAAAAAGAGCAGCCACACCTTGGCGCCAAGTTCGTCGTGCCGAAAATTGCCCAAAAAAGGGGTGTGCTATAGCCTTGGGGTGTGGGGGTGCGGAAGTTCGTCCGCCGGACTCGGAATGGGCCGAGACTTTACCCACCCCCTCCCCGTGCCAAAAATTGGCGGTGGGCACAGCCGCGCCCAAAAAAGAGCGGCCGAACCCCTTGGCGCCAAGTTCGTCCTGCGGAAAAATGCCCAAAAAATGGGGTGTGACTTAGCCCTGGGGCGTGGGGCTGGCGAAGTTCATCCTTCCGCAGGACGAACTTGGCGCCAAGGGGTTCGGCTCCTCCTTTCTGGGGGCGGCTGTGCCCGCGGCCTATTTTTGGGGCAGAGAGGGGGTGGGTAAAAGTCTCGGCCCATTCCGAGTCCGGCGGACGAACTTCCGCACCCCCACACCCCAAGGCTATAGCACACCCCTTTTTTGGGCAATTTTCGGCACGCCGAACCCCTTGGCGCCAAGTTCGTCCTGCAGAAAAATGCCCAAAAAAGGGGTGTGACTTTGCCCTGGGGAGTGGGGCTGGCGAAGTTCGTCCGCCGGACTGGAAATGGGCCGAGACTTTTACCCACCCCCTCTCTGCCCCAAAAATAAGCCGCGGGCACAGCCGCCCCCAGAAAGGAGTAGCCGAACCCCTTGGCGCCAAGTTCGTCCTGCGGAATAATGCCCAAAAAAGGGGTGTGGTATAGCCTTTGGGCGTGGGGCTGGCAAAGTTTGTGCGCCTTCCTCGGAACGGACTGAGACTTTGTCTGGCCCCTACCCACGCCAAGAATAAGCCGCGGGCACAGCCGCGCCCAAAAAAGAGCGGCCGAACCCCTTGGCGCCAAGTTCGTCGTGCGGAAAAATGCCCAAAAAAGGGGTGTGCTACAGCCTTGGGGAGTGGGGCTGGCAAAGTTCGTCCGCCTTCCTCGGAATGGGCAGAGATTTTGCCCACCCCCTCCCCGTGCCAAAAATAGGCCGCGGGCACAGCCTCGCCCAAAAAAGAGCAGTCGAACCCCTTGGTGCCAAGTTCGTCCTGCGGAAAAATGCCCAAAGAAGGGGTGTACTATGGCCTTGGGGCGTGGCGCTGCCGAAGTTCGTCCGCTGGACTCGGAATGGGCCGACACTTTTCCCACCCCCCTCCCCATGAAAAAATAGGCCGTAGGCACAGCCGCGCCCAAAAAAGAGCAGCCGAACCCCTTGGCGCCAAGTTCGTCCTGCAGAAAAATGCCCAAAAAAGGGTGTGCTATGGCCTTTTGGCGTAGGGCCGCCAAAGTTCATCCGGCTTCCTCAGAATGGGCCGAGACATTGCCAACTCCCTCCCCACGCCAAAAATAGGCCGCGGGCACAGCCACGCCCAAAAAAGAGCAGTCGAACCCCTTGGTGCCAAGTTTGTCCTGCGGAAAAATGCCCAAAAAAGGGGTGTACTATAGCCTTGGGGCGTGGGGCTGCCATAATTCGTCCGCCGGACTCGGAATGGGCCGAGACTTTGCCCACCCCTTCCCCGCGAGAGAAATAGGCCGCGGGCACAGCCACGCCCAAAAAAGAGCAGCCGAACCCCTTGGTGCCAAGTTCGTCGTGCGGAAAAATGCCCAAAAAAGGGGTGTACTATAGCCTTGGGGCGTGGGGCTGCCGAAGTTCGTTCGCTGGCCTTGGAATGGGCCGAGACTTTTCCCACCCCCTCCCCACAACAAACATAGGCCGCGGGCACAGCCGCGGCCAAAAAAGAGCAGCCGAACCCCTTGGCGCCAAGTTCGTCCTGCGGAAAAATGCCCAAAAAAGGGTGGGCTATAGCCTTGGGGCGTGGGGCTGGCGAAATTCGTCCGCCGGACTCGAAATGGGCCGAGACTTTGCCCACCCCGCCCCGCGCCAAAAATAGGCCGCGGGCACAGCCTCGCCCAAAAAAGAGCTGCCGAACCCCTTGGCGCCAAGTTCGTCCTGCGGAAAAATGCCTAAAAAAGAGGTGTGCTATAGCATTGGGGCGTGGGGCTGCCATAGTTCGTCCGCCGGACTCGGAATGGGCCGAGACTTTGCCCACCCCTTCCCCGCGAGAGAAATAGGCCGCGGGCACAGCCGCGGCCAAAAAAGAGCAGCCGAACCCCTTGGCGCCAAGTTCGTCCTGCGGAAAAATGCCCAAAAAAGGGTGGGCTATAGCCTTGGGGCGTGGGGCTGGCAAAGTTCGTCCGCCGCACTCGAAATGGGCCGAGACTTTGCCCAGCCCCTCCCAATGCCAAAAATAGGCCACAGGCACAGCTACGCCCAAAAACGAGCAGCCGAACCCCTGGGCGCCAAGTTCGTCCTGCGGGAAAATGCCCAAAAAAGGGGTGTGCTATAGCCTTGGGGCGTGGGGGCTGGCGAAGTTCATCCGCCGGGACTCGGAATTGGCCGAGACTTTGCCCACCCTCTCCCTGCTCCAAAAAGAGGCCGCGGACACAGCCGTGCCAAAAAAAGATCAACCGATGGCCTGGGCGCCAAGTTCGTCCAGCAGAAAAATGCCCAAAAAATGGGTGTGCAATAACCTTGGGGCGTGGGGCTGGCAATGTTCGTCCGCCGGACTCGGAATGGGCCGACACTTTGCCTACCCCTCCCCGCGCAAAAAATAGGCTGCGGACAGAGCCGCGCCCAAAAAAGAGCAGCCGAACCCCTTGGCGCCAAGTTCGTCATGCGCAAAAATACCCAAAACAGGGGTATGCTATAGCCTTGGGCTGTGGGGCTGGCCAAGTTCGTCCGCCGGACTCGGAATGTGCCGAGACTTTGCCCACCCCCTCTCCGCAACAAAAATAGGCCATGGGCAGAGCCGTGTCCAAAAAAGAGCACCCGAACCCCTTGGCGCCAAGTTCGTCCTGCGGAAAAATGCCCAAAAAAGGGGTGTGCTATAGCCTTGGGGCGTGGGGCTGGCTAAGTTCGTCCGCCGCACTCGAAATGGGCCGAGACTTTTCCCACCCCCTCCCCGCGACAAAAATAGGCCGCGGTCACAGCCGCGCCCAACAAAAAGCAGCCGAACCCCTTGGCGCCAAGTTCGTCCTGCGGAAAAATGCCCAAAAAAGGGGTGTGCAATAGCCTTGGGGCGTGGGGCCGGCTAAGTTCGTCCGCCGGACTCAAAATGGGCCTAGACTTTTCCCACCCCCTCCCCGTGACAAAAATAGGCCGCGGGCACAGCCGCGCCCAACAAAAAGCGGCCGAACCCCTTGGCGCCAAGTTCGTCCTGCGGAAAAATGCCCAAATAAGGGGTGTGCTATAGCCTTTGGGCGGGGGGGCCGGCGCACTTCGTCCGCCTTCCTCGGAATGGGCTGAGACGTTGGCCACCCCCTCCCCACGACCGAAATAGGTCGCGGGCACAGCCTCGCCCATAAAAGAGCAGCCGAACCCCTTGGCGCGAAGTTCGTCCTGCGGAAAAATACCTAAAAAGGAGGTGTGCTATAGCCTTGGGGCGTGGGGCTTCCGGAGTTCGTCCGCCGGACTCGGAATGGGCCGAGACTTTGACCACCCCTCCCCGCGTCAAAAATAGGCCGCGGGCACAGCCGCGCCCAAAAATAAGCAGTCGATCCCCTTGGCGCCAAATTCGTCCTGCTGAAAATTTCCCAAAAAAGGGATGTGCTATAGCCTTTGGGCGTGGGGCCGGCGCACTTCGTCTGCCTTCCTCGGAATGGGCTGAGACGTTGGCCACCCCCTCCCCACGACAGAAATAGGCCGCGGGCACAGCCTCCCCCAAAAAAGAGCAGCCGAACCCCTTGGCGCCAAGTTCGTTCTGCGGAAAAATGCCTAAAAAAGAGGTGTACCATAGCCTTGGGGCGTGGGGCTGCCGGAGTTCGTCCGCCGGACTCGGAATGGGCAGAGACTTTGCCCACCCCTTCCCCGCGATAAAAATAGGCCTCGGGCACAGCCACGCCCAAAAAAGAGCAGTCGAACCCCTTGGCGCCAAGTTCGTCCTGCGGAAAAAAGTCCAAAAAAGGGGTGTACTATAGCCTTGGGGCGTGGGGCCGCCGAAGTTCGTCCGCCGGACTCGGAATGGGCCGAGACTTTTCCCACCCCCTTTCCGTGACAAAAATAGGCCGCGGGCACAGTCGCGCCCAAAAAAGAGCAGCCGAACCCCTTGGCGCCAAGTTCGTCCTGCGGAAAAATGCCCAAAAAAGGGTGGGCTATAGCCTTGGGGCGTGGGGCTGGAGAAATTCGTCCGCCGGACTCAGAATGGGCCGAGACTTTGCCCACCCCCTCCCCGCGCCAAAAATAGGCCGCGGGCACGGCCTCGCCCACAAAAGAGCAGCCGAACCCATTGGCGCCAAGTTCGTCCTGCGGAAAAATGCCAAAAAAAGGGGTGTGCTATAGCCTTTGGGCGTGGGGCCGCCAAAGTTCATCCGCCTTCCTCGGAATGGGCTGAGACATTGCCAACTCCCTCCCCGCGCCAAAAATAGGCTGCGGGCACAGCCACGCCCAAGAAAGAGCAGTCGAACCCCTTGGTGCCAAGTTCGTCCTGCGGAAAAATGCCAAAAAAAGGGGTGTGCTATAGCCTTTGGGCGTGGGGCCGCCAAAGTTCATCCGCCTTCCTCGGAATGGGCTGAGACATTGCCAACTCCCTCCCCGCACCAAAAATAGGCCGCGGGCACAGCCACGCCCAAGAAAGAGCAGTCGAACCCCTTGGTGCCAAGTTCGTCCTGCAGAAAAATGCCCAAAAAAGGGGTGTGCTATAGCCTTTGGGCGTGGGGCCGGCGAACTTCGTCCGCCTTCCTCGGAACCCTCCCTGCGACAAAAATAGGCCGTGGGCACAGCCGCGCCCAAAAAAGAGCAGCCGAACCCCTTGGCGCCAAGTTCGTCCTGCGGAAAAATGCCCAAAAAAGGGGTGTGCTATAGCCTTGGGGCGTGGGGCCGGCTAAATTCGTCCGCCGGACTCGGAATGGGCCGAGACTTTTCCCACCCCTCCCCGCGACAAAAATAGGCCGCGGGCACAGCCGCGCCCAAAAATGAGCAGCCGAACCCCCTGGCGCCAAGTTCGTCCTGCGAAAAAATGCCCAAAAAAGGCGTGTGCTATGGCCTTTGGGCGTGGGGCCGGCGAACTTCGTCAGCCTTCCTCGGACTCGGCTGGGACTTTTCCAACCCCCTCCCTGCGACAAAAATAGGCCGCGGGCACAGCCGCGCCCAAAAAAGAGGAGCCGAACCCCTTGGCGCCAAGTTCGTCCTGCGGAAAAATGCCCAAAAAAGGGGTGTGCTATAGCCTTGGGGCGTGGGGTCGGCTAAATTCGTCCGCCGGACTCGGAATGGGCCGAGACTTTTCCTACCCCTTCCCCGCGACAAAAATAGGCCGCGGGCACAGCCGCGCCCAAAAAAGAGTAGTCGAACCCCTCGGCGCCAAGTTCGTCCTGCGGAAAAATGCCCAAAAAAGGGATGTACTATAGCCTTGGGGCGTGGGGCTGCCGAAGTTCGTCCGCCGGACTCGGAATGGGCCGAGACTTCTCCCACCCCCTCCCCGCGGCAAAAATAGGCCGCGGGCACAGCCGTGTCCAAAAAAGAGCACCCGAACCCCTTGGCGCCAAGTTCGTCCTGCGGAAAAATGCCCAAAAAAGGGGTGTGCTATAGCCTTGGGGCGTGGGGCTGGCTAAGTTCGTCCGCCGCACTCGAAATGGGCCGAGACTTTTCCCACCCCCTCCCCGCGACAAAAATAGGCCGCGGGCACAGCCGCGCCCAACAAAAAGCAGCCGAACCCCTTTGCGCCAAGTTCGTCCTGCGGAAAAATGCCCAAAAAAGGGGTGTGCAATAGCCTTGGGGCGTGGGGCTGGCTAAGTTCGTCCGCCGGACTCAAAATGGGCCTAGACTTTTCCCACCCCCTCCCCGTGACAAAAATAGGCCGCGGGCACAGCCGCGCCCAACAAAGAGCGGCCGAACCCCTTGGCGCCAAGTTCGTCCTGCGGAAAAATGCCCAAATAAGGGGTGTGCTATAGCCTTTGGGCGGGGGGGCCGGCGCACTTCGTCCGCCTTCCTCGGAATGGGCTGAGACGTTGGCCACCCCCTCCCCACGACCGAAATAGGTCGCGGGCACAGCCTCGCCCATAAAAGAGCAGCCGAACCCCTTGGCGCGAAGTTCGTCCTGCGGAAAAATACCTAAAAAGGAGGTGTGCTATAGCCTTGGGGCGTGGGGCTTCCGGAGTTCGTCCGCCGGACTCGGAATGGGCCGAGACTTTGACCACCCCTCCCCGCGTCAAAAATAGGCCGCGGGCACAGCCGCGCCCAAAAATAAGCAGTCGATCCCCTTGGCGCCAAATTCGTCCTGCTGAAAATTTCCCAAAAAAGGGATGTGCTATAGCCTTTGGGCGTGGGGCCGGCGCACTTCGTCTGCCTTCCTCGGAATGGGCTGAGACGTTGGCCACCCCCTCCCCACGACAGAAATAGGCCGCGGGCACAGCCTCCCCCAAAAAAGAGCAGCCGAACCCCTTGGCGCCAAGTTCGTTCTGCGGAAAAATGCCTAAAAAAGAGGTGTACCATAGCCTTGGGGCGTGGGGCTGCCGGAGTTCGTCCGCCGGACTCGGAATGGGCAGAGACTTTGCCCACCCCTTCCCCGCGATAAAAATAGGCCTCGGGCACAGCCACGCCCAAAAAAGAGCAGTCGAACCCCTTGGCGCCAAGTTCGTCCTGCGGAAAAAAGTCCAAAAAAGGGGTGTACTATAGCCTTGGGGCGTGGGGCCGCCGAAGTTCGTCCGCCGGACTCGGAATGGGCCGAGACTTTTCCCACCCCCTTTCCGTGACAAAAATAGGCCGCGGGCACAGTCGCGCCCAAAAAAGAGCAGCCGAACCCCTTGGCGCCAAGTTCGTCCTGCGGAAAAATGCCCAAAAAAGGGTGGGCTATAGCCTTGGGGCGTGGGGCTGGAGAAATTCGTCCGCCGGACTCAGAATGGGCCGAGACTTTGCCCACCCCCTCCCCGCGCCAAAAATAGGCCGCGGGCACGGCCTCGCCCACAAAAGAGCAGCCGAACCCATTGGCGCCAAGTTCGTCCTGCGGAAAAATGCCAAAAAAAGGGGTGTGCTATAGCCTTTGGGCGTGGGGCCGCCAAAGTTCATCCGCCTTCCTCGGAATGGGCTGAGACATTGCCAACTCCCTCCCCGCGCCAAAAATAGGCTGCGGGCACAGCCACGCCCAAGAAAGAGCAGTCGAACCCCTTGGTGCCAAGTTCGTCCTGCGGAAAAATGCCAAAAAAAGGGGTGTGCTATAGCCTTTGGGCGTGGGGCCGCCAAAGTTCATCCGCCTTCCTCGGAATGGGCTGAGACATTGCCAACTCCCTCCCCGCACCAAAAATAGGCCGCGGGCACAGCCACGCCCAAGAAAGAGCAGTCGAACCCCTTGGTGCCAAGTTCGTCCTGCAGAAAAATGCCCAAAAAAGGGGTGTGCTATAGCCTTTGGGCGTGGGGCCGGCGAACTTCGTCCGCCTTCCTCGGAACCCTCCCTGCGACAAAAATAGGCCGTGGGCACAGCCGCGCCCAAAAAAGAGCAGCCGAACCCCTTGGCGCCAAGTTCGTCCTGCGGAAAAATGCCCAAAAAAGGGGTGTGCTATAGCCTTGGGGCGTGGGGCCGGCTAAATTCGTCCGCCGGACTCGGAATGGGCCGAGACTTTTCCCACCCCTCCCCGCGACAAAAATAGGCCGCGGGCACAGCCGCGCCCAAAAATGAGCAGCCGAACCCCCTGGCGCCAAGTTCGTCCTGCGAAAAAATGCCCAAAAAAGGCGTGTGCTATGGCCTTTGGGCGTGGGGCCGGCGAACTTCGTCAGCCTTCCTCGGACTCGGCTGGGACTTTTCCAACCCCCTCCCTGCGACAAAAATAGGCCGCGGGCACAGCCGCGCCCAAAAAAGAGGAGCCGAACCCCTTGGCGCCAAGTTCGTCCTGCGGAAAAATGCCCAAAAAATGGGTGTGCTATAGCCTTGGGGCGTGGGGTCGGCTAAATTCGTCCGCCGGACTCGGAATGGGCCGAGACTTTTCCTACCCCTTCCCCGCGACAAAAATAGGCCGCGGGCACAGCCGCGCCCAAAAAAGAGTAGTCGAACCCCTCGGCGCCAAGTTCGTCCTGCGGAAAAATGCCCAAAAAAGGGATGTACTATAGCCTTGGGGCGTGGGGCTGCCGAAGTTCGTCCGCCGGACTCGGAATGGGCCGAGACTTCTCCCACCCCCTCCCCGCGGCAAAAATAGGCCGCGGGCACAGCCGTGTCCAAAAAAGAGCACCCGAACCCCTTGGCGCCAAGTTCGTCCTGCGGAAAAATGCCCAAAAAAGGGGTGTGCTATAGCCTTGGGGCGTGGGGCTGGCTAAGTTCGTCCGCCGCACTCGAAATGGGCCGAGACTTTTCCCACCCCCTCCCCGCGACAAAAATAGGCCGCGGGCACAGCCGCGCCCAACAAAAAGCAGCCGAACCCCTTTGCGCCAAGTTCGTCCTGCGGAAAAATGCCCAAAAAAGGGGTGTGCAATAGCCTTGGGGCGTGGGGCTGGCTAAGTTCGTCCGCCGGACTCAAAATGGGCCTAGACTTTTCCCACCCCCTCCCCGTGACAAAAATAGGCCGCGGGCACAGCCGCGCCCAACAAAGAGCGGCCGAACCCCTTGGCGCCAAGTTCGTCCTGCGGAAAAATGCCCAAATAAGGGGTGTGCTATAGCCTTTGGGCGGGGGGCCGGCGCACTTCGTCCGCCTTCCTCGGAATGGGCTGAGACGTTGGCCACCCCCTCCCCACGACCGAAATAGGTCGCGGGCACAGCCTCGCCCATAAAAGAGCAGCCGAACCCCTTGGCGCGAAGTTCGTCCTGCGGAAAAATACCTAAAAAGGAGGTGTGCTATAGCCTTGGGGCGTGGGGCTTCCGGAGTTCGTCCGCCGGACTCGGAATGGGCCGAGACTTTGACCACCCCTCCCCGCGTCAAAAATAGGCCGCGGGCACAGCCGCGCCCAAAAATAAGCAGTCGATCCCCTTGGCGCCAAATTCGTCCTGCTGAAAATTTCCCAAAAAAGGGATGTGCTATAGCCTTTGGGCGTGGGGCCGGCGCACTTCGTCTGCCTTCCTCGGAATGGGCTGAGACGTTGGCCACCCCCTCCCCACGACAGAAATAGGCCGCGGGCACAGCCTCCCCCAAAAAAGAGCAGCCGAACCCCTTGGCGCCAAGTTCGTTCTGCGGAAAAATGCCTAAAAAAGAGGTGTACCATAGCCTTGGGGCGTGGGGCTGCCGGAGTTCGTCCGCCGGACTCGGAATGGGCAGAGACTTTGCCCACCCCTTCCCCGCGATAAAAATAGGCCTCGGGCACAGCCACGCCCAAAAAAGAGCAGTCGAACCCCTTGGCGCCAAGTTCGTCCTGCGGAAAAAAGTCCAAAAAAGGGGTGTACTATAGCCTTGGGGCGTGGGGCCGCCGAAGTTCGTCCGCCGGACTCGGAATGGGCCGAGACTTTTCCCACCCCCTTTCCGTGACAAAAATAGGCCGCGGGCACAGTCGCGCCCAAAAAAGAGCAGCCGAACCCCTTGGCGCCAAGTTCGTCCTGCGGAAAAATGCCCAAAAAAGGGTGGGCTATAGCCTTGGGGCGTGGGGCTGGAGAAATTCGTCCGCCGGACTCAGAATGGGCCGAGACTTTGCCCACCCCCTCCCCGCGCCAAAAATAGGCCGCGGGCACGGCCTCGCCCACAAAAGAGCAGCCGAACCCATTGGCGCCAAGTTCGTCCTGCGGAAAAATGCCAAAAAAAGGGGTGTGCTATAGCCTTTGGGCGTGGGGCCGCCAAAGTTCATCCGCCTTCCTCGGAATGGGCTGAGACATTGCCAACTCCCTCCCCGCGCCAAAAATAGGCTGCGGGCACAGCCACGCCCAAGAAAGAGCAGTCGAACCCCTTGGTGCCAAGTTCGTCCTGCGGAAAAATGCCAAAAAAAGGGGTGTGCTATAGCCTTTGGGCGTGGGGCCGCCAAAGTTCATCCGCCTTCCTCGGAATGGGCTGAGACATTGCCAACTCCCTCCCCGCACCAAAAATAGGCCGCGGGCACAGCCACGCCCAAGAAAGAGCAGTCGAACCCCTTGGTGCCAAGTTCGTCCTGCAGAAAAATGCCCAAAAAAGGGGTGTGCTATAGCCTTTGGGCGTGGGGCCGGCGAACTTCGTCCGCCTTCCTCGGAACCCTCCCTGCGACAAAAATAGGCCGTGGGCACAGCCGCGCCCAAAAAAGAGCAGCCGAACCCCTTGGCGCCAAGTTCGTCCTGCGAAAAAATGCCCAAAAAAGGGGTGTGCTATAGCCTTGGGGCGTGGGGCCGGCTAAATTCGTCCGCCGGACTCGGAATGGGCCGAGACTTTTCCCACCCCTCCCCGCGACAAAAATAGGCCGCGGGCACAGCCGCGCCCAAAAAAGAGCAGCCGAACCCCCTGGCGCCAAGTTCGTCCTGCGAAAAAATGCCCAAAAAAGGGGTGTACTATAGCCTTGGGGCGTGGGGCTGCCGAAGTTCATCCGCCGGACTCGGAATGGGCCGAGACTTCTCCCACCCCCTCCCCGCGGCAAAAATAGGCCGCGGGCACAGCCGCGCACAAAAAAGAGCTGCCGAACCCCTTGGCGCCAAGTTCGTCCTGCGGAAAAATGCCCAAAAAAGGGTGGGCTATAGCCTTGGGGCGTGGGGCTGGAGAAATTCGTCCGCCGGACTCGGAATGGGCCGAGACTTTGCCCACCTCCTCCCCGCGCCAAAAATAGGCCGCAGGCACGGCCTCGCCGAAAAAAGAGCAGCCGAACCCATTGGCGCCAAGTTCGTCATGCGGAAAAATGCCCAAAAAATGGGTGGGCTATAGCCTTGGGGCGTGGGGCTGGCAAACTTCGTCCGCCGGACTCGAAATGGGCCGAGACTATTTCCACCCCTCCCCGCGACAAAAATAGGCCGCGGGCACAGCCGCGCCCAACAAAGAGCGGCCGAACCCCTTGGCGCCAAGTTCGTCCTGCGGAAAAATGCCCAAAAAAGGGGTGTGCTATAGCCTTTGGGCGGGGGGCCGGCGAACTTCGTCCGCCTTCCTCGGAATTGGCTGAGACGTTGCCCACCCCCTCCCCACGACAGAAATAGGTCGCGGGCACAGCCTCGCCCATAAAAGAGCAGCCGAACCCCTTGGCGCGAAGTTCGTCCTGCGGAAAAATGCCTAGAAAGGAGGTGTGCTATAGCCTTGGGGCGTGGGGCTGCCGGAGTTCGTCCGCCGGACTCGGAATGGGCCGAGAGTTTGACCACCCCTCCCCGCGGCAAACATAGGCCGCGGGCACAGCCGCGCCCAAAAATAAGCAGTCGATTCCCTTGGCGCCAAATTCGTCCTGCTGAAAATTTCCCAAAAAAGGGATGTGCTATAGCCTTTGGGCGTGGGGACGGCGCACGTCGTCCGCCTTCCTCGGAATGGGCTGAGACGTTGGCCACCCCCTCCCCACGACAGAAATAGGCCGCGGACACAGCCTCGCCCAAAAAAGAGCAGCCGAACCCCTTGGCGCCAAGTTCGTTCTGCGGAAAAATGCCTAAAAAAGAGGTGTACTATAGCCTTGGGGCGTGGGGCTGCCGGAGTTCGTCCGCCGGACTCGGAATGGGCAGAGACTTTGCCCACCCCTTCCCCGCGACAAAAATAGGCCGCGGGCACAGCCGCGCCCAAAAAAGAGCAGTCGAACCCCTTGGCGCCAAGTTCGTCCAGCGGAAAAATGCCCAAAAAAGGGGTGTACTATAGCCTTGGGGCGTGGGGCCGCCGAAGTTCGTCCGCCGGACTCGGAATGGGCCGAGACTTTTCCCACCCCCTCCCCGCGACAAAAATAGGCCGCGGGCACAGCCGCGCCCAAAAAGGAGCTGCCGAACCCCTTGGCGCCAAGTTCGTCCTGCGAAAAAATGCCCAAAAAAGGGGTGGGCTATAGCCTTGGGGCGTGGGGCCGGTGAATTTCGTCCGCCGGACTTGGAATGGGCCGAGACGGTGGCCACCCCCTCCCCGCACCAAACATAGGCTGCGGGCACAGCCGCGTCCAAAAAAGAGCAGCCGAACTCCTTGGCGCCAAGTTCGTCGTGCGGAAAAATGCCCAAAAAAGGGGTGTGCTATAGCCTTGGGGCGTTGGGTCGGCAAAGTTCGTCCGCCGGACACGGAATGGGCCGAGACTTTTCCCATCCCCTCCCCGCGACAAAAATAGGCTGCGGGCACGGCCGCGCCCAAAAAAGAGCAGCCGAACCCCTTGGCGCCAAGTTCGTCCTGTTGAAAAATGCCCAAAAAAGGGGTGTGCTATAGCCTTTCGGCGTGGGGCCGGCAAAGTTCATCCGCCTTCCTCGGAATGGGCCAAGACTTTGGCCACCCCCTCCCCACACCAAAAATAGGCCGCGGGCACAGCCGCGCCCCAAAAAGAGCAGCCGAACCCCTTGGCGCCAAGTTCGTCCTGCAGAAAAATACCCAAAAAGGGGTGTGCTATAGCCTTGGGGCGTGGGGCAGCCGCAGTTCGTCCGCCGTACTCAGAACGGGCCGAGACTTCTCTCACCCCCTCCCCACGACAAAAATAGGCCGCGGGCACAGCCGCGTCCAAAAAAGAGCAGCCGAACCCCTTGGCGCCAAGTTCGTCGTACGGAAAAATGCCCAAAAAAGGGGTTTGCTATAGCCATTGGGCTTGGGGCCGGCGAACTTCGTCCGCCTTCCTCGGAATCGGCCGAGACTTTTCCCACCCCTCCCTGTGACAAACATAGGCCGCGGGCACAGCCGCGCCCAAAAAAGAGCAGCCAAACCCCTTTGCGCCAAGTTCGTCCTGCGGAAAAATGCCAAAAAAAGTGGTGGGCTATAGCCTTGGGGCGTGGGTCTGGCGTACTTCGTCCGCCGAACTCGGAATGGGCCGAGACTTTGCCCACCTCTTCCCCGCGACAAAAATAGAACGCGGACGCAGCCGCGCCCAAAAAAAGAGCAGCCGAACCCCTTGGCGCCAAGTTCGTCCAGCAGATAAATGCCCAAAAAAGGGGTGGGCTATAGCCTTTGGGCTTGGGGCCGACGAACTTTGTCCGCCTTCCTCGGAATCGGCTGAGACTTTTCCCACCCCCTCATCCCGACAAAAATAGGCCGCGGACGCAGCCGCATCCAAAAAAGAGCAGCCGAACCCCTTGGCGCCAAGTTCGTCCCGCGGAAAAATGCCAAAAAAAGTGGTGGGCTATAGCCTTGGGGCGTGGGTCTGGCGTACTTCGTCCACCGGACTCGGAATGGGCCGAGACTTTGGCCACCTCTTCCCCGCGACAACAATAGGCCGCGGGCACTGCCGCGCCCAAAAAAAGTGCAGCCGAACCCCTTGGCGCCAAGTTCGTCCTGCGGATAAATGCCCAAAAAAGGGGTGGGCTATAGCCTTGGGGCGTGGGGCAGGCGAACTTCGTCCGCCGGACTCGGAATGGGCCGAGACCTTTCCCACCCCCTCCCCGCGACAAAAATAGGCCGCGGACGCAGCCGCGCCCAAAAAAGAGCAGCCGAACCCCTTGGCACCATGTTCGTCCTGCGGAAAAATGCCCAACAAAGGGGTGTGCTATAGCCTTTGGGCTTGGGGTCGGCGAACTTCGTCCGCCTTCCTCGGAATCGGCCGAGACTTTTCCCACCCCCTCATCCTGACAAAAATAGGCCGCGGACGCAGCCGCATCCAAAAAAGAGCAGCCGAACCCCTTGGCGCCAAGTTCGTCCTGCGGAAAAATGCCAAAAAAAGTGGTGGGCTATAGCCTTGGGGCGTGGGTCTGGCGTACTTCGTCCACCGGACTCGGAATGGGCCGAGACTATGCCCACCTCTTCCCCGCGACAAAAATAGGCCGCGGGCACTGCCGCGCCCAAAAAAAGAGCAGCCGAACCCCTTGGCGACAAGTTCATCCTGCGGAAAAATGCCAAAAAAAGTGGTGGGCTATAGCCTTGGGGCGTGGGTCTGGCGTACATCGTCCGCCGGACTCGAAATGGGCCGGGAATTTGCCCACCTCCTCCCCGCGACAAAAATAGACCGCAGGCACAGCCGCGCCCAGAAAAAGAGCAGCCGAACCCCTTGGCGCCAAGTTCGTCCTGCGGAAAAATGCCCAAAAAAGGAGTGTGCTATAGCCAGGGGGCGTGGGGCTGCCGAAGTTCGTCCGCCGGACTCGGAATTGGCCGAGACTTTCCCAACCCCTCCCCACGACAAAAATAGGCCGCAGGCACAGCCGCGCCCAAAAAAGAGCAGCCGAACCCCATGGCGCCAAGTTCATCCTGCGGAAAAATGCCCAACAAAGGGGTGTGCTATAGCCTTTGGGCTTGGGGCCGGCGAACTTCGTCCGCCTTCCTCGGAATCGGCCGAGACTTTTCCCACCCCCTCACCGCGACAAACATAGGCTGCGGGCACAGCCGCGCCCAAAAAAGAGCAACCGAACCCCTTGGCGCCAAGTTCATCCTGCGGAAAAATGCCAAAAAAAGTGGTGGGCTATAGCCTTGGGGCGTGGGTCTGGCGTACATCGTCCGCCGGACTCGAAATGGGCCGGGAATTTGCCCACCTCCTCCCCGCGACAAAAATAGACCGCAGGCACAGCCGCGCCCTGAAAAAGAGCAGCCGAACCCCTTGGCGCCAAGTTCGTCCTGCGGAAAAATGCCCAAAAAAGGAGTGTGCTATAGCCAGGGGGCGTGGGGCTGCCGAAGTTCGTCCGCCGGACTCGGAATGGGCCGAGACTTTCCCAACCCCTCCCCGCGACAAAAATAGGCCGCGGGCACAGCCGCGCCCAAAAAAGAGCAGCCGAACCCCATGGCGCCAAGTTCGTCCTTCGGAAAAATACCCAAAAAAGGGGTGGGCTATAGCCTTGGGGCGTGGGGCTGGCGAACTTCGTCCGCCGGACTCGGAATTCGTCGAGCCTTTGCCCACCCCCTCCCCACGACAAAAATAGGCCGCGGACACAGCCGCACCCAAAAATGAGCAGCCGAACCCCTTGGCGCCAAGTTCGTCCTGCGGAAAAATGCCCAAAAAAGGGGTGTGCTATAGCATTTGGGCTTGGGGCCGGCGAACTTCGTCCGCCGGACTCGGAATTGGCCAAGCCTTTGCCCACCCCCTCCCCACGACAAAAATAGGCTACAGGCACAGCCACGCCCAATAATGAGCTGCCGAACCGCTTGGCGCCAAGTTCGTCTTGCGGAAAAATGCCCAAAAAAGGGGTGGGCTATAACCTTGGGGCGTGGGGCGGGCGAACTTCGTCCGCCGGACTCGGAATGGGCCGAGACTTTGCCCACCGTCTCCCCGCGACAAAAATAGGCTGCGGGCACAGCCGCGCCCAAAAAAGAGCAGCCGAACCCCTTGGCGCCAAGTTCATCCTGTAGAAAGATGCCCAAAAAAGGGGTGTGCTATAGCCTTTCGGCGTGGCGCCGGCAAAGTTCGTCCGCCGGACTCAGAATGTGCCGAGACTTTTCCCACCCCCTCCCCGTGACAAAAATAAGCCGCGGCCACAGCCGCGCCCAAAAAAGAGCAGCCGATCCCCTTGGCGCCAAGTTCGTCCTGCGGAAAAATGCCCAAAAAAGGAGTGTGCTATAGCCAGGGGGCGTGGGGCTGCCGAAGTTCGTCCGCCGGACTCGGAATGGGCCGAGACTTTCCCAACCCCTCCCCGCGACAAAAATAGGCCGCGGGCACAGCCGCGCCCAAAAAAGAGCAGCCGAACCCCATGGCGCCAAGTTCGTCCTTCGGAAAAATACCCAAAAAAGGGGTGGGCTATAGCCTTGGGGCGTGGGGCTGGCGAACTTCGTCCGCCGGACTCGGAATTCGTCGAGCCTTTGCCCACCCCCTCCCCACGACAAAAATAGGCCGCGGACACAGCCGTACCCAAAAATGAGCAGCCGAACCCCTTGGCGCCAAGTTCGTCCTGCGGAAAAATGCCCAAAAAAGGGGTGTGCTATAGCATTTGGGCTTGGGGCCGGCGAACTTCGTCCGCCTTCCTCGGAATCGGCCGAGACTTTTCCCACCCCCTCACCACGACAAACATAGGCTGCGGGCTCAGCCGCGCCCAAAAAAGAGCAGCCGAACCCCTTGGCGCCAAGTTCATCCTGCGGAAAAATGCCAAAAAAAGTGGTGGGCTATAGCCTTGGGGTGTGGGTCTGGCGTACTTCGTCCGCCGGACTCGGAATGGGCCGAGACTTTGCCCACCTCTTCCCCGCGACAAAAATAGGCTGCGGGCACAGCCGCGCCCAAAAAAAAAGCAGCCGAACCCCTTGGCGCCAAGTTCATCCTGCGGATAAATGCCCAAAAAAGGGGTGGGCTATAGCCTTGGGGCGTGTGGCGGGCGCACTTCGTCCGCCGGACTCGGAATGGGCCGAGACTTTTCCCACCCCTCCCCATGACAAAAATAGGCAGCGGGCACAGCCGCGCGCAAAAAAGAGCAGCCGAACCTCTTGGCGCCAAGTTCGTCCTACGGAAAAATGCCCAAAAACGGGGTGGGCTATAGCCTTGGGGCGTGGGGCGGGCGAACTTCGTCCGCCGAACTCGGAATGGGCCGAGACTTTGGCCACCCCCTCCCCGCGACAAAAATAGGCCGCGGGCATAGCCGCGCACAAAAAAGAGTAGCCAAACCCCTTGGCGCCAAGTTCGTCCTACGGAAAAATGCCCAAAAACGGGGTGGGCTATACCCTTGGGGCGTGGGGCTGGCGAACTTCGTCTGCCGGACTCAGAATGGGCCGAGACTTGGCCCACCCCCTCCCCATGTCAAAAATAAGCTGCGGGATCCGCCGCGCCCAAAAAAGAGCAGCCGAACCCCTTGGCGCCAAGTTCGTCCTGCGAAAAATGCCCAAAAAGGGGGTGGGCTATAGCCTTGGGGCGTGGGGCTGGCGAACTTCGTCCGCCGGCCTTGGAAAGAGCCGACACTTTGCCCACCCCCTCCCCGCAACAAACATAGGCCGCGGGCACAGCTGCGCCCAAAAAAGAGCAGCCGAACCCCTTGGCGCCAAGTTCGTCCGCCGTACTCGGAATGGGCCGCAACTTTTCTCACCCCCTCCCCAGGACAAAAATAGGCCGCGGCCACAGCCGCGCCCAACAAATAGCAGCCGACCCCCTTGGTGCGAAGTTCGTCCTGCGGAAACATGCCCAAAAAGGGGATGGGCAATAGCCTTGGGGCGTGGGGCCGGCGTACTTCGTCTGCCGGACTCGGAATCGGCCGAGGCTTGGCCACCCCCTCACCGCGGGCACAGCCACCCCCAAAAAAGAGCAGCCGAACCCCTTGGCGCCAAGTTCGTCCTGCGGAAAAATGCCCAAAAGAGGGGTGTGCTATAGCCTTGAGGCGTTGGCCGGGCGAACTTCATCCGCCGCACTCGGAATGTGCCGAGACTTTGCCCACCCCCTTCCCGCGATATAAATAGACCGCGGGAACAGCCGCGCCCAAAAAGGAGCAGCCGAACCCCTTGGCGCCAAGTTCGTCCAGCGGGAAAATGCCCAAAAAAGGGGTGTGCTATAGCCCTTGGGCGTGGGGCCGCCGAACTTCGTCCATCTTCCTCGGAATGGGCCGAGACTTTGGCCACCCCCTCCCCGGGACAAAAATAGGCCGCAGGCTCAGCCGCGCCCAAAAAAGAGCAGCCGAACCCCTTGGCGCCAAGTTCGTCCTGCGGAAAAATGCCCAAAAAAGGGGTGGGCTATAGCCTTGGGGCGTGGGGCTGGCGAACTTCATCCGCCTTCCTCGGAATGGGCCGAGACTTTGCCCACCCCCTCGCCGCGATAAAAATTGGCCGCGGGCGCAGCCGCGCCCAAAAAAGAGCAGCCGAACCCCTTGGCGCCTAGTTCGTCCTGCAGAAAAATGCCCAAAAAGGGGGTGGGCAACAACCTTGGGGCGTGGGGCTGGCGAACTTCATGCGCCGGACTCGGAATGGGCCGAGACTTTACCCACCCCCTCCCCGCAACAAAAATAGGCCGTGGGCACAGCCGTGCCCAAAAAAGAGCAGCCAAACCCCTTGGCGCCAAGTTCGTCCTGCGGAAAAGTGCCCAAAAAGGGGGTGGGCTATAGCCTTGGGGTGTGGGGCTGGCGAACTTCGTCCGCCGGACTCGAAATGGGCCGAGACTTTGGCCAACCCCTCTCCGCAACAAAAATAGGCCACAGGCACAGCCGCGCCCAAAAAAGAGCAGCCAAACCCCTTGGCGCCAAGCTCGTCCTGCGGAAAAATGCCCAAAAGAGGGGTGGGCTATGGCCTTGGGGCGTGGGGCTGGCGAACTTCGTCCGCCTTCCTCGGAATGGGCCGCGACTTTGCCCACCCCCTCCCCGCGACAAAAATAGGCCACGGGCACCGCCGCGCCCAAAAAAGAGCAGCCGAACCCCTTGGCGCCAAGTTCGTCCTGCGGAAAAATGCCCAAAAAGGGGGTGTGCTATAGCCTTGGGGCGTGGGGGTGCCGAAGTTCGTCCGCCGTACTCGGAATGGCCGAGACATTTCTCACCCCCTCCCCGCGACAAAAATAGGCCGCGGGCACAGCCGCGCCCAAAACATAGAAGCCGAACCCCTTTGCGGCGAGTTCGTCCTGCGGAAAAATGCCCAAAAAGGGGATGGGCTATAACCTTTGGGTGTGAGGATGGCGAACTTCGTCCGCCTTCCTCGGAATGGGCCGAGACTTTGCCCACCCCCTCCCTGCGTCAAAAATAGGCCGCGGGCACAGCCGCGCCCAAAAAAGAGCAGACGAACCCCTTGGCGCCAGGTTCGTCCTAGGGAAAAATGACCAAAAAAGGGGTTTGCTATAGCCTTGGGGCGTGGGGCCGGCGAACTTCGTCCACCGGACTAGGAATTTGCCGAGACTTTGCCCACCCCTTCCCCGCGACAAAAATAGGCCGCGGGCACAGCCGCGCCTAAAGAAGGGCAGCCGAACCCCTTGGTGCCAAGTTCGTCCTGTGGAAAAATGCCCAAAAGGGGGGTTGGCTATAGCCTTGGGGCCTGGCGCTGACGAACTTCGTCTGCCTGACTCGGAATGGGCCGAGACTTCCCCCCCCCCCCTCCCTGTGACAAAAATAGGCCGCAGACACAGCCGCGCCCAAAAAAGAGCAGCCGAACCCCTTGGCACGAAGTTCGTCCTGCGGAAAAATGCCCGAAAAGGGAGTGGGCTATAGCCTTGGGGCGTGGGGCTGGCGAACTTCCACTGCGGGACTCGGAATGGGCCAAGACTTTGGCCACCCTGTCCCTGTGACAAAAATAGGCCGCGGGCACAGCCGCGCCCAAAAAAGAGCAGCCGAACCCCCTGGCGCCAAGTTCGTCCCGCGGAAAAATGCCCAAAAGGAGGGTGGGCTATACCCTTGGGGCGTGGGGCGGACGAACTTCGTCCGCCGGACTCGGAATGGGCCGAGACTTTTCCCACCCCCTGCCTGTGACAAAAATAGGCCGCGGGAAAAGCCGCGCCCAAAAAAGAGTAGCCGAACCCCTTGGCGCCAAGTTCGTCCTGGGGAAAAATGACCAAAAAAGGGGTTTGCTATAGCCTTGGGGCTTGGGGCGTGGGGTGGGCGAAATTGGTCCGCCGGACTCGGAATTGGCCGTGACTTTGCCCACCCCCTCCACGCGATAAAAATAGGCCGCGGGCACAGCCGCGCCTAAAGAAGAGCAGGTGAACCCCTTTGTGCCAAGTTCGTCCTGCGGAAAAATGCCCAAAAGGGGGGTTGGATAGAGCCTTGGGGCCTGGGGCTGGCGAACTTCGTCCGCCGGACTCGTAATGGGCCGAGACTTCCCCACCCTCCCTGCAACGAAAATAGTCCGCGGGCACAGCTGCGCCAAAAAAAGAACAGCCGAACCCCTTGGCGCCAAGTTCGTCCTGCGGAAAAATGCCCAAAAAAGGGGTGTGCTATAGCCTTCGGGCATGGGGCTTGCGAACTTCGTCCGCCTACTTCGGAGTGGGCCGAGACTTTACCCACCCCTTCCCCACGACAAAAATAGGCCGCGGGCACAGCCGCGCCCAAAAAAGAGCAGCCGAACCCCTTGGCGCCAAGTTCGACCTGCGGAAAAATGCCCAAAAAAGGGGTGGGCTATATAGCCTTGGGGCGTGGGGCCAGCCAACTTCGTTCGCCGGACTCGGAAAGGGCCGAGAGTGTGACCACCCCCGCCCCGCGACAAAAATAGGCCGTGGGCAAAGCCGCGCCGAAAAAAGAGCAGCCGAACCCCTTGGCACCAAGTTCGTCCTGCGGAAAAATGAACAAAAAGGGGGTGGGCTATAGCCTTGGGGCGTGGGGAGGGCGTACTTCGTTCGCCGGACTCGGAATGGGCGGAGACTTTTCCCACCCCCTCCCCACGACAAAAATAGGCTGCGGGCACAGCCGTACCCAAAAAAGAGCAGCCGAACCCCTTGGCGCCAAGTTTGTCCTGCGGAAAAATGCCCGAAAAGGGAGTGGGCTATAGCCTTGGGGCGTGGGGCCGGCGCACTTCGTCCGCCGGACTCGGAATCGGCCGAGACCTTTTCCCACCCCCTCCCCACGACAAAAATAGGCCGCGGGCACAGCCGCGCCCAAAAAAGGGCAGCCAAACCCCTTGGCGCCAAGTTCGTCCTGCGGAAAAATGCCCAAAAAACGGAGTGGGCTATAGCCTTGGGGCGTGGGGCTGGCGAACTTCGTCCGCCGGACTAGCAATGGGCCGAGACCTTTTCCCACCCCCTCCCCATGACAAAAATAGGCCGCGGGCACAGCCGCACCCAGAAAAGAGCGGCGGAACCCCTTGGAGCCAAGTTCGTCCTGCGGAAAAATGCCCAAAAAAGGGGTGTGCTATAGCCTTCGGGCGTGGGGCTTGCGAACTTCGTCCGCCTTCTTCGGAGTGGGCCGAGACTTTGCCCACCCCCACCCCATGACAAAAATAGGCCGCGGGCACAGCCGCGCCCAAAAAAGAGCAGCCGAACCCCTTGGCGCCAAGTTCGACCTGCGGAAAAATGCCCAAAAAAGGGGTGGGCTATATAGCCTTGGGGCGTGGGGCGGGCCAACTTCGTTCGCCGGACTCGGAAAGGGCCGATAGTTTGACCACCCCCTCCCCGCGACAAAAATAGGCCGCGGGCAAAGCCGCGCCGAAAAAAGAGCAGCCGAACCCCTTGGCACCAAGTTCGTCCTGCGGAAAAATGCCCAAAAAGGGGGTGGGCTATAGCCTTGGGGCGTGGGGCGGGCGGACTTCGTCCGCCGGACTCGGAATGGGCCGAGACTTTTCCCACCCCGTCCCCGAGACAAAAATAGGCCGCGGGCACAGCCGTACCCAAAAAAGAGCAGCCGAACCCCTTGGTGCCAAGTTCGTCCTGAGGAAAAATGCCCAAAAAAGGTGTGTTCTATAGCATTTGGGCGTCGGCCGGCAAAGTTCATCCCCCTTCCTCGGAATGGGCCGAGACTTTGCCCACCCCCTCCCCGTGCCAAAAATAGGCCGCGGACACAGCCGCGCCCAAAAAAGAGCCGCCAAACCCCTTGGCGCCAAGTTCGTCCAGCGGAAAAATGCCCAAAAAAGTGGTGGGCTATAGCCTTGGGGCGTGGGGCGGGCGAACTTCGTCCGCCGGACTCGGAATGGGCCAAGACTTTTCCCACCCCCACCCCATGACAAAAATAGGCCGCGGGCACAGCCGCGCCCAAAAAAGAGCCGCCGAACCCCTTGGCACCAAGTTCGTCCTGCGGCAAAATGCCCAAAAAAGGGGTGTGCTATAGCCTTTGGGCGCGGGGCCGGCAAAGTCCATTCGCCATTCTCGGAATGGGTCGAGACTTTGCCCACCCCCTCCCCGCACCAAAAATAGTCCGCGGTACAGCCGCGCCCAAAAAAGAGCAGCCGAACCCCTTGGCACCAAGTTCGAACTGCGGAAAAATGCCCAAAAAATGGGTGGGCTGTAGCCCTTGGGCGTGGGGGGGCGCACTTCGTCCGCCGGACTCGGAATGGACCGAGACTTTCCCCACCCCCTCCCCGCGACAAAAATAGGCCACGGGCACAGCCACGCCTGAAAAAGAGCAGCCGAACCCCTTGGCGCCAGGTTCGTCCTGCGGAAAAATGCCCAAAAAGGGGGTGGGCTATAGCCTTGGGGCGTGGGGCTGGCGAACTTCGTCCACCCGACTCGGAATGGGCCGAGACACTGACCACCCCCTCCCCGCGACAAAAATAGGCCGCGGGCACAGCCGCGCCCATAAAAGAGCAGCCGTTCCCCAAGGCGCCAAGTTCCTCCTGCGGAAGAATGCCCAAAAAGGGAGTGGGCTATAGCCTTGGGGCGTGGGGCTGGCGAACTTCGTCCGCCGGACTCGGAATGGACTGAGGCTTTGTCCACACCCTCCGTGCGACAAAAATAGGCCGCGTGCACTGCCGCGCCAAAAAAAGAAAAGCCGAACCCCTTGGCGCCAAGTTCGTCCTGCGAAAAAATGCCCAAAAAAGGGGTGTGCTATAGCCCTTGGGCGTGGGGCCGGCGCACTTCGTCCTCCTTCCTCAGAATGGGCCGACACTTTGGCCAACCCCTCCCGATGACAAAAATAGGCCGCGGGGACAGCCGCGCCCAAAAAAGAGCAGCCGAACCCCTTGGCGCCACGTTCGTCTTACGGAACAATGCCCAGAAAAGGGGTGGGCTATAGCCTTGGGGCGTAGGGCGGGCGCACTTCGTCCGCCGCACTCGGAATGGGCCGAGTCTTTTCCCACCCCCAGCCCGTGACAAAAATCGGCCGCGGGCACAGCCGCACCCAGAAAAGAGCAGCCGAACCCCTTGGCGCCAAGGTCGTCCTGTGGCAAAATGCCCAAAAAAGGGGTGTGCTATAGCCTTTGGGCGCGGGGATGGCAAAGTTCATCCGCCATCCTCGGAATGGGTCGAGACTTTACCCAACCCCTCGCCACACCAAAAATAGGCCGCGGCCATAGCCGCGCACAAAAAAGAGCAGCCGATCCCCTTGGAGCCAAGTTCGTCGTGCGGCAAAATGCCCAAAAAAGGCGTGTGCTATAGCCTTTGGGCGTGGGGCGGGCGAACTTCGTCCGCCGGACTTAGAATGGACCGAGACTTTGCCCACCCCTTCCCCGCGACAAAAATAGGCCACGGGCAAAGCCGCGCCCAAAAAAGAGTAGCCGAACCCCTTGGCGCCAAGTTCGTCTTACGGAACAATGCCCAAAAAAGGGATGTGCTATAGCCTTGGGGCGTGGGGCGGGCACACTTCGTCCGCCGCACTCGGAATGGGCCGAGACTTTTCCCACCCCCACCCCGTGACTAAAATCGGCCGCGGGCACAGCCGCACCCATAAAAGAGCAGCCGAACCCCTTGGCGCCAAGGTCGTCCTGTGGCAAAATGCCCAAAAAAGGGGTGTGCTATAGCCTTTGGGCGCAGGGACGGCAAAGTTCATCCGCCATCCTCGGAATGGGTTGAGACTTTGCCCACCCCCTCCCCGCACCAAAAATAGGCCGCGGGCACAGCCGCGCCCAAAAAAGCGCTGGCGAACCCCTTGGCGTCCAGTTCGTGCTGCGGAAAAATGCCCAAAAAAGGGGTGTGCTATAGCCTTGGGGCGTGGGGATGCCGAAGTTCATCCGCCAGACTTGGAATGGGCCGAGACTTTTCCCACCCCCTCCCCGCGCCAAACATAGGCCATGGGCACAGCCGCACCCAAAAAAGAACCGCCGAACCCCTTGGCACCAAGTTCGTCACGCGGAAAACTGCCCAAAAAGGGGGCGGGCTATAGCCTTGGGGCGTGGGGTGGGCGCACTTCGTCCGCCGCACTCGGAATGGGCCGAGACTTTTCCGACCCCCACCCCGTGAAAAAAATCGGCCGCGGGCACAGCCGAACCCCTTGGCGCCAAGGTCGTCCTGTGGCAAAATGCCCAAAAAAGGGGTGTGCTATAGCCTTTGGGCGCGGGGACGGCAAAGTTCGTCCGCCATCCTCGGAATGGGTCGAGACTTTGCCCACCCCCTCCCCGCGACAAAAATAGGCCGCAGGCAATGCTGCGCCCAAAAAAGAGCAGCCGAACCCCTTGGCGCCAAGTTCGTCTTGCGGAAAAATGCCCAAAGAAGGGGTTGGCTATAGCCTTGGGGCCTGGGGCTGGCGAACTTCGTCCGCCTGACTAGAAATGGGCCGAGACTTTGGCCACCCCCTCCCCGCGACAAAAATAGGCCGCGGGCACAGCCTCGCCCAAAATAGAGCAGCCGAACCCCTTGGCGCCAAGTTCGTCCTGCGGCAAAATGACCAAAAATGGGGTGTGCTATAGCCTTGGGGCGTGGGGCTGGCGAACTTCGTCCGCCGGACTCGGAATGGGCCGAGACTTTGGCCACCCCCTCCCCGCGACAAAAATAGGCCGCGGGCACTGCCGCGCCAAAAAAAGAAAAGCCGAACCCCTTGGCGCCAAGTTCGTCCTGCGAAAAAATGCCCAAAAAAGGGGTGGGCTATAGCCTTGGGGCCTGGGGCTGGCGAAGTTTGTCCGCCGGACTCCGAATGGGCCGAGACTTTGCCCACGCCCACCTCGCGACAAAAATAGGCCGCGAACACAGCCGCGCCCAAAAAAGAGCAGCCGAATCCCTCGGCGCCAAGTTCGTCCTGCGGAAAAATGCCCAAAAAAGGGGTGTGCTATAGCCTTTGGGCGTGGGGCCGGCCCACTACGTCCGCCTTCCTCGGAATGGGCCGAGACATTGGCCACCTCCTCCCCGCGACAAAAATAGGCCGCAGGCACAGCCGCGCCCAAAAAAGAGCAGCCGAACCCCTTGGCGCCAAGTTCGTCCTGCAGCAAAATGCCCAAAAAAGGGGTGTGCTATAGCCTTTGGGCGTGGGGCCAGCAAAGTTCATCGCCCTTCCTCGGAATGGGCCGAGACTTTGCCCACACCCTCCCCGTGCCAAAAATAGGTCGCGGGCACAGCCGCGCCCAAAAAAGAGCAGCCGAACCCCTTGGCGCCAAGTTCGTCCTGCGGAAAAATGCCCAAAAAAGGGGTGTGCTATAGCCTTTGGGCGCGGGGACGGCAAAGTTCGTCCGCCATCCTCGGAATGGGTCGAGACTTTGCCCACCCCCTCCCCGCGACAAAAATAGGCCGCAGGCAATGCTGCGCCCAAAAAAGAGCAGCCGAACCCCTTGGCGCCAAGTTCGTCTTGCGGAAAAATGCCCAAAGAAGGGGTTGGCTATAGCCTTGGGGCCTGGGGCTGGCGAACTTCGTCCGCCTGACTAGAAATGGGCCGAGACTTTGGCCACCCCCTCCCCGCGACAAAAATAGGCCGCGGGCACAGCCTCGCCCAAAATAGAGCAGCCGAACCCCTTGGCGCCAAGTTCGTCCTGCGGCAAAATGACCAAAAATGGGGTGTGCTATAGCCTTGGGGCGTGGGGCTGGCGAACTTCGTCCGCCGGACTCGGAATGGGCCGAGACTTTGGCCACCCCCTCCCCGCGACAAAAATAGGCCGCGGGCACTGCCGCGCCAAAAAAAGAAAAGCCGAACCCCTTGGCGCCAAGTTCGTCCTGCGAAAAAATGCCCAAAAAAGGGGTGGGCTATAGCCTTGGGGCCTGGGGCTGGCGAAGTTTGTCCGCCGGACTCCGAATGGGCCGAGACTTTGCCCACGCCCACCTCGCGACAAAAATAGGCCGCGAACACAGCCGCGCCCAAAAAAGAGCAGCCGAATCCCTCGGCGCCAAGTTCGTCCTGCGGAAAAATGCCCAAAAAAGGGGTGTGCTATAGCCTTTGGGCGTGGGGCCGGCCCACTACGTCCGCCTTCCTCGGAATGGGCCGAGACATTGGCCACCTCCTCCCCGCGACAAAAATAGGCCGCAGGCACAGCCGCGCCCAAAAAAGAGCAGCCGAACCCCTTGGCGCCAAGTTCGTCCTGCAGCAAAATGCCCAAAAAAGGGGTGTGCTATAGCCTTTGGGCGTGGGGCCAGCAAAGTTCATCGCCCTTCCTCGGAATGGGCCGAGACTTTGCCCACACCCTCCCCGTGCCAAAAATAGGTCGCGGGCACAGCCGCGCCCAAAAAAGAGCAGCCGAACCCCTTGGCGCCAAGTTCGTCCTGCGGAAAAATGCCCAAAAAAGGGGTGTGCTATAGCCTTTGGGCGTGGGGCCGGCGCACTTCGTCCTCCTTCCTCGGAATGGGCCGAGACTTTGGCCACCCCCTCCCCGCGACAAAAATAGCCCGCGGGGACAGCCGCGCCCAAAAAAGAGCAGCTGAACCACTTGGCGCCATGTTCGTCCTGCCGAAAAATGCCAAACAAAGGGGAGGGCTATAGCCTTTGGGCGTGGGGACGGCAAAGTTCATTCGCCATCCTCGGATTGGGTCGAGACTTTGCCCACCCCCTCCCCATGACAAAAATAGGCCGCGGGCAAAGCCGCGCCCAAAAAAGAGCAGCCGAACCCCTTGGCGCCAATTTCGTCCTGCGGAAAAAATGCCCAAAAAATGGATGTGCTGTAGCCTTTGGGCGTGGGGCCGGCAAAGTTCATCCCCCTTCCTCCGGATGGGCCGAGACTTTGCCCACCCCCTCCCCACGACAAAAATAGGCCGCGGCCACAGCCGCGCCCAAAAAATAGCGGCCGAACCCCTTGGCGTCATGTTCGTCCTGCGGAAAAATGCCCAAAAAAGGGGTGGGATATAAGAAAATGACTGACTACGAGACCTGGTATACCAATTTGGAGAAAACCTGCTTGGCTTTGGTTTGGGCAACACGGAAATTGAGGCATTACATGCTGTCTTACTCGGTACATTTAATAGCTCGCATGGACCCCCCAAAAAAAGTATTTGTTCGAGAAACCCGCCTTAACGGGAAGGACCGCAAGATGGTTACTGCATCTGTCTGAATTCGACATCAAGTATGTAACCGTAACCCAAAAATCCATTAAGGGAAGGGCGATAGCAGAACACCTTGCTGAACACCCTATCAAGGAGGAATATGAGTTTAAGGATTGCTTTCCAGACGAGGAAATAGCTGTCACAGAAGAGGAGGTCTTACGCTACGTAAACTACGCTCTTACGCTTAATCGCTCTTACGTTACTTCGTAACTCTATAGTATTCTCATAAAAAAGCTAAGATAGATCTAATAGTTCGCGGAGAGGAGCCTTGGGGCGTGGGGCTGGCGAACTTCGTCTGACCGACTCGTAATGGGCCGAAACTTTGGCCACCCCCTCCCCGCGACAAAAATAGGCCGCGGGCACAGCCTTGCCCAAAAAAGAGCAGCCGATCCCCTTGGCGCCAAGTTCGTCCTGCGGAAAAATGCCCAAAAAATGGGTGTGCTATAGCCTTTGGGCGTGGGGCTGGAAAAGTTCGTCCCCCTTCCTCGGAATGGGCCGAGACTTTGCCCACCCCCTCCCCGCGACAAAAATAGGCCGCGGGGACAGCCGCGCCCAAACAAGAGCAGCCGAACCCCTTGGCGCCAAGTTCATCCTGCGGAAAAATGCCCAAAAAATGGGTGTGCTATAGCCATTGGGCGTGGGGCCGGAAAAGTTCATCCCCCTTCCTCGGAATGGGCCGAGACTTTTCCCACCCCCTCCCCACGCCAAAAATAGGCCGCGGGCACAGCCGCGCCCAAAAAAGAGCGGCCGAACCCGTTGGCGCCAACTTCGTCCTGCGGAAAAATGCCCAAAAAAGGGGTGGGCTATAGCCTTGGGGCGTGGGGCAGGCGAACTTCGTCTGCCGGACTCGGAATGGGCCGAGACATTGACCACCCCCTCCCTGCGATAAAAATAGGCCGCGGGCACAGCCGCGCCCAAGAAAGAGCAGCCGAACCCCTTGGCGCAAACTTCGTCCTGCAGAAAAATGCCCAAATGGGGGGTGGGCTATAGCCTCGCGGCGTGGGGCGGGCGAACTTAATCCGCCGGACTCGGAATGTGCCGAGACTTTGCCCACCCCCTCCCCATGACAAAAATAGGCCACGGGCACAGCCACGCCCAAAAAATAGCAGCCGAACCCCATGGCGCCAAGTTCGTCCTGCGGAAGAATGCCCAAAAATGGGGTGGGCTATAGCCTTGGGGCGCGGGGCTGGCGAACTTCGTCCACCGAACTCGGAACGGAGCGAGAGATTGAACACCCCCTCCCCGCGACAAAAATAGGCCGCGGGCACAGCTATGCCAAAAAAAGAGCAGCCGAACCCCAAGGCACCAAGTTCGTCCAGCGGAAGAATGCCCTAAAAGGGGGTGGGCTATAGCCTTTGGGCATGGGGCCGGCAAAGTTCATCCGCCTTCCTCGGAATGGGCTGAGACTTTGCCCCCCCCCCCCCCTCCCTGCGTCAAAAATAGGCTGCGACCACAGCCGCGCCCAAAAAAGAGCAGGCGAACCCCTTCGCGCCAAGTTCGTCCTGCGGAAAAATGCCCAAAAAAGGGGTGTGCTATAGCCTTGGGGCGTCGGGCTGCCGAAGTTCGTCCGCGGGACTCGGAATGGGCCGAGACTTTGGCCACCCCCTCCCCGCGACAAAAATAGGCTGCGCGCACGGCCCCGCTCAAAAAAGAGCAGCCGAACCCCTTGGCGCCAAGTTCGTCCTGCGGAAAAATGCCCAAAAAAGGGGTGGGCTATAGCCTTGGGGCGTGGGGCTGGCGAACTTCGTCCGCCTTTCTCGAAATGGGCGGAGGCATTGCCCACCCCCTCCCCACGTAAAAAATAGGCCGCGGACACAGCGGCGCCCAAAAAAGGGCAGGCGAACCCCTTGGCGCCAAGTTCGTCTGCGGAAAAATGCCCAAAAAAGGGGTGTGCTATAGCCTTGGGGCGTGGGTTTGCGAACTTCGTCCGCCGGACTCGGAATGCGCCTAGACATTGCCCACCCCCTCCCCACGACAAAAAATGCCGCGGGCACAGCCGCGCCCAAAAAAGAGCAGCCGAACCCCTTGGCACCAGGTTCGTCCTGCGGAAAAATGCCCAAAAAAGGGGTGCACAATAGCCTTGGGGCGTGGGGCTGCCGAAGCTCGTCTGCCGGATTCGGAATGGGCCGAGACTTTTCCCACCCCCTCCCCGCGACAAAAAAAGGCCTCGGGCACAGCCGCGCCCAAAAAAGAGCAGCCGAACCACTAGGCACTAAGTTCGTCCTGCAGAAAATGCCCAAAAAAGGGGTGTGCTGTAGCCTTTGGGCGTGGGGCCAGCAAAGTTCATCCGCCTTCCTCGGAATGGGCCGCGATTTTGCTCACCCCCTACCCGCGTGAAAAATAGGCCGCGGGCACAGCCGTGCCCAAAAAAGAGCTGGCGAACCCCTTGGCGTCAAGTTCGTCCTGCGGAAAAATGCGCAAAAGGGGGGGTGGGCCATAGCCTTGGGGAGTGGGGCTGGCGAACTTCGTCCGCTGGACTCAGAATGGGCCAAAACTTTTCGAACCCCCTCCCTACGACAAAAATAGGCCGCGGGCACAGCCGCGCCCAAAAAAGAGCAGCCGAACCCCTTGGCGCCAAGTTAGAACTGCGGAAAAATGCCCAAAAAAGGGGTGGGCTATAGCCCTGGGGTGTGGGGGGGCGCACTTCGTCCGCCGGACTCGGAATGGATCGAGACTTTCCCCACCCCCTCCCCGCCACAAAAATAGGCCGCGGGCACAGCCGCGTCCAAAAACGAGCAGCCGAACCCCTTGGCGCCAAGTTCGTCCTGCGGAAAAATGCCCAAAAAGGGGGTGGGCTATAGCCTTGGGGCGTGGGGCTGGCGAACTTCGTCCGCCGGACTCGGAATGGGCCGAGGCTTTGTCCACCCCCTCCCTGCGACAAAAATAGGCCGCGGGCACAGCCATACCAAAAAAAGATCAGCCGAACCCCAAGGCGCCAAGTTCGTCCTGCGGAAGAATGCCCAAAAAGGGGGTGAGCTATACCCTTGGGGCGTGGGGCGAGCGAACTTCGTCCGCCGGACTCGAAATGGGCCGAGACTTTGACCACCCCCTCCCCACGACAAAGATAAGCCGCGGGCACAGCCGCGCCCAAAAAAGAGCAGCCGAACCCCTTGGCGCCAAATTCGTCCTGCGGAAATATGCCCAAAAAGGGGGTGGGCTATAGCCTTGCGGCGTGGTGCTGGCGCACTTCGTCCGCCAGACTCGGAATGGGCCGAGGCATTGCCCACCCCCTCCCTGCGACAAAAATAGGTCACGGGAACAGCCGCGCCCAAAAAAGAGCACCCGAACCCCTTGGTGCCAAGTTCATCCTGCGGAAAAATGCCCAAAAAAGGGGTGCACTATAGCCTTGGGGGGTTGGGCTGCCGTAGCTCGCCCGCCGAACTCGGAATGGGCCGAGACACTGACCACCCCCTCCCCACGACAAAAATAGGCCACGGGCACAGCCCCGCCCATAAAAGAGCGGCCGAACCCCAAGGCGCCAAGTTCGTCCTGCGGAAGAATGCCCAAAAAGGGAGTGGGCTATAGCCTTGGGGCGTGGTGCTGGCGAACTTCGTCCGCCGGACTCGGAATGGGCCGAGGCTTTGTCCACCCCCTCCCTGCGACAAAAATAGGCCGCGGGCACAGCCATACCAAAAAAAGATCAGCCGAACCCCAAGGCGCCAAGTTCGTCCTGCGGAAGAATGCCCAAAAAGGGGGTGAGCTATAGCCTTGGGGCGTGGGGCTGGCGAACTTCGTCCGCCGGACTAGGAATGGGCCGAGACTATTCCCACCCCCTCCCCGCGACAAAAATAGGCGGCGGGCACAGCAGCGCCCAAAAAATAGCAGCCGAACCTCTTGGCCCCAAGTTCGTCCTGCGGAAAAATGCCCAAAAAAGGGGTGCACTATAGCCTTGGGGCGTGGGGATGCCGAAGCTCGTCTGCCGGATTCGGAATGGGCCGAGACTTTTCCCACCTCCTCCTCGCGACAAAATAGGCCTCGGGCACAGCCGCGCCCAAAAAAGAGCAGCCGAACCACTAGGCACTAAGTTCGTCCTGCAGAAAATGCCCAAAAAAGGGGTGTGCTGTAGCCTTTGGGCGTGGGGCCAGCAAAGTTCATCCGCCTTCCTCGGAATGGGCCGCGATTTTGTTCACCCCCTACCCGTGCGAAAAATAGGCCGGGGGCACAGCCGCGGCCAAAAAAGAGCAGGCGAGCCCCTTGGCGTCAAGTTCGTCCTGCGGAAAAATGCCCAAAAAAGGGGTGTGCTATAGCCTTGGGGCGTGGGGATGCCGAAGTTCATCCGCCGGACTCGGAATGGACCGAGACTTCTCCCACCCCCTCCCTGCGCCAAAAATAGGCCATGGGCACTGCCGCACCCAAAAAAGAACCGCCGAACCCCTTGGCACCAAGTTCGTCATGCGGAAAACTGCCCAAAAATGGGGTGGGCTATAGCCTTGGGGCGTGGGGCCGGCGAACTTTGTCCGCCGAACTCGGAATGGGACGAGACTTCTCCCACCCCCTCCCCGAGCCAAAAATAGGCCATGGGCAGAGCCGCGCCCAAAAAAGAGCAGCCGAACCCGTGGGCGACTAGTTCGTCCTACGGAAAAATGCGCAAAAGGGGGGTGGGCTATAGCCATGGGGCGTGGGGCTGGCGAACTTCGTCCGCCGATCTCAGAATGGGCCAAAACTTTCCGAACCCCCTCCCCGCCACCGAAATAGGCCGCGGGCACAGCCGCGCCCAAAAAAGAGCAGGCGAACCCCTTGGCGCCAAGTTTGTCCTGCGGAAAAATGCCCAAATAAGGGGTGGGCTATAGCCCTGGGGCGTGGGGGGGGCGCACTTCGTCCGCCGGACTCGGAATGGGCCGAGACTTTGCCCACCCCCTCCCCACGACAAAGATAGACCGCGGGCACAGCCGCGCCCAAAAAAGAGCACCCGAACCCCTTGGTGCCAAGTTCATCCTGCGGAAAAATGCCCAAAAAAGGGGTGCACTATAGCCTTGGGGCGTTGGGCTGCCGTAGCTCGCCCGCCGAACTCGGAATGGGCCGAGACACTGAACACCCCCTCCCCACGACAAAAATAGGCCGCGGGCACAGCCCCGCCCATAAAAGAGCGGCCGAACCCCATGGCGCCAAGTTCGTCCTGCGGAAGAATGCCCAAGAAGGGAGTGGGCTATAGCCTTGGGGCGTGGTGCTGGCGAACTTCGTCCGCCGGACTCAGAATGGGCCGAGGCTTTGTCCACCCCCTCCCTGCGACAAAAATAGGCCGCGGGCACAGCCATACCAAAAAAAGATCAGCCGAACCCCAAGGCGCCAAGTTCGTCCTGCGGAAGAATGCCCAAAAAGGGGGTGGGCTATAGCCTTGGGGCGTGGGGCGAGCGAACTTCGTCCGCCGGACCCGAAATGGGCCGAGACTTTGACCACCCCCTCCCCACGACAAAGATAAGCCGCGGGCACAGCCGCGCCCAAAAAAGAGCAGCCGAACCCCTTGGCGCCAAATTCGTCCTGCGGAAATATGCCCAAAAAGGGGGTGGGCTATAGCCTTGCGGCGTGGTGCTGGCGCACTTCGTCCGCCAGACTCGGAATGGGCCGAGGCATTGCCCACCCCCTCCCCGCGACAAAAATAGGTCACGGGCACAGCCGCGCCCGAAAAAGAGCAGACGAACCCCTTGGCGCCAAATTCGTCCAGCGGAAATATGCCCAAAAAGGGGGTCGGCTATAGCTTTGGGCCGTGGTGCTGGCGCACTTCGTCCGCCAGACTCGGAATGGGCCGAGGCGTTGCCCACCCCCTCCCCGCGACAAAAATAGGTCACGGGCACAGCCGCGCCCAAAAAAGAGCAGCCGAACCCCTTGGCGCCAAGTTCGTCCTGCGGAAAAATGCCCAAAAAAGGGGTGGGCTATAGCCTTGGGGCGTGGGGCGGGCGAACTTCGTCTGCCGGACTCGGAATGGGCCGAGACTTTGACCACCCCCTCCCCACAACAAAGATAGGCCACGGGCACAGCTGCGCCCAAAAAAGAGCAGCCAAACCCCTTGGTGCCAAGTTCATCCTGCGGAAAAATGCCCAAGAAAGGGGTGCACTATAGCCTTGGGGCGTTGGGCTGCCGTAGCTCGTCCGCCGAACTCGGAATGGGCCGAGACTTTGACCACCCCCTCCCCGCGACAAAAATAGGTCACGGGCACAGCCGCGCCCGAAAAAGAGCAGACGAACCCCCTGGCGCCAAATTCGTCCTGCGGAAATATGCCCAAAAAGGGGGTCGGCTATAGCTTTGGGGCGTGGTGCTGGCGCACTTCGTCCGCCAGACTCGGAATGGGCCGAGGCGTTGCCCACCCCCTCCCCGCGACAAAAATAGGTCACGGGCACAGCCGCGGCCAAAAAAGAGCAGCCGAACCCCTTGGCGCCAAGTTCGTCCTGCGGAAAAATGCCCAAAAAAGGGGTGGGCTATAGCCTTGGGGCGTGGGGCTGGCGTACTTCGTCCGCCGGACTCGGAATGGGCCCAGACATTGGCCACGCCCTCCCCGCAACAAAAATAGGCTGCGGGCACAGCCGCGCCCAAGAAAGAGCAGCCGAACCCCTTGGCGCAAACTTCGTCCTGCAGAAAAATTCCCAAATGGGGGGTGGGCTATAGCCTAGGGGCGTGGGGCGGGCGAACTTCATCCTCCAGACTCAGAATGTGCCGAGACTTTGCCAACCCCCTCCCCGCGACAAAAATAAGCCACGGGAACAGCCACACCCAAAAAAGAGCAGCCGAACCCCATGGCGCCAAGTTCGTCCTGCGGAAGAATGACCAAAAAGGGAGTGGGCTATAGCCTTGGGGCGCGGGCTTGCCGAACTTCGTCCGCCGAACTCGGAATGGGCCGAGACTTTGACCACCCCCTCCCCGCGACAAAAATAGGCCGCGGGCACAGCCGCGCCAAAAAAAGAGCAGCCGAACCCCTTGGCACCAAGTTCGTCCTGCGGAAAAATGCACAAAAAAGGGGTGGGCTATAGCCTTTGGGCGTGGGGCTGGCGAACTTTGTCCGTCGGACTCGGAACGGAGCGAGAGATTGACCACCCCCTTGTCGCCATGTTCGTCCGCCGGACTCGGAATGGGCCGAGACTTTCCCCACCCCCTCCCCGCGACAAAAATAGGCCGCGGGCACAGCCGTGTCCAAAAAAGAGCAGCGGAACCCCTTGATGCCAAGTTCGTCCTGCGGAAAAATGCCCAAAAAGGGGGTGGGCTATAGCCTTGGGGCGCGGGGCGGGCGAACTTCGTCCGCCGGACTCGGAATGTGCCGAGACTTTGCCCACCCCCTCCCCGTGACAAACATAGGCCGCGGACACAGCCGCACACAAAAAAGAGCAGCCGAACCCCTTGGCACCAAGTTCGTCGTACTGAAAAATGCCCAAAAAGGGGGTGGGCTATAGCCTTGGGGCGTGGGGCTGGCGAACTTCGTCTGCCAAACACGGAATGGGCCGAGACTTTTCCCACCCCCTCCCCATGACAAAACTAGGCCGCGGGCACAGCCGCGCCCAAAAAAGAGCTGCCGAACAACTTGGTGCCAAGTTCGTCCTGCGGAAAAATGCCCAAAAAAGGGGTGTGCTATAGCCTTTGCACGTGGGGCCGGCAAAGTTCATCCGCCTACCTCGGAATGGGCCGACACTTTGGCCACCCCCTCCCCGCGCCAAAAATAGGCCGCGGGCACAACCGCGCCCAAAAAAGAGCAGCCGAACCCCTTGGCGCCATGTTCGTCCTGTGGAAAAATGCCTAAAAAAGGGGTGGGCTGTAGCATTGGGGCATGGGGCTCGCGCACTTCGTCCGCCTTCCTCGGAATGGGCCGAGACTTTGGCCACCCCCTCCCTGCGACAAAAATAGGCCGCGGGCACAGCCGCGCCCAAAAAAGAGCAGCCGAACCCCTTGGCTCCAAGTTCGTCCTGCGGAAAAATCCCCAAAAAAGGGGTGGGCTATAGCATTGGAGCGTGAGGCTGGCGAACTTCGTCCGCCTTCCTCGGAATGGGCCGAGACTTTGCCCACCCCCTCCCCGCGCCAAAAATAGGCCGCGGGTGCAGCCGAGCCCAAAAAAGAGCAGCCGAACGCCTTGGCACCAAGTTCGTCCTGCGGAAAAATGCCCAAAAAGGGGGTGTGCTATAGCCTTTGGGCGTGGGGCCGGCAAAGTTCATCCGCCTAGCTTGGAGTGGGCCGAGACTTTGGCCACCCCCTCCCCACGCCAAAAATAGGCCGCGGGCAAATCCGCGCCCAAAAAAGAGCAGCCGAACCCCTTGGCGCCAAGTTCATCCTGCGGAAAAATGCCCAAAAAAGAGGTGGGCTATAGACTTGGGGCGTGGGGCGGGCGCACTTTGTCCGCCGGACTCGGAATGGGCCGAGACATTGGCCACCCCCTTCCAGCGCCAAAAATAGGCCGCTGGCACAGCCGCGCCCAAATAAGAGCAGCCAAACCCCTTGGCGCTGTGTTCGTCCTGCGGAAAAATGCCCAAAAAAGGGGTGTGCTATAGCCTTGGGGCGTGGGGCTGGCGAAGTTCATCCGCCTACGTCGGACTGGGCCGAGACTTTTCCCACCCCCTCCCCGCGACAAAAATAGGGCACGGGCACAGTCACATCCAAAAAAGAGCAGACGAACCCCTTGGCGCCATGGTCGTCTTGCGGAAAAATGCCCAAAAAAGGGGTGTGCTATAGCCTTGGGACGTGGGGCCGGCAAAGTTCATCCGCCTACCTCGGAATGGGCCGAGACTTTGGCCAACCCCTCCCCGCGCCAAAAATATGCCGCGGACACAGCCGCGCCCAAAAAAGAGCAGCCGAACCCCTTGGCGCCAAGTTCGTCCTGCGGAAAAATGCCCAAAAATGGGGTGGGCTGTAGCATTGGAACGTGAGGCGGGCGAACTTCGTCCGCCTTCCTCGGAATGGGCCGAGACTTTGCCCACCCCCTCCCCGCGCCAAAAATAGGCCGCGGGTGCAGCGGCGCCCAAAAAAGAGCAGCCGAACCCCTTGGCGCCAAGTTCGTCCTGCGGAAAAATGCCCAAAAATGGGCTGTGCTATAGCCTTTGGGCGTGGGGCCGGCAAAGTTCATCCGCCTACCTCGGAATGGGCCGAGACTTTGGCCACCCCCTCCCCGCGCCAAAAATAGGCCGCGGGCACAGGCGCGCCCAAAAAAGAGCAGCCGAACCCCTTGGCGCCAAGTTCATCCTGCGCAAAAATGCCCAAAAAAGAGGCGGGCTATAGCCTTGGGGAGTGGGACTGGCGCACTTTGTCCGCCGGACTCGGAATGGGCCTAGACATTGGCCACCCCCTCCCCGCGCCAAAAATAGGCCGCTGGCACAGCCGCGCCCAAATAAGAGCAGCCAAACCCCTTGGCGCCTTGTTCGTCCTGCGGAAAAATGCCCAAAAAAGGGGTGTGCTATAGCCTTGGGGCGTGGGGCTGGCGAAGTTCATCCGCCTACGTCGGACTGGGCCTAGACTTTTCCCACCCCCTCCCCGCGACAAAAATAGGGCACGGGCACAGCCGCACCCAAAAAAGAGCAGACGAACCCCTTGGCGCCATGGTCGTCTTGCGGAAAAATGCCCAAAAAAGGGGTGGGCTATAGGCTTGGGGGGTGGGGCGGGCGACCTTCGTTCGCCTTCCTCGGAATGGGCCAAGACTTTGCCCACCCCCTCCCCACGACAAAAATAGGCCGCGGGAACAGCCGCGCCCAAAAAAGAGCAGCCTAACCCCTTGGCACCAAGTTCGTCCTGCGGAAAAAATGCCCAAAAAAGGGGTGGGCTATAGCATTGGAGCGTGAGGCTAGCGAACTTCATCCGCCTTCCTCGGAATGGGCCGAGACTTTGCCCACCCCCTCCCCGTGACAAAACTAGGCCGCGGGCACAGCCGCGCCCAAAAAAGAGCAGCCGAACAACTTGGTGCCAAGTTCGTCCTGCGGAAAAATGCCCAAAAAAGGGGTGGGCTATAGCCTTGGGGCGTGGGGCTGGCGAACTTCGTCCGCCTTCCTCGGAATGGGCCGAGACTTTGGGCAGCCCCTCCCCGCGACAAAAATAGGCCGCGGGCACAGCCGCGCCCAAAAAAGAGCAGCCGAACCCCTTGGCGCCAAGTTCGTCCTGCGGAAAAATGCCCAAAAATGGGGTGGGCTGTAGCATTGGAACGTGAGGCGGGCGAACTTCGTCCGCCTTCCTCGGAATGGGCCGAGACTTTGCCCACCCCCTCCCCGCGCCAAAAATAGGCCGCGGGTGCAGCGGCGCCCAAAAAAGAGCAGCCGAACCCCTTGGCGCCAAGTTCGTCCTGCGGAAAAATGCCCAAAAATGGGCTGTGCTATAGCCTTTGGGCGTGGGGCCGGCAAAGTTCATCCGCCTACCTCGGAATGGGCCGAGACTTTGGCCACCCCCTCCCCGCGCCAAAAATAGGCCGCGGGCACAGGCGCGCCCAAAAAAGAGCAGCCGAACCCCTTGGCGCCAAGTTCATCCTGCGCAAAAATGCCCAAAAAAGAGGCGGGCTATAGCCTTGGGGAGTGGGACTGGCGCACTTTGTCCGCCGGACTCGGAATGGGCCGAGACATTGGCCACCCCCTCCCCGCGCCAAAAATAGGCCGCTGGCACAGCCGCGCCCAAATTAGAGCAGCCAAACCCCTTGGCGCCTTGTTCGTCCTGCGGAAAAATGCCCAAAAAAGGGGTGTGCAATAGCATTGGGGCGTGGGGCTGGCGCACTTCGTCCGCCTTCCTCGGAATGGGCCGAGACTTTGGCCACCCCCTCCCCGCGACAAAAATAGGACGCGGGCACAGCCGCGCCCAAAAAAGAGCAGCCGAACAACTTGGTGCCAAGTTCGTCCTGCGGAAAAATGCCCAAAAAAGGGGTGGGCTATAGCCTTGGGGCGTGGGGCTGGCGAACTTCGTCCGCCTTCCTCGGAATGGGCCGAGACTTTGGGCAGCCCCTCCCCGCGACAAAAATAGGCCGCGGGCACAGCCGCGCCCAAAAAAGAGCAGCCGAACCCCTTGGCGCCAAGTTCGTCCTGCGGAAAAATGCCCAAAAATGGGGTGGGCTGTAGCATTGGAACGTGAGGCGGGCGAACTTCGTCCGCCTTCCTCGGAATGGGCCGAGACTTTGCCCACCCCCTCCCCGCGCCAAAAATAGGCCGCGGGTGCAGCGGCGCCCAAAAAAGAGCAGCCGAACCCCTTG
This sequence comes from Citrus glauca, assembly GCA_029633175.1. NCBI lineage: Eukaryota > Viridiplantae > Streptophyta > Magnoliopsida > Sapindales > Rutaceae > Citrus > Citrus glauca. The sequence continues at coordinate 2,959 of JAQOOD010000038.1, read as the reverse complement.
GCGCAAAGTTCGTCCTGCGGAAAAATGCCCAAAAATGGGCTGTGCTATAGCCTTTGGGCGTGGGGCCGGCAAAGTTCATCCGCCTACCTCGGAATGGGCCGAGACTTTGGCCACCCCCTCCCCGCGCCAAAAATAGGCCGCGGGCACAGGCGCGCCCAAAAAAGAGCAGCCGAACCCCTTGGCGCCAAGTTCATCCTGCGCAAAAATGCCCAAAAAAGAGGCGGGCTATAGCCTTGGGGAGTGGGACTGGCGCACTTTGTCCGCCGGACTCGGAATGGGCCGAGACATTGGCCACCCCCTCCCCGCGCCAAAAATAGGCCGCTGGCACAGCCGCGCCCAAATTAGAGCAGCCAAACCCCTTGGCGCCTTGTTCGTCCTGCGGAAAAATGCCCAAAAAAGGGGTGTGCTATAGCATTGGGGCGTGGGGCTGGCGCACTTCGTCCGCCTTCCTCGGAATGGGCCGAGACTTTGGCCACCCCCTCCCCGCGACAAAAATAGGCCGCGGGCACAGCCCCGCCCAAAAAAGAGCAGCCGAACCCCTTGGCGCCAAGTTCGTCCTGCGGAAAAATCCCCAAAAAAGGGGTGGGCTATAGCATTGGAGCGTGAGGCTGGCGAACTTCGTCCGCCTTCCTCGGAATGGGCCGAGACTTTGCCCACCCCCTCCCCGCGCCAAAAATAGGCCGCGGGCACAGCCGCGCCTAAAAAAGAGCAGCCGAACCCCTTGGCGCCAAGTTCGTCCTGCGAAAAAATGCCCAAAAAAGGGGTGGGCCTTAGCCTTTGTGCGTGGGGCCGGCGAACTTCGCCCGCCTTCCTTGGAATGGGCCGAGACTTTGTCCACCCCCTCCCCACGACAAAAATAGGCCGCGGGCACAGCCGCGCCAAAAAAAGAGCAGCCGAACCCCTTGGCGCCATGGTCGTCTTGCGGAAAAATGCCCAAAAAAGGGGTGGGCTATAGGCTTGGGGGGTGGGGCGGGCGACCTTCGTTCGCCTTCCTCGGAATGGGCCAAGACTTTGCCCACCCCCTCCCCACGACAAAAATAGGCCGCGGGAACAGCCGCGCCCAAAAAAGAGCAGCCTAACCCCTTGGCACCAAGTTCGTCCTGCGGAAAAAATGCCCAAAAAAGGGGTGGGCTATAGCATTGGAGCGTGAGGCTAGCGAACTTCATCCGCCTTCCTCGGAATGGGCCGAGACTTTGGCCACCCCCTCCCCGCGACAAAAATAGGCCGCGGGCACAGCCGCGCCCAAAAAAGAGCAGCCGAACCCCTTGGCGCCAAGTTCGTCCTGCGGAAAAATGCCCAAAAATGGAGTGGGCTGTAGCATTGGAACGTGAGGCGGGCGAACTTCGTCCGCCTTCCTCGGAATGGGCCGAGACTTTGCCCACCCCCTCCCCGCGCCAAAAATAGGCCGCGGGCACAGGCGCGCCCAAAAAAGAGCAGCCGAACCCCTTGGCGCCAAGTTCATCCTGCGCAAAAATGCCCAAAAAAGAGGCGGGCTATAGCCTTGGGGAGTGGGACTGGCGCACTTTGTCCGCCGGACTCGGAATGGGCCTAGACATTGGCCACCCCCTCCCCGCGCCAAAAATAGGCCGCTGGCACAGCCGCGCCCAAATAAGAGCAGCCAAACCCCTTGGCGCCTTGTTCGTCCCTGCGGAAAAATGCCCAAAAAAGGGGTGTGCTATAGCCTTGGGGCGTGGGGCTGGCGAAGTTCATCCGCCTACGTCGGACTGGGCCTAGACTTTTCCCACCCCCTCCCCGCGACAAAAATAGGGCACGGGCACAGCCGCACCCAAAAAAGAGCAGACGAACCCCTTGGCGCCATGGTCGTCTTGCGGAAAAATGCCCAAAAAAGGGGTGGGCTATAGGCTTGGGGGGGTGGGGCGGGCGACCTTCGTTCGCCTTCCTCGGAATGGGCCAAGACTTTGCCCACCCCCTCCCCACGACAAAAATAGGCCGCGGGAACAGCCGCGCCCAAAAAAGAGCAGCCTAACCCCTTGGCACCAAGTTCGTCCTGCGGAAAAAATGCCCAAAAAAGGGGTGGGCTATAGCATTGGAGCGTGAGGCTAGCGAACTTCATCCGCCTTCCTCGGAATGGGCCGAGACTTTGCCCACCCCCTCCCCGTGACAAAACTAGGCCGCGGGCACAGCCGCGCCCAAAAAAGAGCAGCCGAACCCCTTGGCGCCAAGTTCATCCTGCGCAAAAATGCCCAAAAAAGAGGCGGGCTATAGCCTTGGGGCATGGGGCTGGCGAACTTCGTCCGCCTTCCTCGGAATGGGCCGAGACTTTGGGCAGCCCCTCCCCGCGACAAATATAGGCCGCGGGCACAGCCGCGCCCAAAAAAGAGCAGCCGAACCCCTTGGCGCCAAGTTCGTCCTGCGGAAAAATGCCCAAAAATGGGCTGGGCTGTAGCATTGGAACGTGAGGCGGGCGAACTTCGTCCGCCTTCCTCGGAATGGGCCGAGATTTTGCCCACCCCCCTCCCCGCGCCAAAAATAGGCCGCGGGGTGCAGCGGCGCCCAAAAAAGAGCAGCCGAACCCCTTGGCGCCAAGTTCGTCCTGCGGAAAAATGCCCAAAAATGGGCTGTGCTATAGCCTTTGGGCGTGGGGCCGGCAAAGTTCATCCGCCTACCTCGGAATGGGCCGAGACTTTGGCCACCCCCTCCCCGCGCCAAAAATAGGCCGCGGGCACAGGCGCGCCCAAAAAAGAGCAGCCGAACCCCTTGGCGCCAAGTTCATCCTGCGCAAAAATGCCCAAAAAAGAGGCGGGCTATAGCCTTGGGGAGTGGGACTGGCGCACTTTGTCCGCCGGACTCGGAATGGGCCTAGACATTGGCCACCCCCTCCCCGCGCCAAAAATAGGCCGCTGGCACAGCCGCGCCCAAATAAGAGCAGCCAAACCCCTTGGCGCCTTGTTCGTCCTGCGGAAAAATGCCCAAAAAAGGGGTGTGCTATAGCCTTGGG